>VZDJ01000076.1:4876032-5238900 GCA_008694505.1 Cyanoderma ruficeps | reverse complement strand
AAAAAAAAAAAAAAAAAAAAGAAGAAGAAAAGAAAAACCCCTCGACAGTTATTTGTTTCCTTTTCCAAACTTTAAGGAAATAGGTGTTCCAGCTGTGCTCTGTGTACTGAATGTGCTTGTTCAGCAATGGTTTAATAGAGAAACCTGCACAAACGTTTGAACTGTGATTATGGTGGCACATTAAGGTGTTCAGTCACTGGTAGAGTTTATGGTCCCTGCACATGTCACATAATATATGGCTTGTCTTACACACACAAAGCACACACCATAACTGCAAACACTTGCCCATGGGACAGACTGCTTTATGGCTTAATATGCTTATGGTTGTAATAAAATTTATTTTAGGAGAAAGCAGTAAAACAAAATTTAGAGAGTAGAATAATGGGATAATTATGCTCTAAAACCAAATGGGTTTTCTTTATGTCACCGTTTCATAAAGTCAAAACAATTTATTATAGCAGTACCTCAATAACCTCACTACCTATTGGTCAGTTGCCACTTCCATTATAAATTCGGCTTTTCAAGACCTTCATAGAGCGCAGCAATTTCAGCCTGTATTAAACTAAAGTTTGCCATATCGACAAGTTATCAGCACAAATGCAGTTCTCCACACCTCAAATGGCTAAAATCCATTTTTAGGATCAGGATATATTTGGGGAGAGGGAGTCTGGGGTAGAAGGTTTGCTTCCAGGAACACAAGTGAGCAATAAGATAATATTAGCTATAAAAATACCACAGCCTTTTCAAGGTTCTCAGTGTTTCTGGCATTGCAGGGATAAGGAATGGAACAGATCCTTAGGCTGGTTAAAGTAAAGCCCTTGGAACCAAAAGTAGGGGCAAGAGGGAAGAAAGAGGAAGCCCAGTTATTTATGTACTAGAAATAATACTGTACCATGTATTTTAGAGCTTAGGCAGGGAGGCCATGCCCTGAATTTCCCATACATGCAAAATTTTTATTCACTAGAAGTTGAGGAATCGAGAGCAGTTTCTTAAGCGAAAGAGGAGGCAAATGAAGCAGAAAAAAAATATTTAAAAGCACCAAAAGGCTCTCAGCTCTATATCAGAATCCTCACATAAACAGTAATCTCATAAAAATTAATAACAGACATTATTTCAAGAGAAAGTTAGGAACATTCTGTAACACTTAGCATGCAAATGAGACAGTAGTAACACATGCATTCAGGCTGAACTTTGATAAGTTCCAAGTTCTTGAAATGAGTCCTACAGAAACAGATACTGTCATTTCTCATTCCTCCAATTGTTCCTTGCTCCTGCTGCCTTTAGAAGCAGCTGGAGGTTCAAAGTTAGCTCTGGGATCCCCTCCCTCAGCACAATCTTTTCCTTTGCTCTTTTTCTTCGGGCAGAAGCAGCCCAGCCCCGGGCCAGCCACAGATAATCAGCCTTGGGAAGGCAAATTCCAAATTGCCCCACATGCTGGAAGCCCCAGGCTGGCCCTGCTGCCTGGGGAAGGAGCTGCTGGTGATTTCAGCAGTGTCAGCCAAGGTCCAGCCACCCAGTGACCTGCACATCTGAGAGCCAGAAGCAATGCTACAGTCCACAAAGGAAATCTTTCAGGCAAGACGAGTCTCCATGATTCCATTTTAGCAAAACAATTTGCAAGTCTATTCCACATCTTTTCTTTAACCATGTGGATGCTCCTTTTGTCTGGCTATTAAAACTGAGTTGGCACTCAGCACCTCCAGTACTAATCAGAAATCAGTAGCACTGTCCTGCTGGAGACATTCTACAGAGAGGAATGGTACTACAGGGTCATCTAGAAAACACCACTTCCTTCCCCATACTGTGGCAAGACTGCAGGGAAGTCCACACAGTCTAAACTTCCATATTAATTCTGAAGCTTTCCAATTTACCACTTCTTCACATCAAATACAGATTCATTTCTTTAATCGCCCTGTATAAATTCATAGCTGAAATGTTTGACTTGCCCAGAACAAATTGTCTGTCAGGATATTTTGCAGCCAAGCAGATAGCTTAATTGGATATTTAACTTAACTGCAGGCTTTGTTTCTTCATATTTTAAGTCTTATTCCTTAGTGTTTGCTGAATTATGCATTCTGAACACATCTCTAGATTGTCTGACTTTAAGTGAGTGTTCTGTTATTCTTTGAGAATAAACATGCTTCACTATTAGCTTCCAGCTCCCTGCCATTCCTACATGATTTTCCCATATTCCAAAATACCCATGTCAGGCAGGTCCCTTCAGGACATGAAACACAAAGCAACTCTGCTGTCCCCAGTTATCTGGAGAATTAAATCCAGAAACATTTATTTGCAGATGAGAAACACCCCTGGAAGTGAAGCAGGGCACACCTGGATAGAGCACAGGTTTGCAGAGGTCTAAGTTAACAAGTGCAGGCTAACTCAGCTGACAGAACAGGATACCACCCAAAACTCCTGCTACTTCTATGATTCCAGACTTCCTATGTCAAGAATGTTTATTTATGGCCCCCAACTTCCCTCTAGAGATAAGTGGGTGCATCGGCTCTGCCACCTCCCCACCAGAGCCACAACCACTGCTCACCTTCACAGGCAGGCAAGCCCAGGGAAAAGCAGCAGAAGCCAAAATTTCCTCTGTTTCTCTGATTTCCCCATAGAGCTCTCACCAGAAAAAGCAAATTATCATTTCAGATCCCAGCCTCCTTCTCCCTTGGCTGCTCTCAGGGTGAGAGAGTGCAGTTTATTGGCAAGTTATGAACCCCTCACAGTCCACACAACACCCCACCAACCCAAGCTGCCAAACCCACACTCAGTGGCCCATGTCATAATCAAAGGAGGAACCTCTGGAATGTCCTTGCTCTCGCCAGATCCTCAACACTCTCCTGGGGAAGCTTTTCATATTTTCGTGTAATGATAAGCACATAAGAGAAAACAGAACATATACTCAAAATTTATATCCCATAGCATATGGTAAATTGGATCAAGAGCATAGTAAAGTGAATAAATTACATAGATTGGGATGCTTCTGATTTTTTTATCAACTTTGTCTTTGGGCATCTGTTCTCTTTGAAGGCTGCACAACTTTTGCTGATAATGGCCCTCCCTCCTCCTGCTTAGCACAGTGTGTGATTCCATTCTTTAACTGATTGGACATTTGATAATAATTTTTCAACATCGCTTATTCAGACATTGATTTTCAATTGCATCTAATTGCATGACACTCAGAACCTGCAGGTAAGAAGCTTTATATTCTGTGAGATGAGGTCAAAATAATAATGTTGGAAGTCCAGCAAGAGTCAGAAAACCCACTTCCATAAGTCTTATAGGCACTTGTAAGTGCATAATACTTTTAGTGCCTCAAGTAAAGCCAACCAGCTCTCAAAGGTTCTCAGAATGACACCCCAGAATTAGATCTCACACCTGGGTTTACAGACAAAGCAACACTGGTTCAGGACAGTCTACTGAAATTTGCCATTTGCTGTGCTGATTTTTTCATTTTTATACCTTATTATTAGTAATGACAGGATAACCTTCATGAGTATTTCATAATTTGCTTTTAAACAAGTTCTACTTAATTTTTTTTTTACTTCATTACATGAGAGAACTTGGCCTTTTGGAAGAAGTTCATTGCAATGCAATTTCTAATCTCTTCTTCAGGGTTGGAATACAGATTTTTTGAGAATATAAATCAATGTGGAATGAAACAAATCTTCTTTACAGAACAGGGTGCACAAGATGAACTGAATGTTCATTTTTAGTATGAAGGCAACTTTAATTTAGCTGTAAAGCTGTGTTGTACCCTGCTTTGATAAAAGGCTTGCCCTGCACACAATACATCATTCGAGATGTCCATGTAGTTAGAGCAGGAGCAGCAATGGTCTTATCAGTTCAAAAGCACCTAATGAAGGGAACCACAGTCTTTTGACTAAGTTATGAAAAAAATTCATAATGAACACCTACTGAAACCAAGACAGAGAACATTATATAGTGAATGACACTATATATACGCACACACAGAGCTGAGATGTTGCTTTTCAAATAGTTAATGAATAATTAATGGTGCACTTGATGAAATGAATTTGCTTATTTTCATAATTTCCATACTGTCGAACCCTTTGCACCTACATAGAAAAAAAAAGGGACAGGAGAAGGAGAAGAAAATGGCAATTTGTTTGAAAGCCTGCTTCATTAATATTCAAGATCATCCATTTTAAAGCAGCCATTTACAAATCAAACAGTCAGTGTGTGCCATTTTGCATACCAACGATATTATAATATGAACAACATCAAATTTCAATTACAAGCACATGAAGCCAAAATCAGCTCTCAAGCAAAAGTAGGATAGATGAACAACCATGCTCTAAATTCTCAGTGTTGGACTTGATAGAACTTTTGAGTTTTCTCTCTCCTCAAAGAAAATGATTCCCTTGTCCCACAGGTCAACATGAAGAATGTATCTGGTTTCCCTAAATGATCTGATTCTTTTCCTCTTTATACCACCTTCATACAAAATGAAAGGAAGTAAATGAACAGAAAATGATCTCAGCAGCCTGGCAAAGGTTTTTGCTTATATTCTCCCACTTACCCTTCACAGATTTTACCCTCCCTACTTTTGCAATGAGATTAGTTAAAAATATTTATAACACCTATTTCTATAAAATCCTAACATTGACTCTTGGACACAAATGCACAGATAAAATCTTCTTGTAGGTAGACACTCAGGAATAAGTGTCCTCAATTCAGAGTGAAACTTCTGCATTTCTCTTAGTGTACAGACTTAAAACTGTAGGTAGAAGAAGAATCTGATTCTCACTCTTGTATTCATTATGCAGAAACTTCAGAGGTGATGTTCCTTATGACAATAAAGCCGGCTTGGTTTAGATCAAGCTCTGCACAGAACCAGCAAGAGACTGTGCCCTCAGCTGCTCTTTATGTGCTGTGTGAGAGGTGCAGGGCAGTGGCTGTAGTAAAGGGAACTGCAGTGGCAGCCTCAAATCCCCCAAATATCTCCCAGTACACGTCAGAGTTGGTGCTCAGCAAGTTTAGTGCCTAAAATGTTTACAGGAGAGGATGGATTAAAACATGCACTCTTGGTAAAGGGCAAAAGGAATCTCAGTGGCATTTGTGGCACAAAGGTGTAGCTGGGATTTGTGTTTATGGTGGTACCAGCAGCTCCCAAAAGGTTTGGTGTAGACAAGAGGGTTTGTAATTCTGATGATGAACAGAAGAATTGACTCACACAGCATGTACAGGCCAGGAGCAGCAGGACAGAAATGCTAGCAGGTAGATGAGAGGGTTATTATGAGAAAAAGAAAACCCAAAACATTGTTATAAAATACCTTCGAACCCAAATACTACATTGCTGGCAGGAGGGAGAGGCCTGGGTATCACAACAAAGGACTCTGCTGTAGATGCTCAGCAAAGCCACCAACAGAGGCCACTGAACTGAGCAAACTGAGGAGCTGGAAGAGCAAAAGGGCAAAAGAGTGCAGATCTGAGCCACAGAGACCAGACACCCAGCTGGGAAGGCTGAAGGATCAAAAGGTGCAATTAAAAGTCTGCAGACAGGAATAGAAATATTGACCAGCAAAGTTACACAGCTTCAAATGTAGAAACAGCAGGTAACTCCACAGAGGGTGGGAGATGCATTAAGGTCATCCCAGGCAGGATTTCAATCAAAAGGAGTAAGGTAACACCTGGTCAGAGGCTGAGAGGGCATGAAAATTAATCTCGGAATGCTGCAGAGGATCTAAGATGCTGAAAAAGGAAAATTCTGGTGCAAACTGGATAAACAGAGCAGACTAGCCAGTATTGTAGACATTCTGCATCAATAGACTTGGCTAACCCTGGGTAAATATTTTTATTGTATCAACACTTGATTGCTATTTACTACTTCAGGATAAGACCACAGCATTATGAGAATGTTCAAGACAGTTTTATTCACTCAACAGGTACTGCTGACCTGGAGAGCACGTGGCCATCACTTCACACCTGAATCTGCTGTGGGTTAGCTCCCACTCCATTAAAAAAAAGTTATCAATTGATTTCTGTTACCATTAAGAGAACTCATGTTTTATTGAAATCTCTCCCAGAAAAGTTATTTAGTCCTTTTCTAACAATATAAATGAAAAAAAAAATACAGTAGAGCCCTGGGTTTTATACCTATGTAAGCCTTTTAATCAAGGAACTTTTCAATCTTCTTTTTATACGCTAAGTGGATTGAATTCATATGTTTTTCACTTGAAGATACATTCTGAAACCTCTGAAGCATTTTATGATTTTTTTTCCAAACCCTAGAATTTTGCAACTTCCATTTTAAAAGTCTCCAGCAATATCTGCAACAGATGTTTGCCTCTTGTTCCCCAAATTCCTGCTCATTGTTGCCCAGAGTGTCACATGTTGCTCTGGAGTACCACACTTCTGATTGTCCAGGATATTGCCCTTCCAAGAGTCCCTGCTGGATTATTTTTCCCCCAGGATACACATTTCATTCAACATCTCTCACAGCCCATGTCTTAGACTGCACGTGACAAAAATGAGGTTTTATTTAGCACAACTCACCTGTCACTCCCAGACAATATTAAGCTTTTAAGTTAACTTTGTGATCACTGAACAAATATCAATCATCAGGTCCTGGAACTCATCCCACAGAACTCTGGACCAAGCAAATGATGCCCTATTGGCATCTGCCTTTGGGATTTCTCAGTTCGCCCATTCTTATCCCTGTGCTTCAGAATCAAAATACTGTGGATTTCTAAATGAAGTATCTTAAACTGTTTAAGGAAGTTAAATGAGTGCAATTATATCCAAACTTATAAGCTCAGGAGAAAGCTCTAGGCTTGCCTAGGGTTTTTTTTTTCCAACATAACTATGTAGATGGACTTTAATTAAATCCTTCTACTTATAGAATTGGTATTTCCCAAGAGCTTTTAGGTTTTACTTATTAAAAGTTACATTTCAAAAATTCTGCTTACAACTGTCCCTTTCCTAGAAACAAAAATTGTTACTTGTACCACCCACCACTCAAGGACTCTCCCCTTTTGTTTCTATTTCCCTTTCCACATCTTCCCTTAAATATTTTAACAGGTTTCTTTCGGTCTGTAATTTACATTAACAAGATTGAATCTTACTGCTGTACTTAAAAACATCAAGATCTTATCTGTAGTTTTAATAACAAAATCTGAAAGTGGACCTACAAAAGCAGATTTTTCTGGAAGAACAGAAATTTCCTTTTTCAATGAAGTTCACTTCCAACAGTTTGTTCTTTGGTCATGCAAGCCCTTTCTGGAGTATCATTCTCCACAGGCTGAAACATGAGGAGCTTTTCTTGCTGCATGAGTCACTTTGCTACACCAGCATAAAACCCTCTGATGTTACTCAGGATGTTCCTTATAATTATCTGGAGATGCAGATCTGCATGAATAATGTATATATCGGATTGGTAACAAAACCAAAATACGTATTAGAAGTCCATTTGACTCGTGCAAAAAGTAGAACATTAAGGTTTTTTAAAGGAATACAAATGAAAACCCTTTTCAGATCAAGCTCTGAAGGATTTTGGAGGACCAGAAGTTTAAGAACAGCCTAATTACAAATACCCATTTCAAAGGTTTAACAACCAACATTCCTGAAAAGTTTTCTGCCATTAATGGAATAGTGGATTATGTCTGAAAAAGATGCAACCCAAGTTTAAGAGATCTATCTCCTCAAAAAATCCAGCAAATTTCTTCCTCCAAAAAGATCCCCCAGTCCTAATGGCACGTAGATGTGCTGGAGTCCCTGCTTCTAAATGCCAGTGCAGAGCCCAAAGGTGCAGCAGGGTGGGATCCAGGGCTGGCAGGAGCTGTGCTGGGGCTCTCACCTTGGCCAGGGCATAGAGGGGAAGAAGCGACCAATCCTCGCCAGCAGCAGCCTGGAAAAACCCTGCAGCCATGCAACAGGCCTGCAAGTCCTCAGTCTCCATGTACTTTCATAAAATAAGATGAAGCTGAACCAGTGCCAGCCCAGACTGTTTCCACAGGGCATTAAAATCATTTCCAGTCATACAGGGACAGTCGATGAAACTCTGCCTGTGCAGCCAGGTTACAAAGCTCCTCATTATTGCACAGCTTCATCTAATCCCACACAAATCAGGTTATCAGCAGAATCTTCACTGGTGCCCTGTTCCAGTCCATGCAATTTTAATTTTGGGTATTTGGGTTTTCCAAAGGTGTCGGTGAAGAAAAGTGCTTAAGACAACAATTAGATTTCAAAGCACATTTAAACCAGACAGGGCAGCTGCATTTGCATCCTGTCAATGTTCTGTAAAGAATTAAGGATCAAGTGGTAAAAGCAGAGTTCAAATATCATGAATAGAGAAATGCAGTTTTCACAAATGGGAGGGAACTCTGAAAATGCAGCATTTTACGGGAGAATCAGAATTCCTCCCAGATGCAAGATGCCACCAGTTGGAAACCAGGCTGCCCTGGTAGTGCCAAAGGTCTCCCACAAACTGACATCTGGAACCTGGGGGGCTGACTTTGTTTTCCCCTGGAAACGGGCCATCGTTTGTGCCCAAGTCCCTGTGCCGGGCACTGGGCTTCTGCCGCCTAGAATTCCACAAGGAACAGACTTTAGGTCACCAGCTGTATTTCAGAGATGAGACCTGAAACTTTGCCTCTTTATGCACTTTCAGCATTAATGCACCAAAACTGCCAATTAAATGATCTTGATCCTCTCTTTAGACCTTCAGTGTATTTTTATTCATAAATAAAATAAATTATAACACAATTAAAATTTTAGAGATGTGTTTCATTACACAGGAGCATAGTTACATCTGACTGGGCTCCTATGAGCTTCATAGAAGCCACGATAAAATGTTTTTGCAATAAAAATAAATAGGATAACATACATGACTGAGCAACTTCGATTTCCTGGTGTTTTATCAAATTAGTCCACTCTTAACTCAAATTTGTTAGCTTTTTAATTACCAGTAAATTTCCTCTATACAATTAGGGGCTTTTTTGCTCTTACCTTTTCTTTAAAGTTTACCATAATTTCAGTGGATAGATCATTGGGGGTGTGGTGTTATGGGGTTATTGTTTAGCTTCTTTTTAAAAAAGGGTCTGTCTGGTTCACCTTCATAGGCGTAATTTTGGAAACAATAACAACATACCCTCCCTGCCTAAAGGTGTTTCTGTCTAAGAACAGCCAGTTCCGACAACATTTCTAATGTTTTGTCCCTGGTATAAAAGAACAGCACAGAAATCTTCCAGCTTAGCTCATGACCAACTTTCTTGTAATGTAGAGGATTCTTAATTAAGCTTACATTGGGATGAATTGCAGAACATCATTTCTGGATATTATACAACAAATTTTAAAAGCAAACACAACAACATTTTCCCCTCACTTCCCATATTTAAGCCAGAGATTTAAAACAGTATGTTTAAAGTGACCAAAATTTATTCTTAAAAATAGTTTAAAAAAAAAAAAAAANTAAAAATATTTTAAAAAAAAAAAAAAAAGCCACAAAGCTGTTTGAATACGGTCTATGCCATCTACCTCTAAATACTCAGATTCCAGAATGCTGGTCTGTTGAATTGATATCTTGCCAATACAAATCACAATACTACTTTTGGTTATTTATGAACCCCAAGGGAGACTGCAAAGCTAGTACTATTAGCAGCCTTCATTCATTTTTTAGCTTCTCACTCTTGCAAGGAAATTGCATTTTGCCACCAGAAGCATAATTCACAATGTTGTCCTCCAAATCAACTGCCACCTTGTTTGGTTTACAATGCTTCAACCAAAAGCTAAAAAATAGAACTTCAAAACTGAAATTTAAATAGTATAGGGAGTTTTCGTGGACATCCAAGAATGTTTTCCAACACGAATTCCCCAGTATTTACACATCCATATTTCCTGCAAGTGCAGTTTATCCCTCCCTTACAGCATCCAGCCATCTCTATCAAAGTCAGTCAAACACAGAATCACACTCCTTGAGCTTTCCTAACAACACAACCATAAATCACAAATTCTGCAGACACATTAAATTTATTAAACAGTTTATGCTGCTCTCGAGGAGTTCCCTGTACAATCACCTCTGTCCTACTTGGCTGCAGGTAGAAAACAAAGCATGTTAACTGCTATGGGTAGAGGACCTTTATTGGGGAACCCAAACGTCACACAAAGATCTCACGTGCCTTCATTTAGAGAAAAGAAGAGAATATTAAACTGGTTTTCCACAAAAGGAAAAAAAAAATAATAAATAAATGGGAAAACAAGGTAATTTCTTAATGCATTTAAGTGCCATTGAATTATGTCATTTGGTGGCTGATTACCTCCCGAGGTGACACTGCACAGACAGCACAGCTGTCCCCAGGCTACACTGCACATCCTGCTCCTCAAAGCCAGCTGCAAGATGCCACAGGAATCCTGAGCCTCTGATATTTCCTGCCTGCCTGCCTCAATCCAGCCTGCCTCCAGAGCAAGTCTGGGATTTTACACCCAGGGAGGGGCAGCAGGAGGTGGTGCAGGGGGAAAATTCAGATTTCAAGTTCTTTAATCTCCATCCAGGACAGACATGAGGTAGCACCCGGCACGGGGACTTGGGGGCACAAACGACGGCCTGTTTCCAGGGGAAAACAAAGTCAGCCCCCCAGGTTCCAGATGTCAGTTTGTGGGAGACCTTTGGCACTACTGGGGCAGCTGGGTTTCCAACTGGTGGCATCTTGCATCGGGGAGGAATTCTGATTATCGTGGAATTCTAAGCGGCAGAAGCCCAGTGCCCGGCACAGGGACTTGGGCACAAACAATGGCCCGTTTCCAGGGAAAACAAAGTCAGCCCCCCAGGTTCCAGATGTCAGTTTGTGGGAGACCTTTGGCACTACCAGGGCAGCCTGGTTCCCAACTGGTGGCATCTTGCATCTGGGAGGAATTCTGATTCTCACGGAATTCTAGGCAGCAGAAGCCCAGTGCTACAGGGTTAAGTATTATTTATTCTAAACAACTCCTGGCAAGAGAAACTCAGAGCCTTTGAAGTGTTATTAAAAAAAAAGGCACAATTTAATATAAGCTTTAGATTTATCCTAGCATCAAAAATTTAGAAGGAGGCATCATTTATCACCGTCTGGAGGCTGGGAAACTTCACTGCAGGTGCATTTATCCTGGCAGTATCTCTGATATCTTACAATCCACCTCTTGAAGGGCTAGAGTTTTTCTATACACATAAGCACTTGCCAATAAGATCTGACATCAAAATTAAAATGCAGTTGTGTAAGTGTAAACAACATCTCAGAGCCAAAAAACAGATGGGGTAGATTTCAGCTCAAGAGCTATACAAAAAGGCAAGGATAGCTTTAGCAGGGAGAGACTGACATCAAAAAAATCACTTTAACTACATTCCTACTTCACCTTAAGCATTTTGACAGGATTATGTAAAACAATCAAGTTTTCCTGGGAAACCATCCCAGCAGATTACAGCAATATGCTCCATCTGATCTCACCATCTTTTCTGGGCACTTATGTCAATCTCCAGAGAGCTGTGAGGTGGCAGCAAGATAGATGCAGACATTTCATATATTTTCATAAGTTTATGGTTGGCAAAGATTAATACAATCATGTACAGTCACCAAAGTTGGACGCTTTGAGACAGTCTGCATCAGTGGCTGCAATTTAGATGCACAGTATTTCCATTTGAGTAAAACCTTCATAAAACCTCTGGTGTCCCTGCCCACGACAAGGCTTTGGAACAAGATGTTCTCTGAGCATCACCTTCCAACCCAGATCTTTCTAGAATTCTTCAGCTGCCTCACATTTCAAGCCCAATTCTCTTCCTCCCACTCAACCCTCTGAGCCTCTGACATCTGCCAGGTCCCTGGAGTCACTGCCAGACCCAGACACGGGGAGGCTGAAATGCAGATGAGAGAAGCTGAGCTTCTTTAAGAGGAAAGAACAGCCAGGTTCTGCTGGATTGCATTTCCCTGCAACAGTGACAAGTTTCAGCCAGGCAGGTTCAGTTGCTGATACAGCAACACCAATAACTTTAATCAGGCCTCATATCTCCAGGGAAAAACACAAAAAACACACAGTGTGAGGAAGAGGGACAAGAGACAAGTAGAATGGTGTGTGCATAGTTAGGGTAGGTGCAAGGTGTGCATCATATATAGGTTATCAAACCTGATCCTCTCAGATAACAGCACCTCTGACAACCTATTCCCAGCAGGGCTTCGTGAAATCATGCAGGGCAGAGCTCTTAATCAACATTAAGGATTAATGCCACAAAACTGATGCTTGAATTATGCCCACTGAAATCACTGAATGTCACCTGTGCCTCGGTCATAAAAATCCCAGAAAAGGAGAAGAACTATTTGGTTGCATTCAGTGTGATTCACCTGGACTTAGATTGCTCAAAAAGAAATATCTTCACTCTGAAACTCTCATATATGAGATTTACCATCAGGCCCCTCCACATTTAAAAGACTGCTCCAATCCCCTTGCAGCATTTGTCTCCCTAGAATTATACAGAATTTTGTAATATCTCTGCTGAAGAGGAATAACATTTGTGTTCATACTCTGCAATATTTCATTTGTCACAAAAATCAATAGAAATTCCCAGAAAGGGCATTTTGTGCTCTGCATGTGCTAATATGACATTCACCAGGCCAAATTAATTCTCCAAACAACAACTGGCTTCCTGGAGCTTTGATCCAAAACAAGAGCCCAGTCTGTTTCTCTCCTCCCCCACCACCTGCAACAAGGGAGATTCCACCCTTGGAGATGTGCAGTTCACAGCAAAGAAGTTCTGACAGCTCCACTTTAGATTTGCCATCTCTGTCTCAGTCAGTCACTCCCAGGCCCTGAGTAAGACGCACAAAGTTTGTCTCCTGTGATTCACTCCCCACCATCCCCTCCTTGCACTGCATCTCCCAGCTCCTAGTGGGAGTTTCACACACTTGGGCTGTAAATCCCATTCAATTTCCATGCTGAAAACTCCATCCTGGACAAAACCTCAGCCACCCCTCAGGGGCTTCCAGGAGTCCCATCCATTGATGGGATCTGAGAGCAGAAAAAGGATCTTTGATTTGGTGAATGCAAACAGTTAAGAGAATGGGCTCATCACAAACCCAATGGCCTCAGATCTTCAGGAGAAACATACTGGCTCCAGAGCCCTGGCCTTCTGCCAGTAGGCTTTGGCAAGTGAAAAACCTTAGCTCAGAAGATCTGCAGGTTTCCAAGAGGAACAGCAACAACACTATGTCAGATCAAAAAATAATTATCTTTCAAAAGGCTCAAAGGATGCAGGGACAAGTTAGTGATCACTTGCAGGGCTCTGCTAAGGATTTTTCAAGAAAAACACAATAAAGAGCACAGGTGACCAACACCCATAAAAGCCTTTTAGATCTCCTTTCCAAACCATCCTGCCCCTCTCACGGGGCCATGTCCTGTCCCCATATCTCAGCCCTCAGAGGGTGCCTGCTCCCAGCTGGTCTCTGCTGGTCCCCAGGCTGTGTCCTGGCTGAAGCCAGGCCAGCTGGCAGCTCCTGCCTGCCCAGGACACTCCAGCAGCTGGGATTCCTCGGGTCCAAAAGCACAAAGGGAGCAGGCAGCTCTCCCAGAGTCAGCCCTGGGCCTTCTGTCTGCAGCCACATCAGGTTTAGAGCCAGGAGCTGGCAGGGACCCCAGAACCCCCTTTCACCTCCAGTGCCCCAGAGAGTAGCTCGTGAGAAAATAAATCCATAAAAGCAGCACACATCCCCTGGCAGCAGCATTTGCTGCAAATCTTCCATCTCCAAGTGCACCTGGCCTTCCCTTGGCATTGTCTTTCCTACATACCAAAACCCATGAGCCCTGCCTTAGTGGATAAATCACCTGAGGTACACACAGACCCGAGCTGAGGATCAGGGAACACCAGGATCAGGGAGCACCCTCTGCCAGGGGACAGGGCAGAAGCATCACCTGGTACCCCCAGAGCAGGTTCCTTGGGTGGCCAGAGAGAATAACCCCTTCCTGCAGCCTGTCCCCAGGCAGCAGGGCAGGGCTGGAGCACCAGGGACAGCAGCTCCTGCCCAGGCAGGCAGCAGTGAGAGGAAACAGCCCTGCAAGCAGAGCTAAGGAACAAGAACAGCTTGGTCCATCCCTCCAACAGGCACAAACCCTTGTGTAACACTGTCCTGCTGCCTTCCTGTTGACTCTGGTTTACTGCACAAGAACAAGGATTTTGGCCTCCTGCTACATCATCGTTAGAAAAAAAAGGAAGGGCTTTGGTTTGGTGTTGAAAAGCTTTTAGAGACTAAATACACAATTCATCTAAACAGTATCTGCTCCATCAGCCACAGTTCTGGACAGGTTAATGCCAGCCTGTCACACTTTTCAATGAGCAGCATCCTTATCTTGCCCACATAATTCAACTATTGAGCATAAAAAGCAGTGAGGAAAAATTGTGGAAGGTGGAAGAATGTTAAAATAAAAGAGAATTAAAATGCATTCCAGTCAAGAATGCAAGTGCTCAAAAAACAGCACACTACTCCACAGCAAAGCTGCACAAGCAAACTGATTATTTTGGTACACTGACAGAACCAAAAAACCCAGCTTTTACTAACAGCAGAGGGATATTTTACCCTTCTTAAAATAAAGACCCCACTGCACATTCACAGGTGCCTGTTGCTGTCACACAGCTGCAGGATTCGTGTAGGAACACAAGCATCTCACAAACACTTTACTGCATCTGTGGATACATATTGAGGACAAAGTATATCCATAATTTCAGGGCTCCTGAAGAGACCTAAGGCTTACAAACACATTTTTCTTTAAAATGTCTTTATTTAGTGTAAAGAAAATTATATTGTCAGATGAGGGGGGAGGAAGCAAATTTAATAATAAAGTTCAGATGTCAGAGCTAATCTGTTATTCTAAATTTTAAATGTGACATTTTGGAAATGACTAATATCAAACAGATATTATTTAATTTCAACATCAGTTTGGAGGTTTTCTCTTCCATAATAGCAGAACAGCTATTTCACAGAGAACCCACCTTGCATCCTCCTTAGGAGACTATAAATAAAACACTCCAAAAAAAATCTCTACTCCAGTGATTCTCTTTTCCATCACAATTTGCCTGCAGTGTTATTAAAAAATAATAGTCTATCACACAACAAAACCTAAGTGGAGCTCATGTGTTCAATCAGCACTCCCACCTCACAGGAACAAATTCTATTTTCAATAACGTTAATTACTTTTCTTAGCAGTCTTCCTCTTCTGCATTCACAGCTCCCATTTTAAGCCATTGTATAAACTTCTGCCAGGGTAACCCCTGTTTGAGACTAATTAACACACTAAAAGTATTTTAAAATTGATTGGTTTATGATTTATGAAGGATCAGGGCATTGCTGGCAGTCAATAAGCGCCTGCTGTTTAGGAGGAAATCTAATTCTTTGATATGTTTCCAGTTAAAACTGTGAATAGTCCGTGTTCATACGGTTGTTTGGGACTCTTTTTCCTCAGTGAAATGCTCTGGTTTTTGTTTGCCTTGCATTTCACCTCCTGCCTCATGCAGCAGACACACATCCCACCCCGGCACCAGTGACTGGCACTGGGAGAACCCTGACCCCACTGCTGCTCAAAGCGCTGCTGCTGATTCCAAGGCAGCCTGGGGGTTGTGTATCCTCTGTTTTTAGAGGAAACTTGGGTGTGAATTTCTAGAATACAGCTGTTTTCAGAGCTCCAGCCCTGCTCTTCAGCACACAGGCACAGTATTGAATCTCCCAAAATGGGAGAGCTGAGATTGCTGTGACAGGAACCCAGGATTTAGGGGAGCAGCCAGGTTTCAGCTCAGGTGTGTCCCTGACTGCCACAGTGCTCTGGGCTGCCACATAAATGGAAAAATAAATGACTAGACAAAAAAAATATAAAAGCCATGATCTAAGAATCTTATCTATTTTTTCCCACTGAAATCTCCAAATCATTCTTTTCCTGCACTCCAATTTCACACCAATCCAGTGCAATCAGGAATTTCAGGATACAGAACAACCAAATCTTCCCCCAACAATGGTGACTGGGCCAGAATGGGGCAAGATCAACCCTGCCCACAGTGTCCAGTAAACACCACTTGCCTTTGGAGGAGGCAGGAGGGTGTTTTATTCTCAACTCTACCAATGAGTACCCGAAAAAGAAATCATGCCCCTTTTGTACTTGATAATCCCATGTTGTTGAGACTGACACTAATTGATCACACAGTGATCAATTAATTAGGAAGATCTTCTCTCTCCCTGGTTTTACACACTGAGTAGCTACTAATGACTTCTTTTAATTCTCAGATTTAACTGGGAACAGTGAATAACTAATCCATACCTTTTAAAGTCCCCCATAAAAATTACAATGCAATCCATAGGGACTATTTATATGCTAAGAGAAGAGTTTGACATCTAAATGCACTGAAGATGAGAAAAGAGGATATTAACGCTTATTTTACAAGTGTCAAGCTATTTTTCTAGAACAAAGAAAAAATTGGTAGATCTGAAGACTGAGCCAACCTGGTCTATTTATTTAATAAGAAGAACATCCTTTCAGTATCAAACTTGTGCACAGAAACAACTTTGTAATCATCACATACTTACCAACGGGTTTTTTATTTTGCAAAATTGGCCTGCTACCTCCAGGAAACTACCCAGGTAAAAAATCCTCCCCATCATGGCAAGCAACTAAAAGGGTAACTAAACAGAATTACAAACCACCAGTAAAGCTCTCTTCTCACATAATCCCATGGCCAGTGACACTGAACACATTTTGTTTAGATCCCTTTTACACCATCCCACAGGCAGCAGCAGGCAATGGATTTATGGCTGCACAGTAAGGAAAGGCTGTGTTACACTCCTCATCATTAGATCTCATCGTGTCTCGTTATATCATGTCTCCTGCTTTTATTGACAGACTGAGCTTCCTTACTTCATTTTGTGGTCAATATGATTTCCAGCTGAAGACAGCAGAAGGCTGCAGTTTTTAATAAAAACGAGCAAATATTAGGTATTGGTGTACACTCCTAACTCTGTCATTCAGTAGATTATCAAGGGTGTTATTCCCATCTCCATATGCATTCCAAGTACAGTTGTACAAACTGCTAAATAGTTCTGAATTAAGTAAAAGGAGCCTCCTGTGGCTAGAGATATTTGTTCTTCTAAGTATTTTAGGTTGTTAGGCTAATTTCATTTAGATTACTCTCCACTGCTCGACACCCTTAATATTCCTCATTGATAAGCCAACACTCTTGCATCAGCCAAGGAGTTTCTCCCATCAGCGTTTTACCAGGAGCCCCCTGCACTACAGAAATCACCTCCTTTAACTCTTTTGCTCCATGCTTGACAGTATTTGTGGTAATAAACGTTTGTCACTGAAAAGGTGACTGGGGAAATCACACCTTATTAGCAAAGCAAGCTTCCTGCTCTGCACTCAAAAAAGCATCATGTCTAATTATGAATTTTACAGGAACTGTGTGATGCAATAATTGGGATGAATTAGAAGTGCCTTCAGCAAGCTCCATTTAAAGAAAATTAAGATAGTCAAAAGTAATATTCATTATATTTAGCCATTAGTAAATATTTTCAACTAATACAGTAATGGGGAAAAAAACCCAATTCTTAGAAGAAACCTTTCTGTGTTTCCTGTAATTATTGAAAATCAAAATACAGTTGGTAGAAAGCAAAGTAATTATTTGCTTGCACTGGCAAACCTTGCAGCTATGCAGGGTTAGGTTTTTCCCCAGTTAATGAAACATTGCTTCAGGAACCAAACCCATTGCTCATTTATTTTCTCCACTCCTATTCACTTCTTAGATTAACAAGCCATTATTCTAGAACCAAAACATCATTCTATCGGTGTGTAACTCTTAATTATTGCAATGATGCACAGGCACTTGTAGAGCTGCACACTTTCCAAGGCATTTATGGCTAATAAATGCTTGAAATTTGATGCTTCTACATCAACAACCAAGAAGGACAAAAAAGCCACCAGGAAGGCACAAACTGCCAAAAGGCTACAGAGTGTTCACTACTCTAATTTAGCCCTTGCCGTTTTCATTCAAGAAAAGAAGAAAGCCCACAGCAAAATTAATTCCCACAAGCTTTCTTGATTTGTTTTTTTTTTTAATTGTCTAGTCTGTATATTAGATGCAAGATAAAGTAGCTACAGCATCTTGTGATAACATCCCATACAACAAACAACATCATAAACCTGAGCATTTCTTTATCTTTGATATGATTTGTACATTTTGTCCTTGCAGGTGCAAATTACCTTCTTTACCCCTTGGATTTTTTCCTTGCAACTCTTATCACTGGAAGGTCATCACATTATTATCACCCACCTTTCAGACACTGCCAGGATGCTGACTACTCAGTGCAGGCTTCCATCTCTCCATCTCAGGACTGGGGGGGAAGAGGGGGGCTAGAAAAGGAATTGTGCCATTTGAAAACATCATTTTCAGTGGCCACCTGGCTTGTATCCCACAACATCTCAGACTTGCAGCTCAGGTGTTTACTGTACCACAACTGCAGCCCCAGAGACAAGCACAGTTTTCATCAGGTGCTAAGAATCCTTTCATTCCATCATGCAAAATTTAATCAAGTATGTTGCCGGAACATCAAATCTGGCCAAAAACAACCCCAGGCAGATTTCCCAGACGGGATTTTCAAGGGCTCCAAGGAGTCAGGCACACACCTTCAAACAGGATTTGGTTTTATTAGAAAAGCACTGGCCTCCCTCCTCAGCTCCAAATCCACACCTGCACTCAAAAGTTCCCCAGGGATGGTTTCTATGCTCCATCCCTTTACAGCAGCTCCTCCTAAGTGGAATGCTTGCAGGCTGAGCTGGAGGCTGGAAAACTGCAGCTCAGCTTCATGCCTGAGCTTTAGCTTATCTCTATTGTGAAGGAAAAGATGGAGCCTGAGTGTGCTAAATGTGCTAGGAAAACATGTACCCAAATAATTATAATATGCCATTAATAAGGATTAAACATTAATAAAATTACTTGCAGAGGGTTCAGTCAATTGCTGGTATCTTTCATGTTAATTAATACTTGGCACTGTATAAATACTCAGAACATACTTTATTACATTTGTACAAGACAGATTCCAGAGCAATTTTAGTTACCTGCTAATGAGAAATAATGGTTCTCTGAGCAAAGCATTGGACTGAGCTGAAACACAAAGCTTTGTTCCAGAATTCAAGAGGTGCCCATGATTCCCAAGAGTGTCTTTGACTCCAAGGCTTTTGGTTCCAACCCATGCTTAGTGCAGATTGTCAAGCTGCTCAAGGTACAAGAGCTCTGCCAAACACAGACTTTTTTTTTTTTTTAGGACAATATCCTGCCTTGGGATTAGCCCAGGAGCATATCAGTGCTGTGTGTATGAATATATCAATCTCTCTGATGCACCTTCTCCACTCACCAGAAAAAGACAGGCTTCATTCATTTTTGAAGATTTAAATACAAATTTGTGCCTTCTCTCCAGACTAAATGCTGAAATGAGTTAGTCTGGCATCCTCATCTCTCAATGACCACCACAGCAGCCCTCATTTCAGCACAAATCCTTTCCAGAAGGGACAACCGGGGCCTATTTAGCTTCAGTCTGGCTGTGTGGAATAATTCATTTGGACAGTCAATAATGCTGCTCTCTAAAATGCCAGCCAAACACTCTCAGAGACAGGAGAAAAGGCCTCCAGCCCAGACTAAAGCACTTCTTCACTGCTGTGCACTTCAGGTGCTCCTTTAAACAGCAATTGGGCTCCCTGTGGTGGCTGCAGGATGAGCCGAGCTGTCAGGGGGGAAAGTTGTCCCTGCTGACCCTGAGCCCCAGATGTCCCTGCCATGGGAACCCTGCCTGCTCCTGTACATGGAAACATCCACAGACATTGAGTATTTCCTCTGCTCTTTTCCCAGTTACACTGCAGATCACACAACTCACTCCACCAAGCTGAAACAAGCTGCAGAAGTCACACAATAGACTGCAGAGGGGCAACACCCACTCCTCACCCTTAAAGGGATAAGGGGTTTGCTGCAGCAGGAAGATTTCTGAAAGAAACTTGATGCTCAAACTCATTTTTATTTCCCACTAAAAATGTAACTGTAAAACTTAGGTAAGGTTGGCCTTAGAGGCCAGTCAAGATGCTCCAGCTTTATTTCTGTGAATGCTAAAACAATCCTCCATGCTGCAAGAAAACAACCCTTCCTTGATAAAGCAGAAAAAAATCCGTTTTTCCATATCCTCCCTAGATCATCAGGATTTTTTCTGGTCCTGCTGAGCTCAAATGATGACAACACTAGACAGGTTATCATCACACTGTCAGGGATGCTTCAAGCTGCCAGCTGCTGCTACTTCAGCCCATTTTTCAATAACCACAGCTCACCCTGCTGCCTGCCAAAGCCTCCCATGGCTGGAACAGCCGCTGCCAGCTGGCAGGATTCCTTCAGGGAGGAGAAAGGCTTTGTTAATGTCTGCTTCAGCCCTCCCCAAGAGGAAGTGTCACTTAGTGACAGGTCCCTGTCAGCCAGGAATGACTGGCAGGTTGCTTGCATTCCTCTTGAGAACTCATTTTTGTTAATACGTGCTTAAAACTTCTAAAAGCCCGCAGGTCAAAAAAAGCTTAACAGCAGCTCCCTCCAAGCAGAAGGACGACTTAAGGTTAACTGCTTCCTTAATGTGCAATAGTAAAATAGATTTACATAGAGAAAGTCCCTTGGTTTTAAGCAGCACTTTCTTGTAGGATAGCTCCACCACGAAGGAGACGTGACCTCGTTTGAGCACCCTCTGAACTAACAGCACAGGAAACCTTTCAGGTACGACTTTCCCAGATCCAGCTCACTGAAGGAGCTTTCTCCCTGCAGCAGGGAGGAATATCAAACATTTTGTTGCAGGGTTTTGCTCAATAATGAAGAGGTTTGGTGAGCAAGCACAGATAACCTGGCTGGGACCAGATTGCACTGGTACAACCCACACGGAAAGGAAAGGAAGGAAAAACACCACAAACTTGCAGCAAGCAGGACAGCCCATCCTAAGCAAAAATCCATGGGATGGAAACACTTGCAAGGATGTGGTTTACTCACCAACACCAACACTCACCAGGCAAAGCAATACTTTAGGTAAGTGTTTGCAGCCTGGCAGGATGCACTGGATGCTGTGGAATAAATATCAGGATAAAGCAGGAATTCCCCAACCTATTTAAATATTCTTAGCAATAAAAAAGCATACTTTTAGGGATAGGAAAATATCACAATAGCCCTGTTTGCAAAGCCTGAAGGGTCACCAAAAGCCTTAACAGGAGTGTACACTGTACAGAGGGTTGGCAGCCGGTCTCCCCAAGGACAGCAGGAGACACATCCCTGGCATCTCGTGGGAAGCAGCAGCCCCCACACCACGGGGAAAGCAGAAACATGAGGAAAACCTGCTTGGGGATGTCCTGTGAAGGGCTAAGAGCTGGATTCTGTGTTCCCTGTGGGTCCCCTCCAACTCAGAACGTTCTGCAATTCTGTGTTTCATGAGAGGGAAAAGCTCACACACCCTGGAGCTTGCTGCTTCTTCCACTTTCACCTGCTGGTGCAGTAAGAGCCATCACCACTCCCTACAAACTTCAAACCAAACCAGGCTGATCATTCTGATCTGTGGGTCCCACTCAGACCCCCCCCCTGCTGCCCCCACTCCAGCACTGGCTCTGTGCTGGTGCCCACACCCAGTGTAGGACACTGGGACAGTCACAAAGCGCCCTCCACGTGCTTTAGATTAAACCATTAATTAATTATTAAACCATTATTAAGATCCCACTTCAAGATTTGTCTTCTTCCCATGTCCCCATCAAACAAATTGGATGATAGTCTCCAGTAATTCTTTCTGCAGGAGCAGATCCATCAGTGAACTAGTACAGTAATTTTGCACATTAACTCCACTCCTGCAGGACAGATTTTTTTTTTGTTTTCCCCAGTTTTCACAGAGAGGGGCTGCTCAGGCATGCAGAGGCACTGCTGCCCAGGCACTGCCATGGAAAGCAGAGTGGTTTATGAAAGCAGATCCTGCACCACACCAGAATATGCCTCCCTAGCCAGCTGAAAATAAAAGTGACCTAGAGCCAAAAGCAGGGACCTCTGAAGGAGTTTTCTCACTCTCTGAGCCAGAGGAGAATGTGTCAGAAAAACCTGATCCACACAGCAGGTGGAAGTTCCACCCCATCCTCAAAATGGCTCAAATATTATTTCCGGCTGAGTATGAAGATCATGATGAGGGGGTGTAGTAGGCTGGACATCCAAATTTCCAGATTTCTCATCATTTTTCCACACAATTAATAATTCATTTTTAATAAACTGAAGACATTTTTGTTTATGCTTTTGATGTAAGACTACAATATTCAAGTGCCTCAGAACAGAAAAAAAATAAAGCAAAAGGAATATTATCCAATATATTGAGACAAAAATCAGAGGAGGTAAAACATAGGAAGGGAAAACAGCAGACAAAGTGAAGGTGCCAATTCAGGTTATATGGGAAAACAGAAATAAAAGCAAAGATCTTTTCGAAACTCTGTGTCCCTATCCTAAACTCTTTATGAACCTGCCTTCCTTTTTTCAAGCCAACTCTTTCCTCTACTTCCAGAAGAGGAGGAAAACACCACCAGCTGGCAGTTCTGAACTCTTTTCCTCTTTGTTTCCATTATTTAAAGGATGCATTCCAGTAACTCTGCATTATTTCTGGTTGCACTATTTGCCTCTGTTGAAAAGTGCATGAGTAGGGGAAATTCTAAAAGCTCTGAAAAATATTAAAAGCCACATTTATCATCCTCTAAAGGTTCTGAGCTTTCAGTCAACATTCAGAGTAATGAGATCTTGGTATCTCACTCCTTTAAAAGTTCTCCAGCAGAATCAGGGAGGGGAGAGTCAGTGGCCTCCCATTGTCTGCCAAGCCAATGCTCCTCCTGAGCTGATGCACACTGATCACTGTTATACTCAAGGGACTCTGCACTTCAACAGAAAGAGAATTGTATCTACATCAGGATGAATTTCCAGACTAAAGGATGTGTCTAATTTTAATTTGCTATGCGTAGATAATTGACTTTATACTGAAATTGCTGTCACTTAATGTTTATTATATTCAGATCTGATGAGCCACCTGAGGAGTAGGAATTACTCCTCTCAGGTTTGATTTATTCATGATATCTTTTCTCCTTACTACAAAGGAAAGAGAAAAATCTTTGCCCACGCCCAGGACACACACTGGGCCTGTTCTGTGTGACACACCAGGAATCGCATGTTTGTGCATCACACTTTGGGTGCTGTCTGCAGAGATATTACACTACTGCTGCAATAGATACATGAAACAGGGATTCAGTGGTGCAGCTTTTGTTTTGCCCCAAATTAATCCATAATTACATCCAATTAAGAGTCCTCTAAACTACTGAGTAGACCTAGCTTTGTTTTCTGGTTTGGGACATGTGTTATTGGGGTGCCTATTAAAACCTCTTCTGCTTTGAGACCAAAAGAAGAGGGAGGAGGTAGAAGGCAGAACGTCTGAGAGATGTCACTAAAAATCCTCAAGTTGCTGCACAGCAATTTTGAATAGCAATATTTACAAAGGTCTAGGGAGTACCAGGTGATACATACTGCAGAAAACATACAGAGTTTTGGGAATGGCAGCATGGCTCAATGCAAATTGGAAGCCACTTGTTAGTACTCCCTGCTGGAGGGCATATGTCATCACCACATGGCAACTCAAGGAAGTGTGAAATAGGATCATTATCCACTCCTGCCCCCCATTCTGAAATAATGATAATGAAAACAATCTATTCCTCAGTCCTCCAAGGAACAGAAAGACTTGGAGAGGAACAAGAATATTAAAACAAAAAATACCAGGGGAGAAAAGTGATTTTTCAAACTCCAAAGCAGTCTACAAGCTCAAACACTTCCCTTGCAAGTGCATTTTCAGTTTAGTAATAATTAGCTCCCCAGTCAGAAGGAGCAGCAGTCAGAGCAGCACTCATTTACAGCAAGTGCAGCACAGTGCAAAGCAGCACCTGAAGAGCCCAGACTGAGCAGTGAGCTCAGACCTGAGCAGAGCAGCCCTCAGAACATGTTCGCAATGAGCCAGCTGTCCTAGGCCTACAAAGCCCAGGAGTTTCCCACAGGCCCTTCCGTGCTTTCCGAGGAATCTCCAGACAGACACGGCAGACTCCTGGAACAGGGCAAGTCAGACAGGCAAGACTGCCAGCCTGGAATTCACTGTCCACAGAAGGCAGAACCCAGTACCAGTGAACACCATCACAGCAACTGAGAGCCACACAGGAGCACTGAGGCACAGCTATCCCCAAAAATGACCAAGCTCCTCATGGGAGAACTTGGCTTGTGGTGGAGGAGAAAGGTTTGTAGGTTTGTCTCCTCACTGCCTCCTCCTCTGCAAACTCAGTTTACTTTGCAGCTTCCAGGGTAAAGCCTTTCTTCAGGAAACACAAATGGAAAACATCTCATCCACAAGATTTATCACCTTGGCTGTAAGGGTTTTTTTTGTTTATAGCTTTATGTTTCTGGGGGTTTAAGCATAATCTCCTGCCATAACAGCGGAACTTCTCAGCACCCCTTTCCACGGGGATTTTGGTCATTTCCTGAAGGGATTTTGGTCATAGCTGGGTGCCTCCTGTGCTGCAGATCCCAGCCACACTTCTCACCAGCACTCTTCCCCTGCAGGCTTCTGTCACAGGCTGACCCTAATCCTGGAATTCACCTCTCTGGGCTGGGCCCTTTATCCCAGCCCCAGCACTGAGCTAGGCCTGGGAGCTCCTGCCCTGGGCCACCCCCGGGGCTGCTCCAGCCTAGACAGTCAGCAAAGCTGCTGCTGCCAGCATCAGTTTAAGCTGTAGAGCCAGGTAAAACAGGGTATTTTAAAAGTGAGGAAGAGGAGGGCACAGGTGATGGCTCCCTGAGACATTAATTAATAATGAGGGAAACTCTTCTGAAGCAGGGAAGGTGCACTGTCCTTGCAGCACTGACACGGGCAGGCAGATCTCCCTGTACACGCCCTGGCACGATGTCTCAGGAGCCACGAGCACCCACACACACACTCAGGAACAGCTTGTCAGGTACTTACATGTTCTGAGCTGCCACAAATCTATCTGGCCATTTATTTCTTTCCCTGGTTAAGACATCCTTGTGGCCCCAACTGGTTGCACTGTTCAGAGATTTGGGTTTTGCTGGTCCTACCCCCAGCAAAAATGAAATAATCCTATAAATACTGCCTGGGATTATTGTCACCTGCAGAAGATATTATTGTCAGCTGAGGGGATGCTCACAGCCACCTGAATGCAATGTGCCTGAGCTCCCTAAAACGACTTCCCTTCAGTGCTGGTAGCTTCTTAACAGGGTGTTTTGAAGTTGCCAACCCCAGTTTATTTATTCAGGTTTTTCTGTGCTGAGTTAAATGCTGCAGCAGCTGATTCACAGCCCAGATCTCCTGTCTTTATGCTTAAAACACCTTCTTGAGAGGCTGAGATCCCCTTCACCCAATCTAGCAGGGAGGAGTGACTGGAATCTGAATGATGTCCTACTCTTCAAATGAGTGCTTCAAGTGACAAAGGTGACACTGAATGTAAAGGAGTGGAAAAGATTTCAGGGAAAAACTGAGAAAGGTCTCATTTATGTCTTAACCTAGAAAATGAAGAAAAAAAGCTTCTAAGCTTCAAACCACTTTAGAGGTCTGGAAAATTCCAGGGATGGGGCAGCCACAGCTTCTCTGAGCAATCTGTGCCAGAGCCTCACCAACTTCACAGGGAAGAATTCTTTTCAGAATATTTAATCTAAATGTACCCTGTGTCAGTTTAAAGTCATTCCCACTTGGCCTATCACTACCTGCCCTTGCCAAAAGTCCCTCTCCAGGATTCTCGTAGCCCCTTTAGGCACTGGAAGATGCTACAAGGTCAGCCCAGAGCCTTCCCTACTCCAGGCTGAATCCCCCCCAGCTCTGTCAGCCTGTCCTCAAAAGGGAGGTGCTCCAGCCCCACCATCAGCCCAGTGGCCTCCTCTGGACTCATTTCAACAGATCTTTCTCTTTCTTGTTTATTTTAGATTTTTTTAATGCTACCAAATGAAATGAAATAACCATAAAAATCAATTAAAATAATTTAGATCAGAAATTTACAGTAATTTTTTTATTAAATCAGAAGTTTTTGTTCCTTTTTTTAACATTATAGTATGAAGTTTACTACAGAAGATATAATAAAAAAAATTATATATAAGAAAAATACTCTATCAGTATGTTTCTTTCTAATATTTTAAAATGTGGTTTTATTGAAATTAACACTTCGTTATTAATTTAATTTATCATCATTATCATCATCATCATCATCATCATCATATTATTATTATTATTATTATTATTATTATTATTATTATTATTCTTCCCAGTGCTAACCAGTGTATTCAGCTTCTATAAGAAAAAAGAAAAAAATGTGATTACATGCTATAAAGTCACCAAGTATTTTCATCTGGAATATAAATGGAAGTAACCTTTCCAAACAGAATATATTAACATATGCCAGAGAATCCATTGGTTATTCTGAGACTTCTTTCTTTCAGTCTTTAATCACCAATGCTATCATTTTAAAGTCAGTTTTACAAATGACAAAAGGACCAATTGCTCTCCTGAGAATGCGGGATTTTTCTCAATCCCGACAAGGTCTCACAACTTGTGTTATGTTCTAGTAATTAATTTTTAAGCAGAAATGTTGCCCCATTCCCTAAAATTATAAATAAAGCTGATTCTTTGGAATTCTGTTAAGCTCCTTGCAAATGATATACTCTTCATCTGAGAAGTACAAATATGCAGATGGCCTATTACGTCTTATTCTTTCAAGCAGAAGGAAATTAGAATGATCCAGAAACTAACAAATATCCGCAGGCAAGGTTTGCAAGACCCTGAAGGAAATGGAGAAGCACATCTGTTGCTCTTCATCCCATGCACTACAGAGAACAAAACTGATCCAAAACAACTAAAAAGGGGCGATGAGAGGAGAGAGGAAACTGAGGAAGTTGTCAGGTGCTCAGGAGCTGAATTGTCATAGTGCCTTAGAGACCAAATCTCTCTGATCTATCTTCAGCCAGTAAAGCTCATGCTCCTGGCTTTAAGAGAAGATGCAAAAGTAAGGATTTCAGTGCTATAAATGCTTTCTGCCAGTCCCTTTTCCAAGATGCCAGAAGCACCACGCTGTGTCCTTGAGGGTACGTCCAGAGCCTTTGTCCAGCAGGAGCCTGAGGGGTGTGGGGAGAGAGGATCCTGTGCAGGGAGCAGCTGCCTGGGGCTGGGCATTGCAAAACTCAGGGAGCTGATTTGACCCCTCTGGCTCCTGGCTGCCATCACACACTCTGGGCACACTGCAATTCTCCATCACATTTTCTGTGTCTCATCCATTTAGAAGGTGAGGCCTCGGCTTAGAGCAGGGACATTTTGTTACATAAATTAACCAGGCATCTAGAATAGGGCATTTGATCCTCAGCTCGGCTTGCAGAAAGCCTCCACATTCAGCTGGTCAGTAAAAATCAAAATTTGGGGTGATGTCTATGCCATTTAGCACTTAAAAAAAATCCCAGATTTCTAGTATGTCCTTGATAAGCAGATTAAAAATTTCCTTGGTCTCGTCAAGATCTTTTTCTGAAAAGTGGTGATGCAAGTTTGGAAGCTGAGATTGTTTCATGCCTTAAACCTCAAGTGGATGTGAGGGATTTTTGAGGCCAGAAGTGTGTGTGAAACCATATTCTGGATGTCAGCCATACACTGACATTTATTCTAATGACTGAAGAAAATATTATAGCAAATAAGATCAATAAGACACAAGGAATTAGATTTTACTTGGTTTTGTTGGGTAAAGGATGATTCTAAAAGCAGATCTGGGTTATATCCACCAGAACTAGAGCCAGAGTTTGGACACTTAAGAGACAGTGGCTTAAACAATTTTTTAAAACAGTACACGAGCCAAGGGAGATCAGAAAGGTTCTGCAGGATTGCAATATTCAATTGCATAATACAATAAGCACTGCTGTTAGTTATTTCTATGGAATTGAATTCTTTAACTTGATTTGATGCTGAACCAGCTCTGTGCTTCCCTCCCATCCATGGTATGGAGGAAGTTTGATTTGGAACAGGAATCTGTATGTTGCTATAGATCCAGGCAGAAGGATTATTTCCTATATAAAAATTAATGAATGCAATAATCACAGATAGCATTCAGTACCAGAGAGAACATAGGCTCATTGACCTAGCATTAAGCTCAAGGCAGGGCTTTATGGCTGGAGTTTTTTTGCTAATTATTTTGATGGAGAAAGGAAACCTTGCATAGCAAAATGAGGAATAAAAGCTAAATAGCCAAATATGGCTGTGCCCCCATCTTCTATCATTTTTACACAACTTCCCTTCTGCCTTTATTTAAATTACTGAAGACTGTAGAATAGAGGTCTTGTAATTGTGCAGGCCATCTTTCCTTTAGTGAAAAGCTGAGCTTTTTCAGTGTTTTGCACCTTTTGCAGTAGATGATCAGTCTGCATCTCTGAAGTGTGACAGAAACATACATAAAGACTGAAAATATACTTGTACACAAGTCCAAATCTGAATCTGGACCTACACAATAAATATTTTGTGAGGCATAGTTTGTCTTCTGGAGAAATGCTGCTTTGAAAGCTAGTAATGGGTGTTCAAGTACCCAGTGTCCCTGTGGCGATGGATGCAGAAAAAGCAACAGCTCATTTTTAGAAAAGTCATTTATTCCATATATTTAAGACACAGCAAGAAGAACTGGTGCCAGGGTACAAGGAACAGAAGCAGAGATTTTCATCCTATAATGTTATATATTGTTATTGTAACACTTCACAAATGTCCTGTGTTCTGGTAATTAATTTTAAACCAGAAATGTCCCATTCCCTAAAACGATAAACAAAGCCGATTCTTCAGAATTCTTAAGTAGTAGATTAGGTACTTGAATTCACAGAATATTCATGTTTAATGAAGTGCAGGATATATCTCTTCTGTTTTTATCTAGTTTTTTATTTAGAGTTTTGTGATGTACACACAAATCAGATTCCTTACAGAGCTGGCACTTTGTAGTTAAAGTGGGTCTTGCCCTCCTTAATGCCAGGCAGGGAGAGCTGCTTGTGTTTGTGCTCCGCAATCCCACCAAGCCTCCCCAAGGAGAACAGTACATACAGCTGGAGTGTGCAACAGAAGGGAAACTCCATTTCTGGTTTGAAATACGTAAGAAAATGTGCATCCACATTCTATGTTTATTATAACACAGTCATTTTTTTCCCTCTGCAAATACGGGGCTTCACTCCTCCAGTGACAGGCAGGGCTGGTTTGGATGGGCTGGGAATGGCAGGGGCTGGTTAGACAGGCCTGTGTGTGGAGCAGGAACCAACATACCCTTATACACTGAATGAACTCTGGAGCTTGTCTACAAAGAGGAACGATCCACATCTGTCCCACATCACTGAGAAAAGGGGAGAGGAGGGCCTGGGCAGCTTCCCACCCCCTCCTTTTGCAGGGAACAGAGCCTCTGGCAGGCAGTGGAGCACATGAACAAGCAGGAAGCCTTGGAGTGGGAATTTGTTGTGTTTTACCACAATCCTATGCTCAAAAAAAATTAGTTGGACGGGCTGTGGTGAGAGAGCTGTGAATAAATTGGTCTTAGGGATGGGGATTTAATTATTCTGGTATTGACAAAAATGAGAATTAAAGGAGGAATCAACCTGCCGACTTCCAAAGGCAGTAAAAAACAAGTTTATCTTTCACTGTGTATTGAGCTCGTAGCTATGATAAATTCAATAATGGTCTGTGGGTGTTTAGTGCTTTATGATAACATATCATTTGGCTTCAAGCAATCATGGTCTTAGGCTACGAAGCTAACAAATAAGACTTCAGACAGCATTATGCTGCTAAGCTCAAAAATTCCCAGAAAGATGGTGGGAGAGGAGAGGGGAGAACAAGGAAAAAGTGATTTTTAAAGCAAATAGAGTAAATAATGCAATCAGGTTGATCCCAGCAACAGCAAAGCTAAAAGTGATAATAGAAGTTACTGGAGTAAAGCAATAACATATCAAATATAGACAGAAAGCAATTACAAAAGGTATAATAGAAAATTGAAAGGACAAGCTAACTGATGTAAAAAGCTCACAAAAGCTCTGTAAACATTCAAGGGGGAAAAGTTGCTAATAATAATCCATGAAGGCTCAGGGAATACTAATCAGCCTTGAGCTGTTCTTCATTTGTACAAGGACATATGAGCCCATTCCAGGTTTAAATAAATGACTGAATGACAGAGATTAAACTCGTTGATGTTCTTCTCAAAGAGAAAAAAAAAGAAAAGAAATCCACAAAACAAGCAAACAAAAAAACCCTAAGAATTCTGGCATCAGTCAATAATGCACCAGAAATAGATTTACTGGAGTTTTAGAGATTTTTCTAAAGCCACTAATCTATCTGCAAGAAAACATATTTTACCTCACATAAAGTGAACCCACCACTGGGTATGATGTGGGCCAATGCTGCTGGGCCCAGCTCAGGAAATTTGCTGCCCTTCAGGCCTCTTTTACATCACTCATTTTACTGCATTTACCTTTGCAAGAAGCCAAATTTGTCTACTTTCAGAGCAGACAAAAATAGAAATACAGATGCACTAAGCAAGGAATACTGAATAGCAGGAAAATTAGACACCAGTCATCTCAGGGTTCAATTCCACATTCACCCTCAGCTTTCCTGAACAAGTCAGTTACTCAGATTTCTGGCAGGATTTCTAAAGCCATCTCACCTTCAAAAGTCTCACTGCTCAGTCCATGTTTCCTCAGCACAGGGGTACTCATTATTTATTAGAATTCTACTTCTACAATTGCACTTCCAGTGTCTGAGGAACAAAATTCCCAGGAAGGTGAGCAGCAGGAATCCAACTGCTGTCTCAGATGGGCAATGCTGAAGGCCCACAGATTTGCCTGTCTATTTTCCCAGGATGGACATTTTCTGATACAAAGGAAAATACATAATGATAACCCCACAGCACTGAAGTGCCATGTCAGAGGATGGCCTGTTTGCTTAAATTTCATCTCTTTCTCTCCTTGGTGTGTTAGAGAAGCTGGCAAGGTTCATGTTCTGCTGAGTAAAAAGTAACCTTGTAGGAGGTGAGGAGCCTCGGCCACTTTATCAGCAGATAAAGAAGCAACAGAGATTTGAGAGGTTTCCTCCTGAAATTCTGCCCTCAGTGGGAAGGGAAGCACTGAGCTCTCTATTTTAAGTATTTGTTTTCTTGCTTTTAAAGCAGTTTTTTAAATTGCTGTATCTTTAACACTGGTGTTCATGCTAATCAAAAACACTTGTTCTTGGAGTGTGACAGACATCTAATAAAGAAATTTAGAAATTAAGCTGAACCATCTATAAAGAAATTGTAAAACTCAATATTAATGATCCATTTCAATCTTAAACAATAGAGTTTTGTGCATCACTGATGAATCAGCCAAATATATATACTATTCATTGTTAGTTTTGACAGAAAAAACAACATGAAATGCTATCTTTATCCAGAGGGCCTTTCTCTCATTACCCACAGAATTCAGCCATTTGCCCATATTTAGCTCACCAAGCAAATGAATTAATAATTTTTCCACTACTGTGCCTGCATGAAAGAACAATAAACACTGAGTCTTGAAAGATTTCCAGTAAGTAAACATACTGTGTTAGTCCCATCCTTCATTTATTCTTTGCATTAACATAAATTAATGAAAGATGCAACAAGCAGCTTTAGCTGACATTTTCAATAATTTGGACAGGGCCAGTCCAACCAGCACTGAAGCCTTAAGAGCACAAACTCAAACCTTAGATATGCAGGGTAAGGACAAGCTGAGCATTGCACCCAGCAGAGAACAGGAGGCAGTGCTGACCTAAATCCATTTCTGCCCTGAGTCCTGCTGCCCAAAGGAGTCCTGTCCATGCTGCAGAGCTCTGGCAGCAGCAGGCCAATGTCCCCAGGGCTGTGGTGAGGGGCTGGGAGCACTGCAGAGGTGCCACCTACAGCCCCTGCAGCCCCAGTGTCTGTACAAACCCTCTGGCAGCGCCCACCTGTCTGTTTGTCTGTCTGTCCTGCCTCATGCTCCTGGCTCTGGGCTCTGCAGAGACCACACTCATCTTTCTGCTTGGGCCTGTGTATCTGATTATTGATTTATATTATTTCTATAAATAATTGAAGATACAGATTCCTTGGCATTTAGTTCCGCTTTAGAAAGTTATCTCATGCTTGAGTTTTCCCAGTTTTCTCAAAGAGTAAAACTTCTCTGCCAACGGAGGAACTTCAAGCTATCGTTTTTGTTAGGAATTAACACTTCAACAGCAGAATAAACCTCAAAACATGGGACTCATAGTCACGAGTGTGATGCAGAAGGCAAAGAAAAGACAATTTTGAGACACTGGGCAAATTCTAGATTTAGAAGCAAACATTAAATTAGCAAAAATTGTCACTTTTCTTTTTTTTTCTTTTTATTAATAGCAGTTCCAATGTTTAAGTTCAGTCACCAGTCAGTCTCACAGTTCAGAGATCAGAATATCTGGAACTCCTCTGAGGCACATGGATACGTGCATTTCTTCCTCATACATTCCCCAAAGTAGCAATAACTTTCTTAACATTCACCAGCTTAAAATAAAAATGTACTGAAAATGTACAATTTATTATAAGTCCTAGAACACCTTGTCTTTTCCCCATATATTTCATCACAGCAACATGAAATTCAAAGTCATTAAGTAGAGCATGATAATTTTTAGAGCTTCATCTCAAGCTCTATACATAATGCTTTTTCAACATTCTACATTCTTGTTATGGTCCTGACAAAATTTCCCTCTGAGAGATTAGAATCATCACCAAATGAAATTAAAATGATTTAGGCCCAAAATCTTGCAAAGTGCAACAAAAACACTGTAAAAATCTTCAGCATCCAAATTTCCAAGAATGGTAGGGCTTGTGAGCTTAAATATTTAAATGTAAGGGGACTTTTATTTCAAGTACTGTAAAAGAGAAACATTGCCACTTACTGGCAGTACCAATGTCTTTGCAATATTTGTAGGCATTTATGTGCATCTTCAAATGCTCTGTTAGCCTTTACAGTATTTGTCAATAAAAAGCCCCATTAACATTTAAACTGTGTATGTCCAACTACCTACTTCAAGCAGGAATCAAAAGAGAACCTGTAAGAAACAGTTATTTATTACAGACTACATTATTGGGATTGTACATATTGGAGATTTCAAAAAACTCACATTCCTTATAGTTAAAAAACCCAAAAGGTAAAAAAGGTAAAAAAAAAAAAATCAATTATTAATCGGGAAAAAGGCTGAGCATGGCCTGAGCAGGGGATGTGACCATCATGGATGAATGGTAACACCAAGAACACAGTACAGCTCTGGAAAGAGTAGTGCAGTCAGCTGGAGCCACCTCAGGAATGCTGGAGGTCTAAAGAGGTAACACTGGACAGGAAACTAAAACTGAAACACCGCTTTTGCAGTAGGAACATTAGAACTTACTGATTTTAATGACTAACCTTACCTGACACCGAGAATTTGTCTTCATTGGGTAAAAAAACTTAATCAAAGATAACATAATCACTGGACAAGAACTGAAATCAGGCAGACTCTTCAATCAAGCTGCTGAACTGGAACTGACAATGACATAATTCACCAGTCCAGTGATGTCCCCTAAAATTCTGTTTCAAGCAACACTGATTTAGTAGAATTCCTGTATGCTGCTTTTGTAAAGTGGGTATTTCAAAAGGTAAGGAAAAATCATTCCAGAATCTAGAGACTGAAATCAAGTATTATCTATTACCACTGCTCTTATAAATCATTAATAAGGACAGCGTGACCTGCTCCAATGAAAAGAAAAAAAAAGGCATTAATTGTCTTCAAGTATGAGAGATGCACTCACAGTGACAGCAGAGGCATTCATTTAATCACTTTACAACAAGGAAATCTATGGACTCCACAGAAAATTTACAATCAAAACGGAGCTAATGTGACAAATGGTGCTCATGTAGCAAAAACAGAAAATGTCAAGTCTGCAAATTCAACAAAAATGTGTTTTAGTGGCTTTGCCTCCTCGGGCTCCAGTTTGACAGAGCACCACTTCACCCCAGCCTTCCCTGGAGCTCACGTCCGCCTCGTCTTCTGTTTCTTCGTTTGTCTCTTTGCATCCTCTGAGCCCCCAGTGTCAGAGCCCGTCTGCCCAAGAGCACGGACGCCCTGCAGCCGAGTTGTCAGCTGCAGCAGCAGAGGAATAAGCTGGGAAAAAAAAAAAGGGAAGCAAATTGTGGTTACAATGGTGTGTAAGGTCTGAATGGTATGCTTCTTTAGACATCTAGCCCATGACAGAATCTATCGCATCGATGGCACACGTACAAAGACATCAGAATATGGCTAAAAATCTTGGGGAGGAATCAAACCAAACTATCAAACCAAACTTCTGGGAAGTTCTGATAATCAAATCCTAAAGTGGTTCTCTGAGAGGAAATCAAACTGCACAGACAAATTTAATTTCTCTTCTTGGTAAGAGAGAAATCCAATCATATTAGAAAAGGCTAGAAGAGCACAGCTTGATAACAAAGACAGAGGGGGCTGTATAGCAGGTATTGGTATCCCTCTTGAGAGCCTTTGAACTAGGGAGGGTATAAAGCTAAAGAGACCAGACTTGAAGACTTGCAAGGCTTTTTCCAATCTGAAGCCAATAAAATAATTATGTTCATTCCTATTATCACTGAGTCTTGTTATCGGAATTTTAATGCTGCTTATTGTTTATTTCCCAGAGCAATCAAATGAGAAGAAAATTCAGCCACAGCACAGGAACTCACCTTCACACTAAGCTTTTTTTAAAGGAAGGTAATCGTCCAAGAACATGGCTACATTGTGGCTTTTCTTATAATATATCAAGTAAGGGGATTGTGACTGCACCTCTCTCTGGGTAACAACCCAACAAACCCTCACTTGGCACAGTGTAACACATCCATTGACAGGACAATGATATTTGGGTAAGAGCAGAAGCCCCCTGACCCACCTTATCGTGGTTGTACCCAGCCAAGAGCAGGAGCAGTGTCAGCGGTAACGCGATGTACGAGCCTTGGGCAATATCCTGTTCCGGCAGCTTTCTCTGCAAACAGGGCACATCAGGGATTTTATTTTTTTTAACAGCTGACTGTGAAATCCCTCAGCTTTAAGAAACAACAGCAATAGGATCATGAGGCATATCCAGCCCTTCTCATCTGACTTCCTTCCAAGTGCAGTTCTAGGATTTACTTTACTTTCCACTTCAAAGCCACCCTCTGGATCAGTCACTCATGTATTACCCCTTCCTGAGGTGAGCTGCTTTGCAAAGCCAATTCACTGATGATCAGTCTCCACTGCCAGCCAGCCTGGTGTGCTTTAATTTCCCTGTCCCATGCTGCCCACACCTCTGTGACCCCACTACAGCAGCCATGCCAGCACAGAGCCTTTCAGCCACATCTGCACCCTTCACTTCCTACTGTTGTTCCATGCCTCCCCCTATTCCACTGGCAACTGAACACACAGCAAATCCAAATTGATTGTCACTCCAATGCCACTGATAAACCTCTTTATACTTACACTAACAGAAAGCTTGGCCAAGAGCACAAATACATGCAGGTTGTAACACCAAATATTGCTCCCAAGGTGAACATTGGAACATGGAAATATTTAGTACTTACAGTGGGACTGAAGACCAGTGTAATGTGTTTATGATATCCAATGGCAGTGAAAGAAACTTGAGGCAGGGTGTAGTCATACTGTGATTTAGACAGTGTAGAATCCAGGAGCACCACGTAATTCTGTGGGTAAAAAATACACTCAGGCTACAGCATCAGGAGCAGTCCCAGACAAAATGACATTAAAGGCAAGGTCAGTTAAACAGGCTTCAAATCTTCCAAGACACTGGTTAGTCCAGCATGAATACAGCTCTGCAGGCACACCACAAATTACACTTCAGTGTCCTTAGAGGGAAAAAAGAATAAAGTGATCTAAGCTAATTTTCCAGCAATATTCTTACCTCTCCATCTCGGAGTAATGGTGGGAAATGAAAAAACAGGGATAGGCCTAAGTTGACTGTATGAATTGGGTTGTCAAGATTTTCACTCTTGTAGAGCTTCACCTGTAAGTGAAGAAGAAAACATAAACCAGGTATTTTCAAGCCTGCACCACAATAGATATTTCAGACATACCACATCTTCAGGGATAAAAGCACTTCAAAATTCATCATGTGTTTATATAAACAGAGAGTTGTCAAGTAAGAACACCTGGAAACGTTCTAATCTGGGATGTGAAAAATTACAGGAACAGTCTTTCTATAGAACTTGAAATAACTTAGGAACAACTGCTGTCTGACATTTTCACATAACCAATGTACGAAAAGCAGTTTGTGCTGTTGATCACAAAACTGCTCTCACTTGTGTCTGGATCCAGTCTTAGCACATCTTTCAGAGACAAGAATGTCTGCCCTGGAGGCCAGGGTGATGACATGCACCCATCAACAGCTCACGTGCAGTATATGCAACACAAGGCTCCACCTCATATGAAGCAGGCCCAGGTTTGGATAACTTCCATATAATCCAATTTTGATATCAATCCCGAACTGCAAGGGTTTAAATTTCCCCAAAAAGATGGGACACAAGCTCAGGGGCTCTTCAGTAAGGTGACACATTTTCCTTCACACCTGCTCTGAGTGTTGGATCCTTTGGATGTCTCCCAAAAAACCCAACAGCTTAGCAATGAGATCTTGGCAGGTGAAATGCATAACACACAAGTGTGAAAGAAACCCAAGCACTGCATTTAGATTTGCAGGTAACACTTTATGGAGCTTTTAAACCAGAGAAATGATACTGTCATTTTTACCTAACACCTCTTGCAGACGCTTGCAGCATTTGCTCCCTAAGCCAAAAGGATCAGAGGTGTTTAGCAAGTTTTTTCAGGCCACAATACAGTTTTGAATTTTGAAAATTTCAGCTTTCCTCTTTGTCTCATACTGTCTATTATTATGCACTTTTAAATTCACATGTCCTGTGGTATCACTGCATTCACATGGTATCTTCAGGTTCTTACATACAGGTCAAAAATTTCAGATGTTTCAGGAATTAATGCAGTTTTTTGATACAGATGACTCATTTCACCCTTGCTCTCTTGATCTCTCTACAGACAGAGCATCCCTAATTAGGGATAGAGATCCCAAAATGTACAGGCCAACCAGAGAAAGTATTTCTTAAATATATTCCCATGAAAAATGGAAACATTAAAGCAAAGCATCAGGAACACTGCAATCTTCATCTTATCTGGAATTCAAATTCACCTTCATTAAACTATTAGTTCTAATTTGAATTAAATGTGTACTCTGGCTTCTGAACCATTGCCAGTGACCCTGAAAAAAAAAATCATTGTGAAAGCAGTAACAAATACACTTGACAAAGATGAAAGGCTTGAACTTACACATAATGTGGAGAGATATTCAGAAGCTGTAATCACATTTCCACTTAAATCAAATTGATTAATTTGCCGGAACGCTATAATATTAACATCATCAATGTCACTGTTCCCAACCTGCAATGGAAAACAGACTCAAGCTTTTACCAACACAGGAACAGTTAACAAAGGACAGCAACACAGCTGTTAACACAACACAAATACTGCTGAACATTTTAAATAAAAAGTGATTTTTGTTCTATACTAACCACATGGAAGCTTGAAAGGTTTCCCATTGCAAGTCTCTGTTCTCCAGAGCACACAGCCTGCAATTGCAGACTTGGATATTATCAGCATGAGATTCATGACATTAAGCTAAACTAAAAATGGAAGTCTCAAAAGCACAAACTATCTGGAAAAGGCTGAGGTACATCCACAGGACTGCCTTTTCTCAGAACACTGATCTCAGTATATTACATCCGTGCTGAGAGATGAACAGAGATGTTCATACAGTTGATTAATGTGGAATATTTATCAAGAGTCCACCAGTTTTCAATTCAAAGTTATTACTGCATTTTATAAATACTTGCTAGTCCAAATTACAATTTCACCTACATCAAGACTGCATGATTTGGACCCAATAAAACCACAATATCTATCAGTCCATAACTAAATACAACTGTAGGACAATATGACAATTTATGTCAAGCTACCACTGCTTTGTTCCACACCACAAAGAAATGTTGAAAGGTAACTCCATACATTTATTCTCTTTTTTCCTGGACGCACAGTTTTCATGACTGTGAAAGAATTCTTTTCACTTGTTTACTGTTTGGGCTTTATCTCACTGGTTTTGAGCCGTGGTGCTGACACACAATGTGGGGCCTGTTTTTAGGGAGCTAACTTGCTGAAAGGCACTTGTCTAAACAGAATGCCTTCACTACATTGCTGCTGACAGAACAGACAGGATGCCTGGACAGACCCATTTCATATTTAAGTGATGCTAGAAGAAAGGAGAAAAAATTACCTCAATTGCCCGATGCTGTGGTAAAGCTCTTTCAATGTGATCATTGCCTTCAGCTTTGAGTTGGACATGATACACACAGCCAGGCTGAAAGCAACATTCAGATGATAAATCCCAACGCTGAGTAATACATACTTTAATTTTAGAGAGCAGTAAAGGGAATTTTCTAACATTCCATTTAAGATATGCCGCCCAAACAGATTTAACTCCATGCAGTTAAAGTTTTCCTTATCTCAAATAGAAAACTTAACTCAATAACACCATTATGAGTGTTTACTGTCAGAAAATAAGGAAAGTCTATATAGAACTTTCATTAGTTTGTTACACCACAGTATTAAAAGAAATCATCTGCTGTGATGCAGGAAAACACAGGATTAAAACCTGATCAAACATTGCCTTTTACTTCAGGAAATTGTTGACTCCTTACATAATGGTCCCATAAATTCAGCTTCCCCATTCCCTTACTTCACATCCATGCTGTGCAACCAACATCACACACACACCCCCCCCAATAATGCTGCTAAAAATAGGCTGTTGGTATCTTCACAAGAGAAACTAAACACTTCCCTGAATTCTTTTGCCTATGAAACTTCCCTGCTGGTTACCCAAGCACTGACCAGGGGATTGTGTCATGTCACTCCAACTGCTCAGTGTTTGTGGAGGCCAGCCCAGTATGCTGCCAGCAACTTCACAGACTTACACCACAAGCTTTTCTTTTCCCCTTTATCAGGCTCAATGTTCACTACATGATCGTGTTTCTTCACTCAGACAGACTCAAGGGAGTCTGAGTTAGCAAACAAGACGTGAAAACAGAAACCAGTGGCTACTGAACAGGACCCATTTTACTGCTCCATTGTCACACTGACAGAAAAGTCAATGACAGAGAGCCTCCTACTCCTTACCCGAAGGCCACGGAGCCTGAATTTGCCCTCTTCATCAGTTATTGTGTCTTCTCCATAGATGCTGCAATCCTTCTGTCCCACAGCTTCCACTGACACTCCCTGCTCAGGCTCTCCATTCAAAGAGGAAACTGTGCCATAGCAGCTAAAGGTATAAAGAGAACCAGTTGCTACAGGTGTGCAGATGCTGGTTTAATGTATATTTTAAAGATATTTGATTGTTATAACTGACGGGAAATGTACTTAATGTATTTACCACAGCATGGAAAATAAAAGGGGTATTTATGTGTGTGTGTAAAACAGTTTAAATCATTAACATTTGCTGCAGTTCAGAGCACAACTTCAGGAACTCAAGTTCCCTAAACTCCATGAACAGCAGTTCTTTCTTACCCCTGAGGGCAAGGAAAGGAAGGATCTTGAAGTCAGATATCTGAATTGGTCCACCATAACTAGGCTAGTCCTCTCCCACTGGACACAGCACAAACCACTTCCAGTGCCACTGAGACAGTGCTTTCATAGCCATGTTTTCCTACAGCTCTGCCATCTGGGATTAGCTATAGATCCACATCCATGAAAAAAGGCCAAAAAAAGTACTTATACACATCACACTTAAGAGAGTCTCTTAAGTCTCTTATTGAGACTTGGAAAATTTCCTCCAAACCTGCAAGAACAGAGGTGTGCTGGGCGGAGACACATTTGGCACAACATATCCTGATACAGCCCATAGCATTTCCCATGGATTCCAGCTCCACTGACCTGTAAGCTGTTCTGTAACCAGTTATCTGGATTTTGAGATTTTGTCCTTCCTGCACTTCAATCATTTGTGATGATGGTTCAAACCGAAATTCTTTCATCATGGGTTTAAAGTAATATTGCCCTGGGCTCTGCAAAGAGGCACAAAACAAGCTGTTTATTCACAGTGATGCGAAAACTCACCAACTCCACACAAATACGCTTTGCAAGAGCTCTCTAAAGAGCTGACATCCTCTGTTTCAACCACAGGTTAAACCTGTCACAAAACGTGAGCAGTGAAAAACAGGGAGCACACTGGACAATAAACTGATGGAATTCCACCTGATGACAAAGTGTTAAGAGAGAAAGGAAACTACAGCCCTAAAACCTTACAATACCTCAAGGACAGGAAAGTGACCACAAAAGAAGGATGTCTGCAAAGAAACTATTCAAGCATGCCTACACACATATAGATCAATAATGTAATTAGATTTCCTTCCCCCTAAAGACTCTCCAATGATCATCAACAAATTGGCTTGTTTCATGTTTACAGACTGCAAATTAGTAACTGAGATCAATCAACACCATCTACGACCTGTTGGGGAGAAACCTCTTGCCATGATAGATTTCACAGCTTTCCCTTGCTAAGGTTTTAAGTGCTGTTTTCTCTCAGGGATCGGCATCTCTCATTGTGGGTTAGGGTTTCAAAGGACACCTGCCACTCAAGAGAGCCCTGTTTGGGAAGGGAAAGGAACACAGCCCCACACACAGCCACGCTCAGAAGAATCATTTCCACTTACCAGGTTGGAAAATGTCAGCATGCCATTGTCCTGTGTGAGGAGGTTGGACCGAAACACCCCTCCACTGAGGGACAAGAGAACTCCAGCAAGAGCCTGGTCATCCTCTGATTTGATCTGGTTTTGAAAAACAAGTAATTTTAAGTGTAAGTGAGAGAAGGGTTCAGTCAAAAAGCCCCTTGCAGAGTGCACAAGTGGGCTGGCTCTGAGCACCCAGCTGTGAGCAGAACTAACCACATCTGTACTGCCCCTCCTGCCAGAGCCCAGGGCTGCAGAACCCTCTGCTGCCAAGCCCAGGGCACACCATGTGCCACCACAGCCGCCATCCTCTACCCCTCCAAAGAACACACTGACAGCCCAGGGCACACCATGTGTCACCACAGCCGCCATCCTCTACCCCTCCAAGGAACACACTGACAGCCCAGGGCACACCATGTGCCACCACAGCAGCCATCCTCTATCCCTCCAAAGAACACACGGGGCCAGAACAAAGCACCCAAAGACTGGAACCAGGCATTAGCTGGACCAGACCACACCTACACCTTGAGGGATAAAACTCATTAAAATGGGGTGGTCCCACTCTACAAAAGCAACTAAAGCCATTCTTTTGGACTGCAGGCTCTAACTTCCACTCTATAAACCTTGCAAAGTATCTTCTGCATGGCAAATCATGGTCTACAGCCGAGTTCATCCACTGAGATTCATCTCCTCATGACAAAAGTCATTATGCAAATAATAATAAATTATCCCAAATCCCACACCAATTTGTCTTTGGAAGACATGGATTAACTTTTTGCCTGTCCAGCTCCAACTGCACACACTATTCACTATTCATTTAGAACCCAAAATGTTCAGAACATTACCTCAAATGTCACCCCAGCAAGAGCAAAAGCTTTGAAGTCTCCAACTGTTCCTTCTACTGCACTCAGAACAAAACCTTCCTTCTGAGCAGTGATTGTGTATTCCAAGTCACTGTGGAGTGGCCCAACACTTCAAATAAAATGAGAACAGAACGTGTTTCAGAAAAAACACTTGGATATCACATACACATCTGTCAAGTAACCACTGCATTTTAACTAAAGAATCCAAAGGTTCAAAACAAACCTGTTCATTACCTGTAAGTGCCTTTGCCATCAGTGAAAACTGTGATGAGTGCAGAAGTTGCTCCCTTCTCACTAATGACAATCTCAACACCTTCCAACTCAGGATGAATTTGCCCTTCCAGAAATAAGCCTGCTTTTCCATGAATCTCTATCAGCTTCCCAGGACAACTCTCTTGGTCATTGTGAAGGAGATTTAAGACAAAGAAAAAGGTCAGAAATACACTTCACACTTTGGCTTACAACTAGAGCTTAACTACTTCCAAAGAAATCAGCTGGTGGCCTTTTATCTTAAAACAAGATATCAATCCACACAATTTCATGGCCTCTTAACACATCTTACAACATCTGAACAGTACCAAAATGAAAAACTACATTTTGAAGCTATAAGCATACCCTCAAAAAAACCTTACAGATTTCTGAAGTGGTTGGAGGTCTCAGTGAGTTACATACACTGCAGTCACATGGAGACAATGGCAATGAAACTTCCACCCAGCCAGATGAGCTCTGACCACATTTTTTGAGTTCAAACTCAGGTGAGCATATGTCATGTTTAATGAGATTAAGCAAAATTTTATTTCCTCTCCTTCAAATGCATTTGGAACATGCAAACAGTGTCACATGAAAAGAGGCACTTAACATTTCCTAGTGATTTCAAACAAAATATGTTCAGTTAAGAACCTGAGGACAAGATGGACACTGACCTAACAAGCAGAATCAGTAACTGATGATAACCCTGATAATTCTGAAGTTTATCTTTTTTTTGGTGAATATTTTTATTACTGTAATCTAGTGGGGTGGAAAAAAAAGAAAACTTTAACAGAAACCTGAATTTGGTAACAAATTCAAAACAGAAACTTTGATTTTGCACAACTCTTTTTCTAGGTCACAGTACTGAGAACAATTCTGAGAATCTGGTGTAATACCCAGAAACCTGGCCTTCCTCTTGTGCCAGCTGGTTTTTCAGCACTTGGGAGAATATTCTGCTGATTAAAACTGTACTTGAATCCTGTATCAAATAAATTCCAAATTCCAGAATTAAACTGGCCCAAAGAAATAGCTGCAACTGGAACTTCCCTAACATTACTTTTGGAGTTATTCATATGTTTATCTACACAGATACACTTCAACCATAAAAATCTAATCCTTTCAAACAATAAGCTATTTATATTTACCTCCACTAACAACTGCTTCCACATAAGGTGGGTAGAAGAGCAGCTCTTTTGATGATGGTGTTACAGTAATTTTCTCTCCAGACCTGTAAAACATAAGATACAATTAGAAGAAAATCGAATTAGCAGCTCTCATATAGAGCAGAGTGCAAGAATGCATCTAAATAGTCCAAGAAGAAAATTATCAACAACAATCTAAGCAAAATTCTTACTGTGTGGTACTAAGATTCCTTGTAGCTCAGAGTCACTAAAGGCACCCAGCCAGCAGCACTGTCCTGCCTAAAACTGCATCACTGTTGTGTTTGGCAGAAACTCCACACAGCAGTACAAAGAACACACCCTGACCATTGGAGCTTGGTATTACCTTGCCCAGTATGAAAATTCATATAAGAATGGCCCTTGGAGCTCCTCCACCATTTCTTGCACTGGTGGCTTTGTTCCCTCCTCCTCCTGAGCCTTCTTTTCCCTCTCCTGCCGGCGGCTCTCGATTTCTGCCAGCTGCTGCTCCCGACGGAGCTCCTGAACAGATTTCAGGGGCCCTAAAACCAAGGCAGGTTCACTGTCAATGGATGACCTGAAAATATGGACAGAAAACAAAATCACCTCCTTCCATATGGAGAGATAAGAGCTTGTTGTATCTGTTAATTATCACCTTTACACCACCGCAGATAAGTCCCAGGATATTTTTTAAACTCATCCCTCTTTAACTGCCCTGTTTATTCTGGTAAGAGCACAGGAGTGGTAAATTTTTAGGCAAAAGGATCAGTTTGCCAGAGCACCTTTACCAAAGACCGGAACTAAAAGAGAACGGCTAGAATGTCAAACCAGAGAACAAGCTTAATACAGAAAGGATGAGTTGTACAAAATAAATAAAAAGACTGCTAGGCTTGCTTTTTTTCAGAACTAGGAACTTTTGTCTCAGGAGCAGACAATACAAGGAGAAAATAACTTTTATCACACATAAATACTTCCAAGAGCCAGCAATTCCCAGGAAGAGCTCTGAGTTCTCACCTATCTGCCCTATATATTTGAACTACCCAGCTATTTTGTCACTGTCCACTGAAGAGATTGCTAGATAAATTCAACCAAGTTCCTAGAATCAGCCCAGGACAATGCATTTTGTTTCACTCTCCCTGATATTGCATCCTCTCTTTTCTAGCATTTTCTTCTAGACTCCCATCATCCTTTGTATCTCATCATCTGTCTCTTCTCCAACAGTCTGAATTCCCAGGGAGGACTGAACCAAAATGATCACAATCACTTTTCCTACAGCCACTTTAGATTACCAGGATAGTTCTGTCTCCTGCTTCAGTCTTCACCTATATTCTAGTTTGGCTTTTTAAGAGACATAGTTACTACTGCACTATCACAAAGCTTCATCGAGGCTTTATATTCTTTCTCTGCAGTCCAGACACAATACAGAAACATGTAAAATATTTTTGTCTGAAAGCCTTTTAAAAATTTGTACAGGCACACACAGTCTCAAGATACTCATAATAAATTACTACAGTCTTATTTTTAAAACATACCCAAACCATTATCAAGAACTGGTGAGAATCAGCTTTGCTTTTGGTTGAGGCTGTTTGGGGTTTTTAGTTAACTCAAAGTTAATGGGTCACATCTACGGATCTGGTACACAGACCTGTAAAAACAACTGGCTTGCTTTTAAACCCAGAGATGTTCCCTTTATGTTGATGACACTTCACAAATTGGACTTCAGCTGAAAAGCTTGAGGCAGGATTGATCAGAGATATTTGTGGCAACTAAGCTGCCTTCAGAGCACTAGCTAATAGTCTCCAAAAACCCAACAAGCTGAGAAGGTGGGTACAATATTCACCTCCTCACTAAGTTGTTTTTAAAATCCTAATGACTCTCTGCTGTCTCAGTGTCTCCTTTCCAGCTGCTGGAGTTGCCCAGCAGTTGCAGTGATAGGGTCATTAATCTTGGAGAACTTGAGGCAATATTCTGCAGGTAATGTTCTCTGAAAAAATGTTTTCTGCATTCAGAAAAGTTTGACAACCCATAGTCTAGAGCAAGTAGACACCAGCAGAGTATCAATAAAACACTCATCATTATCAGACACTTTCAGGCAGATTTGGCACCTCATACAATTAAAGTTGTTCACAAATCAGTGCTCCCTAGTGAGCTGTCTGTTCATCTAAACATAAACTGGTGCATTAGTGTGTAATCACTCTGCATGCTTTTCCTTTTATAACTCTCCTCACACTAGGTACAATGCTCTAAAGCAGCAGATTCTCATTCTGAGGAAAGAAAAAAGGGGAAAAATAGATGCCAGTGCTTAAAGAACTCAAACCTAAGCTAAAACAATACTCTCTGAATTCTGAAACATCAGTTAATTCATATATATAAAACTCAGAGAACAATTCCTTTTTACCAAGACACAAAAGTAGGGAGGGACAATGTTGAAATGATGAGAAAATGCTCAAAATGAGGCTGGATTTATCTCTCTCCACAGTACTCAAAGCACATCTTAGCATTAAAAACCTCCTGCAGCCTAGGCTAGGATGCCATCCTCTTAGAAAGCAGCCACTGCAGCACTAAAACTGGAGTAAAGCTTTATGAGAGAAATGTCATTTTCTTCCACTTTTTATAGCCCCACGATTTCTTCGTCCTTACTTGATGGTAACAGTCACATCCATCAGTTTATCAGTTACAATTGTGCCAAGGACATGGTGGCGAACTGCAGTGAGAGTCAGGATACTGGGAGAGGACCTGCAAACCAAAGAACAAAGACATGAATTCAAGGTCCCCTTCCCAAATAAGCAAATCTTACTTAGCAGAGTCTGTTCTCTCACCCTTGAGATTGAAATGCTTTATGCAAGATGATACAGAAATTACACAGCAAAGCTGTACTGCTGGGATGGTCATCTATTGGAAAGGGAGCATTTCCCAACTCGAGCCCCAAAGCAATTCCTTCCTTTGTGCCTTCTGCTTCCTGTCAAGCTAAAGCTGATTTGATTGATTTTGTATGTCAAAGTGTCATTAAACACATCACCAAACCACAATCTATAAATAACTAATTAAACTTGCCTGACCAAGGAAGATCAGCACTGCTTACTTCTGAAAAGGGTAAACATTTATTCAGCTTGCAAAAAATGGGGTGAGCAGAATCAAATCACCAGAAGGTCATGGCACCAGTGGCATGCAATAGTGGTAAGTGCCTCTTAGTAATCTTACTACCCCATCTTTTGCCTTTCAGCTCTCAGAAGAGACCAACAGTTTTCACTGAAATGACTCTTCTCTGTTACAAAGCAAACCCAACACAAAACAGACAGAAAGCTGACAAAAATACCCATCTGAAGCAACTAAAGCATCTTTAAACCCTATCATCAGTTGATTTTTATCACTTTTAAGATAGAAAGGACAAAAGAACACATGTGATACACCTTGCTAGAGCCTCCCTCTACACATGCTGTGCTGCTGAAGGCAAGCAGGAGAAGGGAGCATTATGGAAAATCCCACTGGCAGGAGTGAGGAACAGTCACACTCTTACGTGTCGTAGGTGTAATACTCGTGTTCAAACTGGTGGCAGGAGCGCGGGGTCACCTCATACACACCTACAAACAGCAAGGCAAAAATGACCCACTGAAAAACCCCAGATCACATGAGAGCAGAGCTACAGAAACAACTGCAAAGTTTGACTGTGTATCTGCTGCCTTTCACACAGACACTTTCTAATGTGTCTGACAAACAGAACCCATATGAATGAGATTACTTGAACATGAACTTCTTTCATCAAAGATGAAATACTTGCATCACCAAGAAGAGAAAAAACAGTAAAATTTTAATTCTGGAATCTAGATTTGGTGAAGGACTAAATATCAGAAGAAATGGAGAATTCTAAAAACACAGAACAGAGCATATAGATATACAGATGTAATGAAAACAATGCCTTTCAGAAACCACAACAATTTGGGTTTTTTTAGTTCCAAGCAGTATTTGCTAACTCGTTATTTTTCATTTCATTAAACTAATATTTTAATGCTGTTACCTGGCTTTGAAAGACAGAATCTATTAACACCTTTGGACAGGTTATAAACACCAACATTCTCTGGTCCATTTCCATCCTGATAGAATTCCTGTGAAGCCACAGCACAATTCACTATTAGTAACTACCACACAACAAAATGAAAACAGTATTTACCTAAAGATACATCAATGCCATCTCTTTTGTAATACCTAACATCCTAAGACCATTTTACCAAACTTAAAAGACAAATTTTGAGGCACTCTAACCATCCATGTTCCTGTGCTCTGTGACCCTCCAGAGACAGCAGAAAGCTTTGATTCCAAGCATAATCCTATCCACCCTCACAAGGTGAGGTTCTTGTAAGTTTAGAAACTTACAAGAACATTTGTTTCCTACCTACCAGTGTGATTGCATGAGAAAGTGAACACCTCAGCATATATCCAGTCTGCCTGAATTCTACTCCTGACACATCTTCCTCCAAGACTTCCAATTCCAAAGACTTATTCTTCCAGCACCAGTCTTCATGTACAATGCTCACTGGAACATACACCACACAAAGCATTTTAGTAATGTAAAACTGAGTAAATAAGGGCAGGTTTTGTGATATCAAAAGTTTGTGCCTCTCTAGCTTCCCTGGCAATAATCTTCAAATAAAAATACACAACAATGCCTGTAATAACAAACCTGGCTCACAGCACTGCAGCATCACCAGGAACCCAACACATCTATCAGGAAAGCTGTGCTATGAAAAAGAATAATGAAGCCTGGCCACCCTGGAAGGCTCCTCAGTGGGCACTACCACTGTGACAGGCAAAGCAGCCTAGAGGACTTCACAACCTAACCCAAACTTAACCTGGTGGAAAAATGCTCCCACTCCTGTATAAAGAGTGCAATCTATATACTCCTTCTACACCCTTCCCTAGGAAAAAAATTATTTTCACAGGCCAAGGCAGGTTGGCCAAAATACATATTGCCCTTGGGAGCAACACTCTGGAAGCAGAACTAGACTGTGTGCCTGTTCTTAGGCTTGGGACAAGCTAGTTCATGATAAAGCCCACTTCCCCCACACCAGCCACACAGACCCTAAAACTCAGGGGAGCAGTAACCTTTGGGCTGACACAGGGTTAAACATCCAACATTAAGAAAACCTGATACACTGCTGTAAGGCATTTTTCCAGAGTCTCTCAAGTTTCACACCCGTGTGGGGCCTAAGTGCAAAAGGCATCCACGATAAAATAAATGCTCAGATTAGGTGACAGACTGAGCCAGCAAGGTGCCCCCCAGGCAGTTCCCTGCCCGTACCTTTGTACTTTCCCGGGAGCACGCCCTCGAAGGTGAAGGGCACCGAGTCGCGGCTGCCGGCCGGCTGCAGGCTGCGCTTCTCCCCCTGGCGGCTCACGGACTGCAGTGTCACCGTCAGGTCACCGCACGCGTCTGCGGGGGAACACCGCACGTCAGGCCGCACCCAAAGACAGCCACATAACACTGAAATGCTACTCCCTACCAGCAGAGGATGTTTCCAATTAAAACTCGTTTCTTAGGCACATGTTTAACAGTGGTATTTTGCATTCTGCAGGATTTTGAGATTGGTCATCATGTTCTTTTATTTAATGGCAAGAAAAAGCCTGAGATCAACATTAAATCTCTGGGTTCAGCTCACTCTGCAGAGACTTAAGAGCCCAGTAAACACCTGTGAGACAGAACACAAAGTGCAGGGAGGATTCAGAGAGGAAAAAGGAATGATAAAAATCAGGCTCCAATCGTCTGCTGAAACCAGTGGGTAATCAAGGAAAATAACAAGAGAAAGGAAGAACCTTAGACTAAAATAAAGACAAAAAGCTTATGAAAGAGAACAGACATTGAAAGTTTCTGCCAACAGCTTCAGCATCTATCCTACAGTTTTTACATGCACTGCTTTTTTCCCTTTTTTTTTGGTACACTTCTTTTTCACCTCCAGTACTTCTCTAATTGATGTACAGTATCCCAAGTAGCAGTCAGGGCCATTTCCTTACAGAACCCAGCCATTTTCTGAGGAAGACTTGCTTATCCCTAACAAGTATTAGAAATAGGTACACAACTTTACTCCAAACTTTGTTAAGGTTCCTTATTAGGCCACAACAACTCCCAAGAAGAGCTGCTTTTTCCATGTGCTGCAAGTTACATTTACTTATCTGCTGATGGGACTAACCACTAACCAAGCATCTTGATGTCAACAACACTCACTGACACATGCAGTGTTGAAGTTCTCCATTCCATTGCCATTTCATTTTCACAATGGACTTACCTAAACAAGAGATCTTCCCTGAGACAGATGCCAAAAACTGAGAGAAGGTCACATCCATCACTGGTCTGTCAGTAACAGTGACGGGGAACATTTTGGGTTTCAAAGCCAACCCTGCTCTGGTCTCAGCCTCTGGAATAATTACCTGTAGAGTACATGACATCATGGTATCACCACCTTTCAGACACCAGTCCAAAAACACCCACTCTGCTGTCTTCAATGCATTTATCAGAAATTAGAAAATGGAAATCTACTGTAAATCCCAGGCAAAGCAAAACCGGCCTCTCCAACATGCTTTCCAAAATTTCAAAATCTTCTAAAGCACCATGACAGTTCTACAGTGAAGAAATGAAAGCTCATTTTTACCTGAATATTGTATGTACCCGATTTTGCCTTGAAACAAAAAGCTCCATGAGGGTCAGTTTCTGTTGTAACCAGTGATGCTTTGTCTTTGTCTTCAGGTATCATGGTTACCTTGTATTTACTGATCTGCTTGACTGTGTCAGGGAATCGAGTAACTGAGATGTGGCCACACACACTGAACCTGTTAAATAAAAGCCAGTCATCAGAACAAACACCTCGATTTGACAAAGATCATAAAAAATTACTTGTTTTAGAACCCCCTTAAAAAGTCAACCTCACTATGTTGAGGCAATAACACAGGACTGTACAAGATTTCACCTGAAAGAGATTTGCAAGCAACTTGCTTCACTCTTCCCTGCCACCAACCCAATCACTTCAAGCCTTTTTCCTTTTGTTTAATTTTTTTTGTGGTAAGCAGGCAATGGATTTGGGACTTTCTCCCCTCAGGTTTTAAATAGTTTCAAATGTTTTGTGTCCAAAAACCTCAAATATGATGGGTAATCCACTGGAATTTCTTCAACAACATTTAGCTCCTGGTAACACTACACAAGTCTGGGCATGGCAAGGATCACCCATTTTCACAGCCTCATCCACACACCAAATTGCAATTTCATCCTGACACCAGTCCTTACCCTGTTGCAATGATGTTTGCCAGCTGAGGTGTATTCGGTGCAATCTTCACAGTAACAGTATCAAAGAACAGGTGTTCTTTCCTGGCATGAATTGTGTATGTGCCTGTTGTTATGTTCTCAAGGCGGAAAGAGCCATCAGCTTTTGTCTTCACTGTAACAAATAACAAGAGTGAAAAACCAGAGCATATGTTAATCTTACGTATCAAGAGATCCAGAGGGCATGCACTGCTTTAGGCTGTTTTTAATTCATATTACACAACAAAGAGTTTTATGCTTTTTTACTAGACGAACCTTCATTTCTGTATTTCAAAGAACAATCTGGCATATGGTTGAAAGCAATTAAGAAATTTTCAACCACCAAACAAATGAACATTTAATGCTCTCATCTAAACCAGAAAATGCAAAATTTATCCACTGCGTGTAAACCACTTTAATTTTTCAAATAAATTGCAACAAAAGCAGTGTATTGTCCTGAAGGGTTAATTCCACACCATACACATGTACTTGAGTTTAATAAAGGCTTCCTAGTAGCACAAAGATCTAGAGCGCTGCCTACCTTTAATCTGATTGTTCAGAGTCACAGTGGCATCAGCAACTCCTTCTCCTTCAGGACCATTCAACACCCTGCCCGTGACAGAGAAACCCATCACATGGAAAACAGGCTGAAATGGGAAAAAATTAACGTCAGTCTTTACTCAGGGAATGCAAACACACCTACAGCAATCAACACCAACTGTTTTCTCTCCACACACATATAAAGGAGACTTATTTACAGCTCTAGGAAAAAAATGTACCAGGATAATCACAGTGAAAGTACAAACTGATCTCCAGGCATACTGTTCCCCTAAGTACAAAACACACATTCTCAATTTATCTGCACTGGTACAGCTCAGAGGGCTGCAGTCACAGATCATAATGCTACTACACAAGGCACTCTGCAAAGCAGAAAAACCTACAGGCCCTTCTCCAGAGATGTGACTATCTCAACAAGGAAATATAAGCAACCTGGAAGATTACTGCCTGTTTGCAACATGGACATGAAAGTGAACACAGCAGACAGCTTTGCCCTATTTTGTTTCTTTGTAGTAAAAGGGACCAAAGTATAGCAACACAGCACAGTACTAGAAACTGTCATCTACCTGCTGTGCATAAACAAGTGTCTTCAGCTTTTTACAAGGCAGTTTTTCCACAATACAGCTGCTTTCTGCTGAAATCAGTTAGGCTTTTACAGGAATGAGTGGCACAAAAGGATTATTCCCTCTGCAGGGCTCACCTCGATCTGTAAACTGTCATGCTCTACAAGGAAGTCCAATCTAGATGGAGCAACATCAAAGGTGATTCTCTCTCCTCTGTAGAATGGTATCTGAAAGAAGACACATGACTTTGGCCCTTAAGCTGTGATGATAGAATGCTTCTCCTCTACCATTTTTCATGCTCGTATTGCCATCAGACACCTCCACCAAGGGTCAAATGAGCTGCAAAAGCTCCTGGAAAAAATTACTCAGAGGCATGGAGACACGAATATGGGCAATATTTCAAGACTGATGGAAACCATGAAATTATCAGAAAAGATGGAAAAGTAACCCCCTAGTCAGAATACAGCATATTTGGATGTGCAAGAGCTTACAGACAGGAGAATGCATGATTGCTAGAAGGATTAAAGGAATGAGAGAAGCCTGAATCCCCTTTGTAGAGCACACAGACTGAGAATGCAGGACCACCACTCCAGGCAATGCACAGAGAACATGCTCCCAAACCATCCAGATGTAAGAAAGAGAACTTGAAAAAACGAACAGCTTAAAGGAGAGGAGGTGGCAATAGCACACCATGGTATAGAAAATGAAAGTCAACAGCCCACTGAATAGACAGTAATGAATTTCTAGTCACTTACCACAGTGTATCTCCCACTTGGCAGAGAAAGAAAGCTGAAAGATCCATCTTCCTTTGATACAACATTGCACAAATAGGATAAAGACTCATCTCTTGATTGGAACCCATCCACAGGAGAAATATTGCAGCCCACAACATCCTGTAGTAATAAATGCAATACAACTTTTTGTCTCAAAGAGAACACGGAAATTGGCAGGGAGGGGGAATACAGGAGGGTGCAAAATATTCAATTGTGAATGAGTGATGGGAAGTATAAAACCATTTTAGAGGCAAAGGTTGATGACATGGCTTAAAATTCATGTACAGGTAAAAGAGGAAAAAACAGCAAATAATCAACTATATGATAAGAAGGACAGAACACTGGGAAATTCAACATCCCCAAAACTCTACCATGTGTCTTAACTGACTTCAGTTCTGTGGACAGGGTTAACAATGCAGAACAGAGCCCAGCTCTACATGACCAAATGTCTCACACTCATTTCTTAACACACTTGTAAGGTGGCAATAGAAGCTGTTGAACTTTGTCTTCCCATCAAAAGGGCAAAGAGTAATTAAGACGTCATGCTGAAGACAAATTACACCTACTGAATAATGAATTATGAAATAATTTCATGGAGGTCACATTAGATTACAAGGGCCTTGTTGTGGGGAAAAAAAAATCACAGGAAAGAATCAAATGCAAAAATACAGTTTGAGAGGTTGTACAAGCCAGTGAAGGACAGATGAGGATCAGGGCAATATGAATCTAGAGGCTATTTGGTTCTTATTTATAGTCATATTCATATTGAAAAGGCACTGATCAAGCATTACCTCTTTAGAGACCGAAGAAGAGAAAAGGAGAAACATGACCCCTTTCATGGGCTCTCCATCACTCCTCACAGACCCAGAGACGTTGTAGCCTGCAACAATCAGGGGGCTGGCAGCATACGCGTTGGAACTTGTCACCCGCACCACTGTCCTCGACTGAAATACAGAAACAAACGTTTTCATCCAAAGCAGCCATCAAGTCTCATTTACAGCACCTAAAGAATAATCAGAGACTGCACATTCAACAACAGGAACAGATGCCAGAGCAGCAGAACTCAGAGGGTCCCCACACTACCCAAGACACTAAGACACTAAAGCAAAGATACTTTCTAAAAGAGTATTTTCTCTGCTTCACTGATTTAGAAAATGGTCAGGATAGCAGTCTGGGAGGGAAGGATTTGAGCTACAATATTCTTGCAAAATGTACAGGATCAGAAGATGGAAAGCAAAAGCTCATTTGCCAGTCCTTCCCTGGCTGGCTTCACTATCTCCAAACTGGGTTTGTACGAGGCGGTTTCTTGACTTCCTGAATTAGACGTAGAAAACTCCAGTAACCCTGCCCACCCACAAAGGCCCTTCCTCACACTAACTGACCCAGACAAGGTCTAGATCCATCCTCTCTAAACAGGCAAACCAAAACTTCTGTGGGTTCTAACCTCTTTCAACATCCAGGTAGGATGCGATGCGAAGATTTCATATTCGCCAGGAAGCACTTTAAAGAAAGCAAACCTGCAAGGCAAGAAAGGGATTATGTCTCTTCAGAAACAGCCACAAACATTTGTTCACAGAAAAACAATGCAGATTCTATTCACATGTTAGAAAAAAAATTTCAGAACTCTTACAGTCCCAGTCAGTATGGCTGCATTGAAAGGATCTTGTGCAAATGAACAGATGAATTAAGTATGCACCACCCACACTCACTTTCCTCCAGGTTGTGTAATAGTTGCTTGTATATTTATGTCACTGCCAGCATTTCTCAGTACAACCTGAACTCCAGCAGGACCTAATGTCTGACCTTTGCTGAGAACCTGTCAAAATAAAAAGAAACAGAAGTATAAATGAATGAAAATAACATGTAGAGCTGAACCTGAATGTTTTTATGAAGGTTGAATTAGCATAAGGTGGAATAAATAAAGACAAAGGAGTCTAACCTTTCCATTCACAGAAAATCCTGTGAACACAAAGTTGATATCACCTCCCTTTGTGCAAATGTCATTAATGCCATCCACATGGATGTCTACACTGGTTGGTTCTGGAAGAGAAGAACGATGAAACAGCATGATAGTTAGTGAGAGAGCAACCACAAAGAAACTCTGCTTCAGCTTTACACAACTGTCACACAAATGTAGTCATTCAGCATGGCAAGGGCTCTGGAAGTCTTTCTTCAGCCAAGTTAAAGCACCTCCAAATATTGAGGCTGAAAATCCTCCTTCCCTCCCCCTGCTGCAGCCATTTTTGTCAGAAACCCACATTCCTTCAAATCAGTTCAAGGGTTACTTTGTCAGTGTCGACCACCCAGCTTTACTTTCCCCTGGTACAGTAAGAACATTTCAGTTATTACACCATGCAGCATGGTTTATAGGTTTGGAAAAGTGCTCCATTTTCCCTGCCAGCTGCAAGTTAGAGATAACTCCCACACTGCAGATACAGTGCCCTATTGTAAGAAGACATACAAGCACTTACCAAAACTCCACCCTAGGGGAGGCTCAATTTTAAGAATGAAATCCCCCTAAAAAATAAAAAGCAATAGCTGTCTTCATTGATCTAAATTCAATTCAGCTAAAGGATGAAAAACAAAGAACACAAGCATCATGCTGCAGAGAGGAACACAAGACTCAAGTGTACCATTCTCCACCTTTCTCCTTTCCTCCTGCTTATGACACTGTTCAAAGAAGCAGCCATATCTACCCAGACAGGCTGGGATGCTGGGCTTGCATCCACCCAAGGGAAGAAATTAAGTATCACCATGTTTTTATCCTGCTTCCAGCACAAACCTGGCTCACAGTCAAGCAGCTCAGTGGTGGAAAGTGTTCAAATCTACCTCCACCTGCCCCAAGAGACGGGCTCTAAATCAGCCATTGATATTTCCACTGGGCTGTACTCAACCATCCTACCCAGACACGGGATAACAAAACTACAATCCTTTTTAAAGCTCTGATCTGAAAGGGATCAATCAATACAGGGATCTCCTTGTATCAGAGAGCACCACATGTGTTCTGCCACATTTATTCTGAAGGGCATCCCTGGAGAGGCTCAAAGGCCTAAGAAGGAAATCACCAGGATCAGAAAGCATGTTGCATTCTTAGATTGGGAAGAGAAGGAATGATTTGGTGACTGGACTAGATGACCTTTAAAGGTGTCTTCCAACCCAAACCATTTTGTGTTTCTACTTCTGAACCCTAAATTAACTAGCTCCTTAAAAGAGCACAACACCTTGACCATCAAAGAGTATCTTGTATTTAATTTAACTTGAATGTAAACACCTTTCCAGTCTAAGTAGACATCTAATTACTGACACATTGTGAGCTTTCTGGACCACTATTTCCTTAAAACATGTTTAATATCCGCAATTAACCATTCAGGTTATTTTCAGTTCATTCATATACACCTTCTCATATACATTTATTTCCATTTCTATATGTAAAAAATCTGAAAGCTTTATCTGCACTCTGTAGGAACCTGTACTTTTTGTGCAGTATTTGTACAGCTACTGCACACAGCTGCTGGCAGGAATGCTGCAGTCACTCCAACAAACAGCACAAATGCAACACTCCAGCTACAGTTAGCTGGCTTTTCTCTTAATAATTAGCACTGGGAAATGAAGTCGTTGCACTACAAAAAGAGACAGTTGAGACTTTGATCCAAACCAAACTAAACGATGTCCTAATTCAAATGTTTCATGGGTGGGTGTTGCTCTGAGAATTAATCTGCCGGGAGATCGAGGTGGAGGCAGCTGCTGCCTCCAGCAGAGGGGACAGCGCAGGTATTTGTGTCTTACCTTGTCATAGAGGGGAATCATGAAATACCCATTGTTCGGAGCACAGTCTGTCTGGTATTTCAGAGTACCGTGTTTTGTATATAACTTAATCTAAAAGAAGCAAACAAAACAGACACAAAGATATTTTTTAAAAAGGCGAGGAGCGCTGGAACCAGGCACTCTCCAACCCAGTGCTGTCACACAGCAGCAGCAGCCGCGCCAGGGGCGGCAGGACACGGCTTATGGCAAGCAAGCTGCAGAGTGCCAGGGTGGAGAAGAGCCGCAGCTCCACCGCCACCTGTGACCGCGGCCCGGGCGGCAGCGCTCGGCACGCCCGGCAGGTAGCCGGGGCCGGCGGCGGGCGGGGCGGCGGCGCCCACCTCGATCAGGGAGTAGTTGATCTCCACGTCGGACTTGACGAACCCGCCGCAGCCCACGACGATGTCCTCGGAGCCCCGCACTAGGACGCAGCAGAGCGCGCAGAGCAGCGCGGCCGCCGCCCGGGGCCGCATCCCCTCACGGCCGCCACCGCCCGCAGCCAGCGATGCCGGAAAGGCCGCGCCGGGCCGCCACAGCGCCTCCTGCCGGCCCGGAGGGCTCCGCCCGCTGCCGGGGGACGCGCCGCTGGACACGCCCCGGCCCGGCCCCTATCTCGGCCTGGCCCCATATCCCGGCCCCCTATCCTGGCCCTGCCCCGATCCCGGCCCCCTATTCCGGCCCTGCCCCCTATCTCGGCCCGGCCCCCTATCCCGGTCCATATCCCGGTGAGCTTCCAACCGGGGTTGTCCGTCCCCAGCTGCACCTTCGGACCTTTTGTAGGCGTAGCTGGAGCCAGGTCACTTTGACAAAAGAAGTTGTCCTCTTCAACGTGTATGTTCTCACCTTTTGTGAACGTAACTAAGGTCAGAAAATTTCTACAACTGAAATTGCTCTATAAAGAATTTTGTGTTTCACTGCTAAAGTTATGTCAATATAAATATGCATCAGATAGGTGGAGACTATGTCTTAGGTGGGCGTGTTCATGTAAATTTCACTGTATTTAAAAATATTGGTGTTACTCCCTTGGCGTGCTGAATTTGTGGAAAGAATAAACAATGTCTCCTTTCTAAAACACACTCGGTGTCTGTGCTTAGAGAGCTCCTATCATCGGCGGTCGCGGGGGCTCCGCCTCGGGCCGGGCTGCTGCCGCCGTGGCCGGACTTTGGTCGCAGCGGGACGGGGACGGACGGGGACGGACGGGGACGGACGGGGACGGACGGGGACGGACGGGGACGGACGGGGACGGACGGGCCTCTCCGCTGTCGCTCCACGCCCGGGGGAATCGGAGCTCTGCCCAGCGAGGAAACGTCGCCGGGTCCCGGGCCGACGGTCCCGGGCCGACGGTCCCGGGCCGACGGTCCCGGGCCGAGCGCCCATGGGTGCGGGCACTGCGCTGTGCGGGTCCCGGGTGAGTGAGCGATGAGGCCGCGGCACCGCGCGGAGCCCCGCGGGCCGGAGCGCGGCTCTGAGGGGAGGTGGCCGGCACTCCGCGGTCCGGGAAGTTGTGTCTCCGTCAGGGGCTGCTGTGGCGCGGACTTTGCCTCCCCGAGACGAGCGTTCGCCCGGAGCCCGAGCAGACCGTTCAGCTGCAGTAAATGTGATGAGCTGCGAGTGAGGACGCAGCACGGACCCACTACAGAAATACCTTTAAAAGGGCCCTAGTGAATCCATCGGTCCGGACTCGCATAGGTTTCCATCCCCAAGGTTGATAAACTCCCGTCATAGTTTGCGAGTCCTTATCTGCTTCCTCTTTCCGTCGTGTGATTCCCGTCCCCAGCTTTGCTCTGCATCATGTCCTTCACTTCCCCATTGTTTCTGTTCCAGGACTGGAATCAGACATGGCATGCAAAAATCCCGGGACTGACCTGGTGCTTCCAGAGCTCCATCATTGCCTGGATCCCTTGTGCCTATCTTTGGATCTGTTTTCCTTTCTACTACTGGTACCTCCGACACAGAAACAAAGGCTACATCAGGATGTCCCACATCTTCAAAGCCAAAATGGTAAGGGTAAAGCATAGGGTTTGGTCCTGAAATGATCTCAACTTTGATGCAGAGCTTTTCTAAATTATTAATTCTTTCGTGATGATCCATCTCTGTGGGGTTTTTTCACATTTACTGGCTCAGATCAGTATAAATCAAACAAAGTTTTAGGAATCTATGTCATAAGCATCATCTTCCACCTCTCCAGTCTTACTGCCCAGGCAGCTTGGATCATTCGATTTGGTAGATTGTCCCAGCATTTCACTTCATTCCAGTGTGTTTTTTGTCTCTGCCCCAGGCCCTTGGATTCGTCCTGGTAATACTGTGTTTTTCTAATGTCTTCTTCATGGTGTGGGAGAAAAGCCAAAGAATCCCACGGAGCCCAGCATCCTTCATTAGCCCTGCTGTGGTGGGAATCACAATGGTAATTCCTCCCTTCTTTGTCTGCACATGGCCAAGCTGAGCCCTCCTGGGACAGAGCTTATATTTCCCATGGTTCTTGCTATCTCTGAGCACAAATTTGGCTGATGGGGAGTAGAAGGCTGGAGATGCACTTTGTGCCTCTCTGCTGTGTGACACATCCGGGGGTTGGAGTTGGGGCAGACCTTGTGGGCAGAGCACCCCTGGCAGGAGCTGAGGTTTCAGTAGTAGGGTTTAGAAAGAGGTCTCACAACAATGAGACAAGATTTCATTTCTCATAACCACAGTATGTGATTTAGTATGGTTTAGAATGAAATGTGATTTCTGTTCAATAAATAAGTGCCTATTCTCCCCTTCTGTCATTGCATCTTCATAGCCTAAATCCTCCCAGCCTGTTGGCCCAACTGTAATTTTATTACTTGCCTTCTCTGTAGACATTCTTGAGTACAAAATTGCACGTGCAGCTTTTCAGTGTTTGCCTCTTAGGAACAATACTGCAAGTCTGAACATCTTGAAGTGTTTGGGCAAGAAGCTAACTGATTTTTCTCTATTGTATTCATTAATTTGGTAACAATGTTTGGCATTCCATTACCAGGTATTTATTTGGACAAATTTGTACTTGCTTACAGGTCCTTGCCTTGTTCCTTACCCAAGCAGAAAGAATGATGGGCATCCAGTCTTCAGGGGTCCTATTGATTTACTGGCTGTTCTCATTTGTGGCTGCACTTGTGATGTTTAATTCCAAAATTCAGCATGCTCTGGAAAGAGTAAGTGAGATCACATACCTTTAATGTGCAGTCTACAAGGTCTCTGAACAACAGGGCTGGTTTTGTCTCATTGACTGCAAGGGGGAGAATCAAATTCCTCTTTTAAAATATGTGCTGAGAAAAATGATTCAAGACACTTTGTATTTGTGGTGGATGTTTATTTGCAGAGGTAGAGTATGAGAAGGTCTTTCTCTGGCTGGTTAAACATGAAGGTTCTTACCTCATTTTCACCAGTATTCTGTTCCTCAGGGCTTCCTGGAAGACCATTTCCACCATGTTACAACTTTCCTTTATGCTGGCCTGGTGCTAGGAGAACTTGTGTTATTCTGCTTTGTTGATCACCCTCCCTTCTTCTCTAAAGCTGACAACAATCCTGTAAGTATGAGGTAGCTTTTCCTAATGCTTTGCTTCATTGCTGAAACAGAATTTTAAATATATGGGGATACACAGACACGTGAGTGATGTAAGGTGCATCATTCTGCAAAAGTTTTAAAAGGTAACTGGCAGAATTTGGGATAACAGTGCTCTGTCTCTCTGTGTAAGTTTTTCAGAACTAAAAACCTATCCACACTCGTGTTTCTTGCCACTGAAACCAGTGGATAGGGCTTCTGTTGCTTACCCTAGTGCTTCTCTCCTGTGCTGCACTACTCTGTTGGTATGAGTATGGAAAAGCTCTGTGCTTAAGAAAATAAATGTCTCTGGGTATGAAGAATTTTATTCTTTGTTCCTCCATCTGAGACATTATGCAAAGTCAAATTCTCCAAAATCTCCCAATCCCACTGAGACTCCACTTACTCTGGTTCAGTGAATGGGGAGGGGGGATAACTCTGGTTGCTTTTCCTGGGGAAGCACAGAAGGGAACCGAATTCATCTGACAGGTGCCCTTTTCTATATAGAAATATCACACGTGTTTTCTCTCCCATCAGAATCAGTGTCCAGAAGCCAGCAGCTCTTTTCTTTCCAAAATCACATACTGGTGGTTCTCTGGGTAAGAAAACAGAAGATGTGGTTTTGCTACAATATCAGAAAAAAGCAGCAGCCTCAGAGATCAGAGAGGGTGTAGATGGCAGCCAGTAGGAAATACCACAGCCCCTGAGTTAGTTTATGGAGAGAGGATTTAAATTATTTCTTTAAATTATTTCTCTTGTGAGGTATCCTCACAGGATGAGATTATAAAAATTTAATTTACTTTTCTCAAAATAGTTTAAAATGCAAATTTGTGATTCTAGATAATTCTTTTCTGCCTCCCAGCTACCCATCCAGTGCCCTCCCAATCTTGAAATAGATCTCATCAATCTCAGAAAAATCACTGAACAGCAACCACAGCCCTTTCTGCCTGCCAGACCTTGCTGTAACAAATGCTGGGAAAGGGGAAAAGAGTGAAGAGGGCATAGGCCCAGCGTGCTGCTGAGCATTCAGAAGTAAAACAATTATATTCCTTAATGTGCACTGTGATCAGGCCTCATCTGCCGTTCATGGAGCCCGGGGAAAGTTAAACTGAACTTTCTTCTCCACTACCCAAGACTGTCAGCATGCACTAGAAATTAGGGCTGACTTGCAGCTCCCCATTGTGCTGGCAGAAGATAGCCCAGGGATTCAAAGCAAAACTGCTGTTCCTGGACATTGATGTTTATTGTGGGGCAGGACAGTCCTGAGCAGGACTGGTGTCAGTGCCTGTGTGCTCTCTGTGGTGCACTGCCTTGATGCCCCTGTGCTCTGGAAGTGTCACACACGCCACAGATGCTGCTGTGCTCCCCTGACTGCAGTCTGTGTCCTCCAGGCTCCTCTGGAAAGGCTCTCAGCAGGCCTTGGGGCTGGATGACTTGTGGGCAGTGAGGAAACAGGACTCCTCTGAAGAAATTGTTGCCTGGGCAGAAAGAGAGTGGAAGAAGTGTCACAGCAGAACCCAGCAGTGAGTATTTGATGTGGAGAGCACATCATGGGGTCAGCTAGGCAGTTCTAGATGATCTATTCCCCTCCTGGAAGCACAGAACTAACTTTCTGTGAGGGGTCAGTTTTTGATGAGCTTTTATACTGGACATGGGATGAGACCCAGTATGAGATATTTAGTGATTTTTGAAGGTACAAAATTCCCAAGCTTTCTCCAGTTGTAGGTAATTTTCTCATTGTTTCTTCCTTCAGGAAAACAGAGTCTGCTACATTTAAAAAGGGTCAGAAAACTGAAAGTGGCGTAGCAGAAGCTGAAGAGACAGAGGCTCTACTGCAATCAAAGCACAGTCAGAGCGGGCCCTTACTGAGAATGTTTTGGAGCATGTTTGGAACTTACTTCCTTCTGAGCACTGTCTGCTTAGTTATCTGTGATGTCTTCTTGTTCTCCACCCCAAAGGTACTGAGGTATGTGCACACTTATGATGTATTTCTGTCACATGTACAAGATTGCTGTGTGCATGAGCTTGGAGATGTGTCTGTCAGCACCCCCACACACACAAACAACGACCTTCTGAAATTTGCTGTTGCTGATGGAAGGAGCTCAGGTGTCATTTGTGCTGAACCCACTGTCAAGTCAGGAGGAACAGACACAAAGCCACTGTGTGAAGCTGTGCACACTGTCTGCACTGCTGTGCTCCAGCAGTGGGAAGGACAGGATGCACCATTTGACAGCTTCACTAGAACAGGAGTTATTTGATGGTTCTATATATCACATCACTTGCCAATTGCTGTAGTTTTAAGGCTCCATGTTCCCTGGCTAATAAAGAGCACAGCTGTGCATCCTACACATCTTAAATAGCTTTCTTAGTTGATAAAATGCTTTGTGGGTTCTGTTGGTACAACACCAACCTGCATTACATTATATTTTCATGCGCAAAATCCTTTCTTAGTCATTAAGATTAGGAGAAGTTCTGAAAATGTCAGTGACTCCCTTAGGTTACAGCTACCACTTTGCATATTTCTGACAAATTCATGAAATTCAGGAGCCATCCTTAACACTGAAAATGAGGTCTACCCAGAGAGGATGCTGAGATCAGAGATTGCTTCAAAACCACAAGTGGCTAGATTTCAAAAACATGATATTACATGTTCCAATTCTTCTGCTATTTACTGACAAACCTCACCGAGAGAGAATAGAGAAAAATCCCTGATATTTCTGCCAATTTATTTTTGTGTGTCTGATATTTCATCGGTTCTGTGTGGATTCAGCAACATTTTGCTCCTGTCTTGCAGCTTTTTCCTGAAGTTCATTGAAGATGAGACAGCCCCAAGCTGGCTTGGCTATTTCTATGCCTTCAGCATGTTCCTGCTGGGCTGTCTGCAGACTCTGTTTGAGCAGCGCTACATGTACATGTGCCTTGTTCTGGGGCTGAGGCTGAGAACTGCAGTAACAGGGCTCGTGTACAGGAAGGTGAGCCTGCAGCTCCTTTTTTAGCTTTGCTTTTTTCTAGCCCTGCCTTAGCAGAAATGATGTGCATAGTTCATAGCAATGTCAGGGGAGATGTTGTTAGTTTTAGGATGTGGCTGTCCTGTATTCATCTCTGAGCAGTACATGGCAGGTACATTTTTCAGAGCTTTCCCAAGAAGGAAAAGCCAAGAAAAGGAAAGAGCAAAAATCAACATGAACTTTCTTATGCTGTAGGTGATGTGAAAAGGGAAAAGGAATAAATGCTTTATCTCAAAGTGAAGTCACATGGCTCAGGTAGCAGCAAGGTTTCGATACCTGGGATTTGACATTTTTCTCCCTCTCTTTGTTCTCTATGAGGAAAAGAATGTTTGACTTTTGGACCAAAGCTGATGTTTGATGATGTCTTTTCTTTCTTCTCTGCCCTGTCTAGATCCTGGTTATGTCGAATGCCTCAAGGAAAGCAGCAACCACAGGTGAAATTGTTAATCTGGTATCTGTTGATGTGCAGAAGCTAATGGATCTGATTATCTATTTTAATGGGACCTGGCTGGCTCCTATTCGGATTATCATCTGCTTTGTCTTCTTGTGGCAGGTAAAATATGACACTATTTATCAATTCCTTTCTATTCTAAATATCAAGGAAAAAGGAGGTTTCAAAATTCTACCTACTGGTTTGAATTACATGAAATTGCCATATTGTTCTTAGCTCTGTAGCATGGTGCATTCACTTTTCTTTCTGAAAGATATTTTTATTGATATAGAATCCTTGTCTGATCCTTCAGTTCATCTTCTCACCTGTGTATTCAGCATTCAGACCCTTTTAGGAGACTGAGTGTGGTTATTGTGAGCTGACTGATAAACTTCTGGTTTGGATTTTCCTGTCACCTCTCTTTACAGCCAAAAGGTGGTGGCCCAGTGTGGGCTCAAAGTCCAGTTCCAGCTCCTTGGCATAGGCCCAGAACATAACGGGAATGGTCTGAAATAGCAGCTAGACATACTTCATCCTGAAGCCTGGCTACCACAAGATCAGTGAAAGAGCTTGAGGCAAAGTTACATGCCATTCAGAAAGAGTATTGGATGCTTTCAATTTCATAGGTATCAAGGAGTTCAGCAAGGAGAGAGCAAAACCTGAATTAGGAATAATGGATGTTAATCTAAAAGATCCATTTTTAATCAATGTATGGTATTTTCTCAGCAGTACAGAGCCCTGTTGCTTAGTCCCTGTTTTTGACAAATGGAAGTATGAGCAGTCTAGAGAGAGGTGATTCACAGGAGCTTTCCAGAGGCCTTTGAGGCCTTCCTTAACTCCCCAGGATGGATTGTGCCTCATGCCTGGCAGGATGCTGTGACTGTGAAAATCAGTAGCCATGGTACAGACTGGTGAGAAGTCATCATCCCTTTTTCAGTGATGTTGACAAGTTGACTGTGGTTGGAGCATAATTCCACTTTCTTTGCTGGTGTTCACAGACCATTTGTGCAGGCAATACCTGTAACTCTCTGTGTCCACCAGCACTCCCCTCTCCAGCCATCCCTGGGGAGATGTAACTAACCCATGAGAAGCAAGTGTTGATACATAATTGTTATGAACGCTGGGATCTCAGAGCTGTCCCAAGATAATGGCACAGGATAATGCCACCATTTCCTCTCATGCAGACGAGCTGGGTTATTTATGCTGCAAGAATACTTTGTTGAGGGGTTGGGTTGGTTTGTTAAGGAAAGCTGGTGGTCATTTACTCCGTGCAGCCACAAGATGTCCTTCTGAACGCGTCCAGGAACAGTCGGGAAGAACCGGGCAGGGCTTGGATTGCCGCTGTGCCTCTGGATCGCCTTCAGCGCCCAGCTAGGTCCTAACAAGGGAGCGAATGAATTCAGCACAGCCCATGACAGGAGTTACCCTGCTGGCAGAGTTAACAATCCACAGTGCCTAGGAGCACAACTCCCAGGAAAGGCAAAGGCAAGACTAGAGTAAAGGCTTAGCCACAGGGATGTTATGCACAAGTTCAAATAAGAGGGAGGATAAGCAAGGGAACGAAAAACAGTCTTTCTAGTCATCACCAGAAGTTCCACCTCTTTTCTTTTGTCTCCTGGCAGCTTCTAGGGCCATCTGCCTTGACTGCAGTTGCTGTATTTCTTTTTCTTTTGCCTCTGAATTTTGTGATCACCAAGAAGAGGAGTCAGTTTCAGGTACATTTTGCTTCATAAAAATGAAGTGGTTTACTGAGTTATGTGATTACTTATATTTATTATTCATGCTTACCATGACTGACTGAAGCAACATGGGAGGATTTGAAGCCTGCAGAGTTTCTTGAAATTTAGAGTAAGCTCTTCCATGTTCAGCCTTTTACTATGTTTGCCCTGCTTTTCTGTTGTTTTTATGTACTACCAGTAAAAATAAAGCTCTGAAGATGAAAAGTAAAATATTTCCCAGCCTGGAAGATACATAAACAAAACAGTATACACAGCTCAACTGCAGTGAAATTTATTCAGGACTTGGAGGCAGGAATAAGGTATTTTTCTTCAGAATAATTGCACCATTAAATATTCAACCTATTAAATTATAAAACTCAAACATTTATTACAGGAAACCCAGATGAAACATAAGGATGAGAGGGCCAAACTCACCAATGCCATTCTCAGTAACATTAAAATAATCAAACTGTATGGCTGGGAGAAAACCTTCATGGAGAAACTGCTTGGAATCCGAAAGCAAGAACTTCAGGCCCTAAAAAGATCTCAGATTCTCTTCTCAGCATCCCTAGTTTCTTTCCATTCATCAACTTTCCTGGTGAGTGGATCACCTTCCTACATAAAACATGTGCTGTTACTTCCCTTTTTCTTTGTACTCCTGCCTGGACAGACTTTTCCTATGGACAGATTTTTCTTTTCCTAAAGATTGTATCTGCCTGGAGGGGCTGGAGGTCACAGGAGTTGCTGTGGCTGCTGCACCAAAACCTCCTTAAAGCAGAACAAACATCCAATGATCCAACTTGGTTGTGTCACCAACAGGCCAGAGCTTTGCCTGTGGTACCTGCAGGATGGGCACCTAGGGGTGAGAGCCTGGATTTAACCAAATGGGTCCCAGAGTCTTGAAGGGCCTGTCACCCTTGAACCATCCTGAAGCAAATGGTTTGCTTGTCCTTTGCTCCCTCTCAGGTCACATTTGTCATGTTTGCTGTGTACACCCTGGTGGACGACACACACGTGCTGGATGCTGAGAAGGCCTTTGTGTCCTTAGCTCTGATCAACATCCTCAACACTGCCCACTCCTTCCTGCCCTTCTCCATCAATGCTGCTGTCCAGGTGAACTGCAGGCCCTGTGTCTCCTCCTTTGGCCATAAGGGTTTTTTACATATCCCCAGGAACAGGTAAAGGCAGGGATTTCTTAGGGCTCTGCACATCAGCTATTTATTTGCCACTGTGAAATGGTGAAGTGCAAGGGCTTGCAGCTAAAGGTACTTTGTGGCATTGCCTTTCAGAGAGGCTCCTTTATACTGACAAAATAGTCAACAAGAATTACTCCTAAGTCTTTTGTAGCTCAGCACAAGCACCATTAGATCTCAGAGGGGCTTCCAGTTCTGTTTTTAATCACAGAAATCAGAATAGGTGGAGCAAAATCTCCATAGGGGAGACCCTGCTAGTCCAGGCCAGGGAGAAAAGCAGTTCATTGTTCAGTAAGAAATTAGGAAATTCATTTCCCTCTTACACTCCAAGACTGTCACAGATTTTCGTGTACAGAAGCAATCACTGGAAAGCTTGCAGGAAAAATTGGATGAAAAAGTACCAATTTCACTGAACCAGAAGCACAGGGAAGTGGGGGTTTTCTTAAGCAAAGTGGAAATAAAGGCAGGTAACATAAGGAGGAGCTGCCTCTGGCCATCTAAGCCTACAGCATCTGCAGCATAGCACTAAGTACATTCTAAGTGGGTCTTCAAGCTGAGTCTTCATTTAGGGTTTTTGCTCTCTTTCTGCGCTAAAACTTATTTTCTTCTGTGCTGCTTCATTTCAGGCCAAAGTTTCCTTAAATCGGTTAGCAGCTTTTCTGAGTCTGGAAGAACTGAATCCTGAGAGCTCAAGCAGAAACACTTCTGGCTGTGGTGAGATTTTATGTTACCACTTTTGTCTTATAAGAGGAGTAATTTCCATTGTTCAGCTCCTAAGGGTGTATACCATAGTCAAGAAAAAAAATATTTGCCCCTTACTGTCACTTTATCTTTCTGGCCTTATTATTTCTTACAATGAAACCTAATCCAGTGATTTACCCCTTCTTTTCATAATTAAGGTTGATTTTCTATAACATAAATACACACTGAAATATAAAATAACATAAATTGGGACATTTTTGAGGCTATCTTTGCATTTACAAGTGGTCTGCCTCTCTTCATGTTTTAGTACAGGCAAGTATCACCATAAGAAATGGGACTTTTTGCTGGAGCAAAGAAACTTCTCCTTGTCTTAGAAGGTACAGACTTCACCTTAGTCATCTCTCAGTACTGTAGGTCAGGCTGGGTGCTGGATGAACTAATTCCTCAGGGCTTAGTGAAACCAGGGTGGAACATCCAGAGGCTTCTAAGTTTGCTTCATATTGTGTTAAATTCTGAAAATTATAAAGTCAGATAAGACATAATTTTGCTTTTATGTTGAGGAGCACATAAATGTGAAGGTGCCTGTATCTGGATGTTGCCTTATTATATGGAGACTGTTTTCTTTGTACAGTTTTCTTGCCCAAGTATGAAATTACAGTGAATTAAGGCAAAAAAAGTAGAACAGATGGAATGCAGATATTATATATGACATCACCGTGTGCTTATTTCAAAAGGCATTGACATTTTAGAAAAGAAAAGCTTTGAAAAGTTCTGATATTCAGGAATGTTCTATATCTAATGCTTTGGGCTTGCCTATCTCCAGAGTGGGGATCTGGGTATGAAAGTCAGATGAGGATGTGGATGAAGATCTGGGTGTGAAAGGCAGATGGGGATGTGGATGAAGATCTGGGTGTGAAAGGCAGATGGGGATGTAGTTGGAGGTGTCTGAGGGCATGAAATCAGGGGATTTACTCAATACATACCCAACAATAGCACGGATTTTGATAACGATTACAATTATTTATTCCAACCATTTTCTTTTCAGAAAGTGTATGTAAAATGTGGTAAGAGGCTGCTCTTTTCCCCACAGCATAGAGCTCAGCGTGCCCCAGGGCTCTCTGCTGGCTGTGGTGGGGCAGGTGGGGGCAGGCAAGTCCTCCCTGCTGGCAGCGCTGCTGGGCGAGCTGCAGGCCACGGATGGCTCTGTGACTGTGAAGGTGAATTTTCCCTTCAGCATTTGCTTCTATCACTTGGCTGCTTCCAGGAACAGTAAGGTATTAAGCACACCATCAGGTACTTGAGGAAAGGCCGTTTTCTGCTGAATTTTAACACAGGCTGTATGTATCAGTCCAAGTTTAGTTATCTGAAGGTGCTGCTGACCTCTCAGATGAGCCTGAACTTTGGGAGTAGGAGCTGGAATAGTACTTCAAAGATCCAGTTCTGTTTCCCCCTCTGACAGTGAGCTGAAGTGTCATCCTGGTAAACTGCATCCTGTACTTGCACCTCTCTTTACTCCCCTGTAAGGTAGTAACAGTGCAGACTGTTACTTTTGCAAAGCCTTCTGAGAACTGTCAGTGGTGATGATCATTCCAGATTTCCATAACTGAGAGAACTTTTCTTCAAAGGTGGGTTCTCACAGTGGCAAGATGAGCTTATGGAAAAGTTTGCTAACATTCTTCCACTTTTATAGGACACTGCAGCCTATGTCCCCCAGGAAGCTTGGGTTCTAAATGCTTCAGTGGAAGATAATATTCTGTTTGGGAAAGAGATGGATGAAACGTGGTTCAATAGAGTGACAGAGGCTTGTGCACTGAACCCTGATTTGGAGACCTTTCCTGCAGGGCAGAAGAGTGAAATAGGAGAAAAGGTACTGCCTTGGGTTTATGTTTTGGCCAACTTTTCCCTCAGTAGCTACAACTTTGGGTGTCCTGCTTAAAACATCTGCCCCAAGTAAGTACAACTTTGGGAACTTTGATGAAAACACAAAAAACCTAAACTCCCAAGAGGCAGGTGCTCAGGAATTTCTGGAAAGTTGAGCCATGATGTAATTTAATTTAAGCTACCTTTTGACAGATTAACCAGAGACATGAGAGATGTTTAAGACAAAAATCACCACATGCAAGTCATTCTTGGGTGCTCTTTTGCAGGAGAGGGGAGTTGTTTCAAGAGACTGTGCCTCTGCAAAAGCCCTATGGGGGGAGGGAGGTGGATTGATTTAAAAATAAGGAAGTCATAAAGCCTCAGTGTAAAAGGGAGTCAGCAGTTGGGAAATATGCTGTAGCTTTGAAATAAACAATCTATTTTCCAGGGAGTCAATCTGTCTGGAGGGCAGAAGCAGAGGGTGAGCCTTGCCCGGGCTGTGTACCAGAAGGCCTCGATTTACCTGCTGGACGATCCCCTGTCAGCTGTTGATGCCCACGTTGGGCAGCACATTTTTGAACGTGTCCTTGGACCCAATGGTTTACTGAAGGACAAGGTGTGCTATGAACCTGAACTGTAAACAATTGCACAACGTCTCTAGTTAGAAGAGCCCCCGAAATGTTTCCAGTAGGGTGGGTTGCTCCGTTTATCAAAGACTCACAAATGCTCTTTTACAGTGGCAGCAGCAGATGGGGAACCTCTGCAGGCCACACAGCGCCTGCAAATCCTGCAGGGAATCTCCCCCAGGAGGAGGAGGGCTGTCTTTATCCTCATGCAAACCACATGCCTAGTGCCAGTCTTACTTCCACAGCAAGCTTACAGTTCTTTTGTTCTTTTTACAGTTCTTCTGTTCTTTTTACAGTTCTGTTAACATCCTTCCCTCCTTTTGAAATTTACTTCTAGCACAGTTCAGAAGAGCTGCCTGATCTTTTCCAAATTCTGTCACCATGATGTCTACTCCCATTACTTTTGAATAGTTCAGTGGCACCTTTACCGTTTTCATCACTTAAACACTTCTCCATTCTTTTTGCATTGGTTGTGTTTTGTTTTTCCTTGGTATTCTGCTGTCAAGCAATCTGGATAATAAACATGGTTACATGAGAAGGGATGCTAGGGCAGCTGTACTGGATTCATACTATAAATTACCTAGAAACACTTGATTCAGTTTCACGTAACAGAAGGAAAACAGGAAGAAGGTAATTTCTTGCATTGGAAAGTCCAGTTAAAACAAAACAAACATATCTGATTATAAATACCTTTCTCTCCATGAAGATTGGTTGCAAGTGTTAGAATATAGTTATTGTATTGAAACACAGTGACTGGCTAAGAAGGATGTATCAGACTTAAGGTGCACTCAAAGGGATTGACTTATTAGAAATGCAGAATATGCCAATTTATCTAGGGAAAAATTACTTTTCCTATGTCCTTTCCTCCAATTATTTGTGCAAATATGCTCAGAAATGTAAATAAAAGAAAATGCCCTTTCATTCCATTCAGGCTGATGAATTTTTGAGGCCTAGATTTGATCCTGAAAAGCTGATACCAGTACTGACAGCAGAACAATTGTAACTGTTTCTTCTTTATTCAACCAGACTCGTGTGCTGGTCACTCACACAATTAACATTTTGCCTCGAGTGGACAACATTGTTTTTCTGGTGGATGGAATGATCTCAGAAACTGGTTCCTACCAAGAACTTCTACAGAGAAATGGGGCATTTGCAGAATTTCTTCGTTCACACGTTACTGCAGAGGAGAAGCCACGTGCTGGTTTTCCAGGTAACCCAGCTGGGTTGGAATCATTCTTCCTAGGTCTCTCAGTCAATTGTTCCCTTCATATCACATCTGTTTTATTATGGACATTTAAAGCCGAGATCCAATCACAGTGAGGTGTTGCTTTGTGTGGGGAAAAATATGCCTGTCAAATCAGCTGACTCATCACCTCAAAACTGCTTCTTGACTCCACATTAGTAGACAGTAATCATGCAGTAAACTAATACCCACTATATGTGCTATTCTTCAGCCCTCACGTTGACATTTCTACCTTTAGAAACAATTTTTTAAATGAATCTTTCCTCCATATTACCTATCTTTCAAAGCCTATATAGGACAAAACAGGATTCTGTAGCATTTAGAAAAAAATACATTTATTTCACAGCTATGGGAGACACCAAAGGCACTACCACCACTGGAAATGGTCCATCTCAGGAGAAACCCCTCAGGTAAGCTTAAAGCAGTCTCAGACACTGAAGAATTTACTCCAAAGCCCACACAAGCCTACATTGAGGCTCTTACTGAGGATGCTACAGGTTTGGGACTGAGCTGTAATTTAATAACAGGAGTAAACCAGCAAAACTGAAGAGTAGGTAAAAACCTGCTCCTGAATGTGGAAGTTGACTGACATTTCTTCTGTATTTCACAAGGAGGCAGAGCAGAGCTCAGGTACAGGCTCCTTGCTACATTTGGTTGCTGATCACTTCCCTGTGGGGCTGTAGGGTCAGACTCATCCCAAACCAGCCTTAGAGAGTGAATGCTTTAAACCTCTGCTCCTCAGTGGCTTGACAGAGCCCAGTCCCTGTGACAAACATGGACAGTGGCTGGGGTCACTCTGGAGGACCCTGAACACTGCAGCCTTCAAAATAGGCATGGATTTAGGGGTGGATGGGTGGCTGAAAATTGAAAGGATTTTTGTTTTCTTCATGAAGTGGTGATTCAGCAAAATCTGCTGTGGGAAGGGAAACCATTCCTGTGAGCCAAGACTGTACCAGTGCTGAAACCACCAGGGGAGCATTAACCAAGGCAGAGACAACTCAGCACGGCAGGGTAAGCACAGCACCTTCCTGCAGAGGCAGGGGCACGTTCCATGGGGACAACTCACTCAATGGCAGCCAGGCCAGCTCCCTGCCTCAGCTAAACCAGAGCCAGGGGAGTCAGCTGAGCTGTACAAGTTTGCCCTGTAACTGAGACAAGGACATATTACACTGAGAATAAATGACAGCAACAAGTCAGAAACCCCAAAAGAGGCAGCTTTTTCGTTAGGGAACCCCAGCACTTGTCAGACTGGGATCTCCTCACCTCTCCTGATCAGCACAAGCACCAGTGTGAACATGACAGTTCTCTCTCACACCAACACCACAGGAAAACCACTGCCTGACATAAAGAAAGTCTCACCTGCACTCCAAAAGCTACATGAGCCTATTGCATAACATTCATCAGTTGATAATGATCATTCATCAGTGATTTCTTTAAGCATGCCTTCATTATTCATCCATGAGGCAAACAAAACAAGAACCAACATGGTTGCTATGGCTGTGACATATAACCGAGAAATGCCGTAATAAATCACTCCTTGCTTCAGAGCTGCTTTTTTTTGCTAACAACCTCTATCCTCCCAACCTCTGCTCTTCTTTTTCCCCACTTGCCTCTCTGCAGGTCAGTGCTAGGGTGTATGGAGCCTACCTGAAGGCAGCAGGCCTGGCCCTGTGTGTGTACATTGTCCTGTCCTTCACGTGCCAGCAGGCTGTGGCTTTCTCCCGGGGCTACTGGCTCAGCCTCTGGACAGATGACCCTGTGCACAACGGGACACAGCAGCACACACAGCTCAGAGTTGGAGTCTTTGGTGCTTTAGGAGTGGTTCAAGGTTTGTTTAAGAGGCTCACCTCATTTTTCTCTGTATTCCTGCCTCCCTTTCCCATATCCAGGATGGTTTATCAGAATTTTAAAAAGTGTATGCCCTTGGGCTTTCAGCTTCCTGGACTTTTGATCCCAGCCCTAAACGTTTTCTTTTCTCTCTTTTCATCCTTCCAGCATAAATTAATTATATCAAAGTGCAAGTGGGGGTTCTTCTCCATGCTGAATGAAATATTGGCTTGGGTCACGTAAAAAAGAGAGAAAAGAAGAGAAACTTGTGGATTTCAACATTGCTTTGTATTTTTCTTTTAAAATAGCCACAATTCTTTTAGTTACTCCATCTAAAAAGAAAAAAATAACACTGAGCAATTTAAAGTAATCCCAGTCAAGCTTATTTTGTGATGAATGAATAATTTGTTCTGCATGTTTAAGTTCCTGAATCCATGCCCCCCCATCAAGCTGGCTTAGAAGGCCTTTGGCCACTCTGTAACTACCCTACAGCAAGGACACCTTACCCTGCAGTTCTGAGGCTTGGTTTATTTCCTGCTAAAGAAAGGCTGAATTCCTGTTGCACCTTCCTGAATGCACACTGGTGCTGCATTCACAGACCAAGTGGAAATCACCATCTTGCAAAGGAGAACTCCAAGGTGGGTTTGTTCAGACCTAGCAATAATAATTTCTTTTCTCTTCCAGCCCTTGGCAGGTTTGCCTGCACAGCAGCAGTGCTGCTGGGGGGTGTCCTGGCCTCACACCAGCTCTTCCTGCAGCTGCTGAGCAATGTCATGAGATCCCCAATGCTCTTCTTTGAGCAGACACCCACTGGACACCTGCTGAACCGCTTCTCCAGGGACATGGATGCTGTTGATTCTGTCATCCCTGACAAGCTGAAGTCTGTGCTAGGATTCTTGTTCAACTTACTGGAGATCTACCTGGTGATTGTGGTGGCTACACCATGGGCAGCAATGGCCATAGTGCCCCTGACTGTTCTTTATGCAGCATTCCAGGTAGGAACTCACACATGCACACAGGAGAGGCTGAAGCAGCACAGCCATGTCCCTGCAGAAAGCCTCCTTCCGTTTCCTAGGAGTGAAGGCATGCAGAAATTAGTTTCACCATCTTAAGCTGCATCTGAGCAGGAGTAATGTCAGTCCCTTTCCCACATCACCTCAGCCTTCCAAAGCATCCCAGAGCCCTCACAAACAGGCTTGTGCTTTTCTGATGTCTAAAACCAATCCTACCTAGGGCTATATCACTCATCTCCATTAGTGTAAATCACATGAAGACCAAAAGCATTTTTCCTTTCCTGCAGAATTCCTACACTACATTTTAATATCCCCATGTTTGCCAACCAAGACTGAGCATTGGGGAAGGGCAAAAAGGTCTCTGTTCTCCATTGAGTAAAGGGCTCAGCTGCAGGAGAAACTGAGTGTGGAGGTTTTATGGGCTTCCAGCACCCTGGCTCCTTTGCCCCAACCACAGGGCTATTCCTAATAAAGACAGGACATAACAGAGGTAGGAACATTGCCTCATTTTTTAGGGGCATCTCCTACATGCACATGAGGTTTTGTAACACAAGGACAGTATGTACTATTGCACTGGTTGAGGCCTCCCCAGATTTCCTGTGGGGTACCTCCAGAGAGGTACGAGCCTTCTAATGACTGTCCCTTCCATTGCTCTTGTACCAGCACTTCTATGTCACCACCTCCTGCCAGCTGAGGCGCATGGAGGCTGCCAGCAGGTCACCCATCTACTCCCACATCTCAGAAACTTTCCAAGGCACCAGTGTGATCCGTGCTCACAAAGACCAGCAGAGGTTTATCTCAAAGAGCAATTTCCTTGTGGATGAGAACCAGCGAATTTGCTTTCCTGGAGCTGTTGCTGACAGGTACAAATCTGCCCAGCAGCTCCACAAGTGTTCTGTAATCATGTGTTGGGAGAAAGGGAGAGGGCACCCAGCAACAGCTCTGAGCTCCCCTCCTCCTGCAGGTGGCTTGCTACAAACCTGGAGTTCCTGGGCAATGGCATCGTGCTGTTTGCAGCCCTGTTTGCAGCCCTGGGCAGGACACAGCTCAGTCCAGGAACTGCTGGCTTCTCCCTTTCCTGTGCCCTCCAGGTAACCCAGTGTGGAAATAATACCATGCTTGCCTTTATCAAAAGCAACTGCATTTTAATTTCTGTCATGAACTATTTCTGTCCCTTTCTAGATGCCTTTTCCTACCAAATGCTGCTGTCATTGCTGAAATCCAGAGCATCTGGAACACATGGCCCCTTAGGGAATGAACCTCATAAATACATGTATGGGCCATCTTCTTCCTCCTGCACCTGAAAATATAAGTCAAAGCAAGCCCTGGGTAGCTGAAGCAAAGTCTTCAGCACCTGTCTTACCTTCTTGTAGACTAGTTGCACAAGAGCCCAAGAAATAGCTACACCATCCTTTAGCATCCAAATCAGTAGCATTTTAAGGTTTTCTGATGTAATCTAATTTCTCATATAATTAGCTGATGAGGACATCTTTAGAAATAAACAATAAGACAAAGTACCAGGTAACTCCTGAGCTCATTTTATCTGCCCTAATGCTTCTTTTCCCCTGTGGCAGATAACTGGTGTTCTGAACTGGATGGTTCGCTCCTGGACAGAAGTAGAGAACAACATTGTTTCTGTGGAGAGAGTGAGAGAATACCTGAGGACTCCTAAGGAGGTAGCTAATCCACTACTGATAGAAGGGGCTGAACATCTCTGCAAACTCAATGAGTAACTTTTCTGTTGCACCTGAACAACCTCTAGTTTTCCCCTTCTAAAAGGCCAGTCATGTTTCCTTTAAAGAACTGCAGCATTTGGGTTTTATCCAACTGACTAGACTTGTTTTATAACCTCTGATCATTATTTCCTTAAGACAGTTATGCTTTGGATTGCCATTAAAATAGCTTCACTTGTTAACACTCATGGAATGAGACATTTCCTGCCCATATTTGGAGTATTTATTATGTGGCCTCTGAAGCAACTCTCTGGTAACTAATGGCTCCTAGATAGCCTTTTAGCTGCTAAAGTCTCCAGTGCAGTAATTTTTGTTCTGTAATAATTAAAATTATATCTCCATATACTGCCCTGAGAGAGGAGGCTTTCACAGTCCTGTTTATAGGGGTATATAATTTTTTTTAATTGAACCACTCAATGTCAGAACTCTGACACGCAAGCAACGTTCATCCCCATTTTCAGTAAAGAAAATCTGACCAGCATCTTTGGATAAAGTAGGAAGCCAACATTTGCAGTAGGAAAGTTAGAGGCCTTTCTCCAGCTGGGAAACAGCAAAGAGATTGGGGGGTAGTTGGGACAGGTGTTTTCATGAACTTCCCATTACAGTATTGCCACTTGATTGGGTAATTTAAATCAGCTTTCAACACTGCTGTTTGCTTCCATCTTTTCAGGCACCCTGGACTCTGAATGGCAAACTTCAAGGGCAAGTTTGGCCCACTGAGGGAAGGATTGAATTTAGAAACTACAGCCTGTGCTACAGGCCAGGTTTGGAGTTAGCACTGAGGCGTGTCAGTGTGACCATCAACGGGCACGAGAAGGTAAAGCCCACTCCTTTGCAGTGTGAGCAGGGCTGGGCACTGACAGGGGATACAGCCCCTGCCTGCACACAGCAACCTGGCAGCTGCAGGAAAGCAGGAGCCCATCTCCCACACTGCACACCTTGTCCAGCTTATTACAGCAAAGGAATTCCACTTTTCCAGTCTAGTTCCACATCAAGGCCCTGTTCGAGCTGCTAAGTCTTGTAATTATTGTTCCCATCAAAGGTTTTTGTGATTCCTTTTCATACAAAACAATTGCAAACTATAAATGTTTCCGTTTAAGAAAGTATTACCAGACTGTGTGATTCACAAACAGCCCTAAAGATCTGTCTCTCATCAAAAGGCCAAAAGGAACTACATAACCTATTTGTTCAACTGTGAGAAAACAATCAACATCAAAACCAAAGTCCTGCCATTGCACTTTACAGATTGGCATAGCTGGCAGAACAGGAGCTGGGAAATCCAGCCTTGCAGTGGGGCTGCTGCGACTGGTGGAGGCTGCAGAAGGAGCCATCCTAATTGATGGACAGGATATTGCCCAGCTAGGGCTCCATGACCTCAGAACCAAGATCACTGTCATTCCCCAGGTATGAAACTCATTTCCAAAATCCTTGAGCAGTGTCTTGAACATGTGGGAAGGGTTTAAAAAGATGCTGTGAGAGGAGGGACATTCAGCAGTTTCCAGGTTGGAAATACCTCTCTGCCATGTTCATCTGCCATTCAGTATAACATTAGTCACAGATTCCCACCCAGCAGGCAGGACCCAAGAGCTCATTTTTATAATTCATTTCAGGAGTTGTTTGTACTGTCTCTGTGCTCAGGATCCAGTTTTGTTTTCTGGCTCTCTAAGAATGAATCTCGACCCCTTAAACCAATACACTGATGCAGACATCTGGACAGCTTTGGAACTGACTCAGCTCAAGAACTTTGTTGCAGATTTGCCTGAGCAGCTGGAATATAAGTGCACTGACCAAGGGGAAAACCTAAGGTACCTTTATCTGCAGAAAGACAGTGGCAGGGCAGTGTCAGCCCCTGGGCTAGAAAAACAGAGCTGGTTGCTAAGGAGGCTACATCCTTTAAAAAAATTCTTTAATGATATCCAGACTGCAAATTGCTGCATTACTGTCCTGTTCAGCAGCATGACATCAAATCATAAGACACTACAGAAGACCTTTCAGACTTAATCAGTGGTGGTTTGCATTTGGGCAATGCTTAAAACCCTGCAATCTGTTGCAAATGCAGCTCTTCGGGTGCCATAGCAATACCTTCCCCTCCCTTCTTTAGGCTGTTTCATGCTGTTACCTACCTGCAGTGCCACCAGCCTCAATCACCCTTTCAAAAAAAGGGAACAATCACTTTTTCATTACTGATTTCAAATGAATCATCTGTTGTGACCCCATCTGACTACTGGCCTCGGTTTACCATCCCTCTTCCTACTTTTGCAGCACTGGTCAGAAACAGCTGCTTTGCCTGGCCAGAGCACTCCTGCAGAAAGCCAAAATCCTCATTCTGGACGAGGCCACAGCAGCAGTGGATTTAGAAACTGATGCCCAGATTCAGTCCATGCTGAGGACTCAGTTCAGAGACAGCACCGTGTTAACGATCGCCCACCGGGTAAACACCGTCCTGGACTGTGACAGGTACAGACACTTCTGAGCAGGGGCAGCACACAGGCAGCTGATGTGGCTGACACACCACCGTGGTGGTGACACAGCAATTTCATCTCTGTCCTCCTTGTGTTTAAACCTCCGAGCTTTGCTTTGGAGTTTGAAGGATCTCTCTTAAAGCAGCAGGGCACCGACAGGTTAATCAGAGATGTTTCACTCCCACTCGATGCCTTTCCTGCTGTGTCACAGCCCTCTCCCCCCCACTGGCAGCAAAACCATGACTACAGCTCCTTGCATCACCTCAGAGTTGTGAAACTAAAATACCCAGTACCCAATCACAGATCTCACTCCTCCCAAACCCATCACTTGAACAGTCACTCATCAGAAACCCTTTCTATCCCAGCACTGTTTCCCAGCTGAAAAGCTGTTGGAAAGCCTGGCTGAATAACCAACAAGTACCAAAACTTAATTTAAAACTAAGCAGAAATTACTAAGTTTATTATAGGTGCTGGTGTATCCCCAAACTTACACTTCTATTAATGTTCACAGGATTTTAGTCTTGGAAAATGGCCGGATAGCAGAATTTGATACTCCAGAACATTTAATAGCTCAGAAAGGACTATTCTACAGACTGATGGAAGAATCAGGCCTTGCATGACTCACTCACAGAGTATCCCACAGCACCATCATCATCTGGAGTAATTGACCTCATAATTGAGTTATTTTGGTTTCTCTCTAAAATGCCTGACACTCAACCAAAGCTTGTTTGAGCCAGAACTGCAGTGAGTAGATGGAAAGGGGTAACTTGGGATACACATTATTTCCATAGGAAACTCAGCAATTCCACTTTCATTATGTTTCCAGATAGCAAAACCTCACTCGACTGCTGAAAATGAGCCAGTCGGGACTTAAATACTTTTCTGGTATAAAAGCAAACAAGCCAAAAGAGAAAGACCACAGCATTCCCAATTTATACTGTAAATAGAGCCCAATATCCATCATACTTCAAGACTGCACAGATTATTTTTAAAAGCAAAGAAGATTTTATGGAGAGCAAGGAAGAATTTAACTGGTACCAAGGAAACTTAGCTGTTGGCAGTTGATCTTAAGCTGCAGGCAGAAGAAATGTTGTATTTTGTCAGTATCTTAAGGACTGCTCACCCGGGTGTTCTTACACAGCTGTGGACTCCAAGGCAGCAGCTGGAGCTCACCATCCAAAGTGCACAAACACTGGGGGGGAGAGGAGGCAGGATGCCACTTAGCAGGAGAGCACAGGCTGCTGTTGTCACAGCTGGGGATCAGATCCCCTCCCTCCCTCTGCAGAAGCAGGGCCAGCTGCAGCAGGGGCTCAGCACTGCAGGGCAGGAACATGGCTGGGAGTGGCAGCAGAGCATCCATCACTCCTTCCACCCAGGGCTTGGAGCATTCCCACTGCCAAGTGCCAGCTGCTCACAGCGAAACGTTTGTTGTCCAAACGTTGACAACAACATTTCCAAACTGGATTTGGCCACAAGGAATTGGCAGGGTTGGAAGTGCCCTCCTCCCTGACCCCTGGAGGACACAAGGAAAGCAGCAGGATCTCACCTGTTGACCTGATGGTTCATTCCTGGTTTTCTTCTTGAGTGCAAGTTGACTCTTGCATGTGCCACCGTGGTGCTGCAGAGCCTCTGGCATGGTCACCTGTCAGATGTTGCTTTGACAAACCAAAAGAGAAGCAAAAGCTTCCCGGGCTTCCCACAGTGTCTGCAGCCAGAGCTGTCCCCAGGTCTCTCCTCGGGAATCACAGGATGACAATGTGACAGACAAATACACACTGTGAGATACTGCTCTTGACCGTGACTTTTGTTAAACCACCCCATTTTCTAGAGAGCTGAAATAAAAATAGGATCAACTGTTGAAATGGGTCTCTTCAGTAAACTGAAGTAAATATAACACAGAAGGGGGCAAGGGGGAGGGAATGGGAGAGTTCCAGCTGCAAAAAATCAACCCAGACTGGCAAAACCCAGCAGTTCATTCTCCAACAGCTGATCAGTGGTTCCTGTACCCAAGTCAAGAACAGTTTCTGCTGGACAAGTGCCTAAGATATCGAGGTCCAGTGCCTGCTGCCACACTGGTGCTCAGGTACCAGGAAAGAATCTTTTTCTCTCTCCTTTCTCCAGTCTCATACTTGAGGGCACAGACAAAACAATTCCAAAATCAGATACAAGTTATGAGTGGTCCACAAAGCTTTATCAATGGATCTCAAAACCAGGAGCATTTAGAAATACTGAGATAAAAGTTAGGTATTTTTCCTTTTTAACTGAGCCAAAGAGGAACAGAATTGCCCATGTTGCTGGGTAATTCTGAAACAGACATCTTTTAGCAATCTCCAATATAAACATCTTCAAATGCTCGTTTTCCTAAGTTGGTAACGAAGAGGGAAGGCAACAGGAGACAATAATGAAAACACAGTTTTGCACTGGTGACCTTTGAAAGAGCACATTTTTGCTGTCAGCTAACCCAAACTAAGAGCAAGCAAAAATACCATCAGCTTTCACACATCAAGCTGGGCTGAAAAGGCAAAAGAAAAGCAATTCCCAAAATTACATATGAAAAACCTGCCATGTTTCAGACCCAGGGATATGTCCTGATGAATCTGGAGCTCAAGTCTCACAGTTGTTTTATCTGGAAGTTGGTTGAAGCAAAATATATCAAGGAGTTAACACCTGGAGATACCATGTAGGAGAGAAATGCTACCTTAAAAAAAAATCCTTGTCCCATGATTGCAAGTTTAAGGCAATACTGAAACTGCTAAAGCCAGAAAATAAATCAAAGGTATCATGCATTGATTTACACCAACTTCATGCCAAACATGTACTGTGCAAGTGGCACTCCCAGTCCCCAGATGGTCACGAGATGCACAAGAATGCCAAAATGTTAAAAGTGTCAGTGACCCAAAGCACAGTTGTTCCTGTGCCACAGTTGTTCCTGCTGTCACACCACGAAAGGATCTTCGTGTGGGTCAGGACTGGGAACACTCACAGAAGTAGCTCTGTTCACACACATGAAATAGGGGGGTTGTTGCAGGTCTTCTAGAAATTCTGAGCTGTTCTTTTGGCAGAATCAGCTTTTCCAGATGTGAGAAATCTTCCATGTTGCAGTAAATAATGTCAGTGCACTGAAATCAGATACAGTGAACTCAACTGTACAGCAGCTCCTCTCCCCGTTCCTTGCCAGGGCTCTCCTAGGATGGGGTGGAAGGGGAGGATCACAAAGTGTTCCTGGAGGATGACTGATCCCAAGCAGGACAAGGTGTCTCAGTGGTATTCACAGTTCCTCCCCTGGGTCTCTGCAGGGAGCTCCATCTCCACCTCAATGTGCATCACCAGCCACAGACCCCTGCCCTGCCCTGCCCAGCCCTGCCCTCTGTTCCTATCAGCCACGTGCTCTCCAAGCACTCTCCACCCTTCTGTCCATCACAGTGCTGCACAAGTGTTTGGGGATTTGAAAAACTAAAACTCACAGCTCATCCCCAAACTCCCCAACCAGCTCCTGCTCATTCCATTTCCACAGGGAAAATTCACACCAAGCTCAGGAGATGTGACAGACCCAGGCCATGGACACCACTGGGGTGACAAAGGTCCACAGCACTGTGACTCCTGCTCTGCTGATCCATCACTGGGACCTGGTCTCTCAGCAAACCACAAAACAATCCAGCCCTGCCACAGCACAGTTATCCACACTCGTGGCTTCCTACCCACCACCCTAACAACCCCACACATCAGGCCAAGCAGAATGACTACTTTAAACAGGACCAACAATTTCTATTTTCAAGGCAAAAAGCTGAACTAACAAAGCAAACCCTTTGTCAAACACAAGGCAAGAAATAACACACTTTCTTTCAAACAATTTTTTACTGCAAGTTCTTTGCAAATATTTGCATTGTCATTACAAAAAATACCCAAGAAATTTTCAGTCTATTCAATTTCAGAGAGTCATAATTTACAAAAAAATAAATAGCTTTACTCTAAGGACAACAATAGTCTAGTATTAAGGTCAGCAATATCAATCACAGAAGTCCACATTCTCAGTGCTGAGTATTTGGATCCATCTGACTTAGTTTGCTTTCTTCCAGCATTTTCCTTTAAAATAAGACTAATCAGAACATTAGAAAAGTAACTTTTTTCTTACCACAAAAAGATGAAAATTCAACACAGATCTTGAAAACCAGACTGTTGCCATTTTAAGTGTTAGACCCTTCCAACACACAACTTTAAAAACACTAATTTTTTTTTTTAAACAACTGTAACAGAACATTTTCCCACAAAATTTAAGAGTCAACAGCAGCAGCACGAAGGGCATGTTTCTTTGATATAAGGCTAATGGTCCTTGATGTGGCAGAGCTGCTATGAAAGCACAGAACTGCCAAAGCCAAGGGTGCTACAATCAATGTCACCCTGAGCCTGCAGCCTCTGCTCAGGCAAAATCCTCACTGCTCAGCCTTGTCCCCACGAGTGCCACCAGCACTGGACACCCCAGCCCCTGGGTGAGCTGGGTGTAACATCAGGGGCTGCACACAGCAACACACCAACTGCTGCCCGGTTTGGTTCTGGAGTGATTGTCACTGTAGACATGCTCAAATACTGCCTGGAAGCTGACTGTGCTTTTTCACATCAGCGCTACTGACGTGACAGAGAACTTGCTGCTCTACGTTGTAAACACGTGAAACCTTTAGGACAATGCATAAAGCATTAACCATGTACAGTAAATGCCATCGTGAGAAAGTCTGGCACACATTTTATTTCACAAGAAGAAAAATCTTTGGACTATAGTACTATATGCCACAAAATGTTCCAAGTGCATCCCACAATAGATGGCTCATGAAATGAGGAATCCGCAAACAAGCAATTAAACTTTGCAAAAATGTTTTAAACAAAAAAAAAGGGGGGGGTGGGAAAGAACTTCAGAACATAAGAGCAGATAAGAAGAAAAAGCTTTTCTGAACTTCTCTGATTAATGACTCTGCCATACATTTGAGTGTAAAATGACATATTTCAGGCAAAAAATAGGAGCCTCCGAAGTGTCTTGCACAATGTATGAACTTCTCCTAAAGATGGCTAAAATCAACACTAAGGAGAAATAAAAAAATAAGAAAAATTTTCATCTCTATGTTACTTCCATTGCCATGCTCTGGCTAACTTCACTGTGTCTGAAACTCAGCTGTGTGGTTCAGTCCAGCTCAGGGGAAGTTACAGTTCTCCAAATGTACCACCTCTCTCTTCCCCACAGTAAGCAGCCAAGTTCAGATGCTACACCAAGCCTGAATCTTTGGCCATACTATAGAAAATGCCTTTTTCCTGAAGTAGCTGGTCTGGGGTACCACATTCCACCACTTCTCCTCTCTCCAGGACTAAAACTCTGTAAAACAAGGAGATGAAAAAAAAAAAGAAAAAATGGTCACAAGAAGATCCAGAAAACCAGTGAACATGGATATATGTGTACAGACAGACTGCAGCAGTCATTGTGTGCAAGTGAAGACAGTGCTAACAGTGTCAACAGGCTGAGGTTCTCACTGTCCTTCCCCACCTCTGTGCAGATGGTCTGTGTGGTGCATTGTTTATGCAGCACATGGTTACCCAGCCATCTGCACACACAGCACAGGGTCACCCATCTCCCTGTACAGGAGACTCTGGACTGTGCTCTGAGCCAGCCAGAAGCGAGCTGGCAGCACTTCTTGTGTGTGAGTGCCTGTAAGACCCTGCAAGAGCTGGGGACAACCTTCCCTTAACACCTCTCCACACCAACTGCTGTTACACAGCCTCTGTGACCAACACAAACATGAACTGGCACAGGGAAGTCCACCCAGTCTGTGGTCAGCTCAGTGCTAAAACACTGTTCCAGCTCTCCCAGGGATGGCAAGGCACTGCAGGGATGGTCACCAAGCCCCAGGCAAGGGCTGCTGCCTGGTGTCACCACTGCCAGGGCTGAGTTGGGTGTTCCCCTGCTGGGTCCTCTCTCTGCTCTGTCACTACTGACAGCACAAACAGAGGGCTACAAAAGTACAGTGAAATCCTACCACTGGTCACTGGGCCATTCTGTGATAAAAGGGATGAGAGAGCCTAAAACTGAAATATGAGACACCAACTTGGCCCTCAACCACACCCTAGCCAGGCAGCCAAGCATAAGGGAGGCTGTATGAACTATAACTAGAAGGGAGGGAAAGTGAAACACCAAATAAACTTCAGAGGGCAGGATCTGCCCCTTTGGACTCCCTATGCTGTCTGTGCCTAAATTAGGACAAGACCCAGGAACAGGCTCTTGTCCTTGCCTCTCTCCCCTTCCCAGTTTGCCCAGGCAGGAACAGCACACCAGCAGTGTGACAGAGGGACAAGAGGAGCTGCCCAGGCCAAGACCAGCCAGCACAAGCCACAGCACATACAGCCTGCCCCACAAAACAGGGATTCCAGCAGCTCTGTGCAGAGGCAGCTAAAAACAAGCCAATAAACATCCAACTAACACAAGGATTCCCATTTGAGTGGAGCACAGTGCTGGCCACACAGTCAGCAAGATAAAAGCAGCATCACTTTACCTGGTGTAGTCCATGATGGTGTTCAGACGATGTGCTATAGTTAATACAGTACATTCTTCAAATTGTGACTTTATAGTTGACTGTATGAGCTTATCTGTTTCAAGATCAACAGCAGCTGTGGCTTCATCCAGAACCAGGATTTTGGACTTCCTGAGCAGAGCTCTTGCCAGGCACACCAGCTGGCGCTGTCCCACACTGCACAGATGGGATGGGAAGGTGGGGAGAAAAGTCAGAACGAGTTTAGAGCATTTGTTAGTATTCATTTTGAAACCTGGCAATTCCTTATTCTAAAAGGTAAGGTGGGTCTTACTATTTCCCTGCAGAATATCTGACAGCATCTGAAACTATATCCCACTCAAATGAGTCCTGCCAATGTGTTAAGAGAATACAAGTAGTTTCAGCATAACTGCATTGGGCTGATTCACTGAATTAGTGCAGTGTTGAGGACTGGATTTTAAATGGTTTCTACAAACTGAACATATAAAACACTGGTATGGTGCAAATAGCAAGTCAACAACTTCCTCAGAATAACTGCTACTGCTTAAATGCTTTCAAAGGCTGCCCAAGCTGGCAAACCTCCCAGCATTCAAAGTATTTCTTAAATTATTTGAAATTCCCAAACACAAGAGCTGAAAACACGTTGAATAAAACCTAGTGGTTGATTGCCTGGTCATGCATTAAGAATTCTCCAGCTGTCTCTCCAGATTCTCACACAGGGCTGGGGCATTAGAACTTTCACAAGCACACTCATGATTCAGTTCAGCACACGCCTTTCTTTGGCCTACCTGAGGTTCTCACCACCCTCAGCACACTCATGATTCAGTTTATCAGGAAGGGATGACACAAAGTTCTTCAGGTGAGCCAATTCCAAAGACCTCCAAAGGTCTTCATCGGAGTGTTGGTTGAAAGGATCAAGATTCATACGCAGAGAGCCAGAAAACAAGACTGGATCCTGGTCATGGAGAGAGGTAATTCACAATGTACACAGAACATGGCATGTGCTCCAAAAATACTTCTTAGATAACAAAGGAAAACAACATGTACAGATGCAATTGCAAGCAAGCTAATATACTGAATTTAAGGGTGAGGGCTCATTTTTTTTCTAACAAAAAGTTATTCTCCCTCACTCTTATGCCTTACTCTTCTTGGGGGGCTGACCTCTTCCCTCTGCAGATTCTTGCACTCCAGACCTTTCTATTAGTCAGTAACTCATGAATTCAGAAAAAACCCCAACAAAACAAACCAAGACACCCAAACCTCAGCCAATTTTCTTTTTACTGGATCTCTAGGCTAAAAAAGAGGCTATCCCTGCTCAACCTTCTGTCAGCAGGGACTACCAGGTCAACTTTTCACTTCTTAGGGAATTGACCATCTGTGAATATTTCCAAACTCTTCAGCTGCAGTATGAATGAAATTACTCCATTTTCTTCTTCTCAGACAGGAAGAAAAACTACTTTGGAATACTGATGCAAAACAATCAAAAGGAGAAAGCAAAGTGCCCCCCCAGATTTCCTAAAGAGGTGTTGCAGAAAACCTTTTACAGTGAGCTCACTTGTTTCTGCCATTGTGCTGCAAAGTTAATTCAAAACATCACATTTTGTAGTCTTACTTTGAATCAAAACAGGCGACAAAGGGTGCACAGTAAGAACAAAAACACTTGAAACTAAATCCAATGCTCATAAAGCTGTATTTCCAAATATTTGGGACTATCAAACCCACAGGGTGGGCTAGACTGGGATGGGTTATGTGCAGGTTTCTATGCAAAAACAGCACTGATGGCACACACTGTGCCCAGTTCACACAGGGATCCCAAGCAGGTGTTCAGCTGGGATCAGCCCTTCCCACTCAGGCTGAGCTGTCTGCAGTATGTAAGTGATCAGCTCCTGAATCCAGAGGCCAAGCTTTTGCTTCCACAACATGGCTCAGCCACAGCCAAGTTCCTACTTGTTACCTGGCACAGGCAAACTGAAACCAGCCTAGGGAAAAAAGCTTGGCTTCGAGTCCATGAAAGAGCAAGCTGAAGAGGCTGAACTTCACAGCACAGATCAGAAGAGGAATAACAATTTTCTCCGCAATACTTTATGGAAAGAGCACTAGAGTGCAAAGAGAATGCAAAGAGAATGCAAAGAGCAAAGGAGTTGTGGGAGTGGCAGGATTCTGCACCTACCTGAGGGATGATGGTGATCTTGAACCTCAAGTCATGGAGCCCAATCTTTGCAATATTAATCCCATCAATAATAATTTCACCTTCAGCTGCTTCATTAATGCGAAACAAACCCAATGTAAGTGAGGATTTTCCAGCTCCTGTTCTTCCAACTATTCCAATCTGTTGTGGAAAGAAATACAAGAACAACTTACTCTGGGAAACAGCTAAAGCATTTCCAAGCATTTCCATCTGAAACCGACACATTGTCATAATTTCGTGGTTATCCACACACCAAAAGCATTCAGTTTCACACTATGTTTTACTTCCCACTAGACTGAAGTCTCAATCAATACTTTTCAAATATAAAAGATTGATACTTTGGTCGGCTGATACACCTCTTATCATCTGCCCATTCTAACCACATGAGGTAGCATTCTGCCCATATGTGTAGGTAGAAAGTGTGCACTCAGGAGAAAACAAATGCCCAGCTGGCTACCACAAGTAAGGAAGCTGAACAGTAGATCTGTCATAGCTGCCTTTTAAGCTGCTGTGCAAGATCACACTATTAAGAGACATCAGAGAATCCACACAGGAGTGGGGTGGGACATGTGTGTGAATGCCTGGGCAAGGAAGCAGGAGGAGAAACACACAGATCAGCTTGGCCAGATCCAGAGAAGCTGCTCTGAATTCCCATTTTTTCCCGCAGTTTCATCTTGCAGCTTCCCTCACTAGATGAGGCTCCCCCCTCTACTGTAGGCTATTTTCCTGAGATTATAATTAACTTAACTCTCTGCAACCTACTCTTTGCTTATGGCAAACCAATTAGCAAAATTCCCTGGGAAGGGGAAACAAGACAGGATAAACCTCACCTCCCAGTGAAACCAGGCCAAATGATACTTGGCAGCCCCACAGAACAGTGTCTCTTTATCCATGAAGCAGAACACACCTTGCAAAGGCTGAGCGCCCACAACATCTGCAGTTACAACAGGGCTGATTCCACACGAGTTTTTCTAGTTCTTAAGAACCCCAGACACATAACAGAACAGGATTAAACCTCTCTTCTGCTTATGCATGCAGACCTGTCAGCTCAACACTCTACTATGAATTCAGTCCTCACCTTTTCACCCCCATTGATGGCAACATTGATGTTTTTCAGAACCAGGTCCAAGTCCTCGCGGTAGCGCAAACCGTACCCTCGGAACTCCACCTTCCCTTCCTCGGGCCAGCTGCTGGCTGGGGCTGTTTGCTCAATGCTCCACTCAGCCTGAAAGAGCCACACAAACACCTTTGATCAACTCTTGCTTAACCAACATGGGCTCAGAGGACTCAGGTCACAGTTAAGAAAAATCCTTTTTAGGGGATAATCTGCAAAAGGAACTGCGATGAGAAGAGAGGGAGAGAGTTGTTTCAAGACAGATGAAATGGTGAGTAGCCAAGGGCTTGGCTATCTCAAGTCCCACTTGCTGGATAAACTTTCCTCTTGCCAATGGCAGAATCATGCAGGCAGCCCACATTCAGACAACCCGTCTGCACACCCCACCATGGCAAGGAAACTCTGGAGCAGCCACATGTGCAACTAGAAGCAGTACAGCTGAGACTGTGCACTAAAACATTAATAAGCTGGTAAAAAGCTGCTGCCTCAGCCTCCCACAGAGGTGAGAAAGGAAAGAACACACCCCACTGCACTCACTGCCACTGCCAAATAAAAAGGCTTCTACATGTATAAACACTGGTCTGCAACTAGAGCTTAAGAAAAAATTCTACAAAGGACCTTCATAACATTTGTTTGCAAAAACAGTGACCCAGGTCAGGTTCAAGTGACAGACAAAGCAAAGAGAAGACCCAGGAAACTCTGTAACCATAAAGGGAACAACTGCACATTAAATGAGTTATGTGATTTGAATCAAAACAAAAAAAGTAAAACCTTTTTATTCCCCCTACTGAGTGCAAAAAGAGAAACAAATAAAAACACGATGTTTAAAGTCTTAGAAAACCAAAACATTCATGCTGCCCTACTGCTCAGCCTTGAACATAAGAGCACATTTCCTAAATAGCACTGTGTAAATACCAGTGGATGCACCACAAAAGCACCAACAGGAACTTCCCACTGGGACCCAGCCAGTCCCTGGCAGGCACTCAAAGCCCTGAGCTCTGTCCCAGCCCTCAGCTCAGAGCACAGGCCCACCCTCTGAACCATTCAATGGGCAGCTGAGACCTCAAAACAAGGCACTGGCTTCCCCAAGTGTGGTGGACAACTCCACGTACCTCCTTCTCCATTTCAGCATATTCTTTGACTCTTTCAACAGCAACAATGTTGGTTTCCAGGTCGGATGACATGCGAACCAGCCAGTTCAAGTAGGCTGTAATCTGCAAGGAGGAAAGCAGTCAGAAAGCACTAAATAGGTTACCTGCAATAAATTAAAAACATGGAACAACCAAAACATTGCAATTTCATGGAATGCATAAACAGAGGCAGGATCTTGGCTAATCAGTGGCGGACAGGAGGAAAGTGTAAATGCCTTGAAGATGCAGAGGACAAGACACCTTGGCCACATCCCCTCACACAGAAGAAACTTCCCAGCACCTTCTCAGATACTACTTGTAATTATTTTCTGTGTTCCTTATGTTAGTTTTCCATCCAAAGCTATATCAAGGTTCTGACTTTCTGATGCAGTCTAACGATTCAGAGGTTTTGCTCTTTTTAGAAAAGTCAAAATTACCTGCAGTGAGTAGGACACTGAGAGGCCAACCAGCCCCGCGCTGAGTTTGGTGCGTGCAATCACTGCAAACAATGCTGCAAACAGGACAATGCAGTTCCCCACGAATTCCAGACGGACAGCCAGCCACCTGCAAGGCACAAAAAAAATCTTTCCAGACTTCACCCACAGAGAAGATTAATAATATGGCTGGTGTGTCCTGCTAGTGACACAGGCACTGCAAGATCTGTGAGGCTCTGCTTCAGCAGCATGTGAACCTAGAGGCACCCAAAATTAATGAGTCTTTCAGGTGCATAAATTCCTGTCTTAACTATAACTTCTTTCTGAACATAGGGATCAATAAATCAAAACTTTGAAAAGAATACAACCCAGAAGCAAGGCAGGAACTCTCAGAAAGGTGAGAGATTCAGAAGTAATTTTAATTTCATCACAGAAGTTTGAACAAAACATTCTGGAACAGATTTATCCACACAGATTTCGCTGCCAAGAGCTGTGACTGATAAGGAGCACAGCCAGCAGATCCACATCCTCCCCAGGTAACTGCTGTTCCATACTGCAGCCCCACTGGTACCTGTTTGCAACAATGCTTGGATAATAAGCTTTCTGATTCTCATCCACCTTCATGTCGTTCTGCTTGATGAAACGTTTCTGCTCCTCAAAGGCTCGGATGACACTGACTCCCAGCAGAGTCTCGTTGAAGTGGGAATACACGGGGGAACGACTGACAGACTCCAGGCGCTTCAGCTGCCGCGAAGTGGCCACATAAAATCTCTGCAGATCAGAGTGTGAGAATTATGGTTACACCCACACTGCGTCTGGAAGGACAAGGGGAATCATAAACAGTCCCCTGCCATCCGGGCTGTTAGTGACAGATATTCAACTTGCACATGGGAATACACACCTTCTCCAACACTTTCAGGCCTAAAGGACCATTGTGTACACTCTGCTGCCTTTAAACAACTGCCAATCAACCCATCTATGTCAGAGCCATTTTCTCCTCTTCTTTTTATCACCAAGTTTAGTTCAACAGTATAAAACACACGCATCACCACTTTAAGGTTTACTAATGGAGCCAAAAGGATTTACAAATTCAAGAGCCAAAGTCAAACCCCAGCTGCTTCTCTTCGATCTGTGCTGGCTCTACCAGTTTCTAGGAGCAAAGCCAGAGTGAAGCAAGCACACCCTGCCCACACAGGACAGGAGTGAAAGGCTGCCATCCACTCTCTTGCTCTGTAGACAATATTCTGATGAAACAGGCACATGAGCAATACACAAACATCCTTCTAAAGGCTACTCTCATGTTTGGAAAGAAGTCTTGGAGAAGCCCGTGCTTTCCGCATTTGGGCTCTGAGCAACGAGCCGCGCAAAATTTGCCACAAAATCTAATGGCATTTTTATAAAGTAGGTATTAAAGGATTAGCTTCTGCACAGAAGTCATTTTACACTTGACAAAGGAAGGAAATGCTGTGCTACCGTCAGATTATCGGTAAACCATGCAAAGCACAGTCAGTCAGGCATGACTCAAATCCAACACATGAAAATCCTTCCTTGTGCAGGGTAAGAACTGTCATAAACAACAGAGGATGTGACTGCTGGCCCTGGTTCCCCCGGGCAACGCCCTTTACCTGCACGAAAAAGTAGAGAAGTCCCAGGGGTGGAATGATGACAGCAGCTATGGGTGTGGCCAGCAGGATGATGATACAAGCCCCAATCACATTAAATGTGGAGCCCATGAACATCTTGATGATGGGTGGAATGGCAGAGTCAATGGTGTCTATCTCCTTGGAGAAACGGTTCACCAGGTTCCCGCTGGGAGTACGCTCAAAGAAACTCATGGGAGACCTGAGGACGTTGTGCAGCAGGTTAAGGTGCAGGTGTCGTGATGCAAGGATTCCTCCTATTGACACAACCATTGAGTAGCCAAACACAGCAATACCTAGAGGAGGAGACTCATTAGTAACTGCTGTCACCTGTCACGCAAAACATTCTCCTCATTTTGTCATCATTTAGCATTAGCATGTCTCCAGTACAATAATCCTGAGAACTAGGCGTCACTTCAGGTAGACTCAGCAAATATGTCAAGAAGTTAAAAAAAATCAAAGCAGTGACAACATCACATTCCTTTCATTGCTTCTCCATTACAAAAGTTTGTGTAATATTTGAACACTTTCCCTGAGCAAAAATCACTGAATTTGTACTTGGCATTTGTTTCTTAATGCGGGATTTTCATGGCACTTGTGAAGTGGGGTACTTGGAGTGTTGGGTTTCATGGCAAACAAACTCAAAACCACAAAGAGGGCACAAAACAAAACATCACTGAAGCAGCCTCCCTGCAGTGCCCTGGATGGAGCCACAAGCAGCCAGAGCAAACCCCAGCCAGGGCAGCTGAGCCAGGCTGGGCTGCAGGGAGGCAGCACAGGCGCAGCCTCCTGTGACAAACTGCCCCTGCAGACCAGGCCAGCACAGTCAGCACAGGCCAAGGAGACACTTCTGAGATCACACATTTTGTCACAATTCTGGCTCACCAGCCAGAAAAACACTTCTCACTTTGAGAAATGTCATTTACAAACATGTTTTTTGTAAAAAACACATTTTGTAACTGAATGATTGTATAGGTCAGTTTCGTTGCTTCTTTTTTTAATTAAAGTTTTTCATTTTTCTATGAAAACCCACACTCAAATCCTTAGCAAAATGCTGCTGCAGGCACCAAGAGCACTAGAAACACTGAATCAGCAAATCTGAAAATACACAAGACCAAGCAAACCTTGAGAAATTCCCAGTGCTCCATATACTCCCAGTCTGAGAGTTGTGTTCCGCTGTGTCCCATTGATAACGGGATCATCTGTCCATAAACTCAGCCAGTAGTTGGAAGACAGGGCAGCTATATGATTACACATAAAGAGGAAAATGGCCAAGAAAGACATAAAGAGTCCAATTGCTTTCATGTACTCCCAGTACACTGATGCCTTTACCTGAAGAGAGAAGACAAAAAGAAATACTCATTTTGCAGCTAAGTTTCAAAACCAGCAACTCCCCTTTGTCCAACACCTATTTAAAGTCAGTATCCTCCCATCAGGCCATGAAAACACAGCAGCTGCACTCCAGAGAGCCACTGCTTGGGAACACATGCTGCAAAGCATTCTATGGAGACATGCCAAATCCAACATTCCCCCAGGGCAGGCACACATCATCCTTCCCTTGTCATCCAAGAGAAGGGAGGAGTAGGGAGGGAGCTGCCTGAAGTAACAGAGAACATCAGCAGCAGAGCCAAGCGCTTCACTGAGGAGTTCCAATTTCTGGCTCTCTGTACCACAAGATTATAAAGCCTTTAAACCAACTCTTGCTCCACATGGTTTATCCTATGATCTATCTTTAACCAAAAACAAGCAATCCAAGCTTGGATTCAAGCAACACTGCTAGGAGCTGTAACTGCCACTTTCCCAGGAACCTCAGTCTCAGGTTTCTCAAAAAGTCCTGGGTATCCTGGGATTAGATACTTATGTCTACAGTGGAAACTTGGCTTAAATTCATCTGAGTCAACTGCAGCTCCTTACACTGAAGGGCAGTTTTCATTAGGTCACCTAATTTGTCACAACCTCTCTCCAAGAAATAGCTGCAAGGTTTTCATTTCTCCTTGCACACTTTGATGTGGTCAGGCCCATCATCTCACACAGGAGTTTTGTGTCAACATTCTTGCCACAGGCAAACACAGGGTCCAGGTTTGGGAGCAGAGGGCACAACAACACTTCCAGCAAGTATTGCACAACAAGCAGCAGTTCAAGAATTCACTCAGCCCATTCTCACACCAGTTACAGGGTCTTCAGAAGTTATTTTCCTCTGAAACATATTTTTCCAAAAATTGAAAGAGGGCACAGGAAGTGGGAACTGGAGACCTTACCCTCCCAGTCTTTGCTGTGTCGGCCTCCATCATTTTCCAGGAATTCTTCTCAGCAAGTGGTTTCTGCAGTTCTGCTGTGCTGCTCTGGTGCTGTGGCTTCCCAGTGTCTCTGCTGTACGTTGAAGAGTTACTGAGTTGCCTGTTTGAAGACATTAATTTTTAAATCTTAGCTTGACACAGGAGAAGTGCTACCTCACAACTGGGTCATTTCCTTCCTTTGTCATTAACTCTGACAATCCATAGCTCCAAGTCAGTGGTTTACACTTCTATGGAGATGTCCCAAACTGCCATCACAGGGACAGAGGTTCCTCTAGCCTCTCTCCTCCCCTCAGCCCACTCTCCTAACCCTCCCTGACAGCACTCAGGTCCCAAGTACCCATGTTCAGGTGCAAGCAACAGAGCCACTACATAAAGAATCTTGGTTGCACAATCCCACTCCAGAAAGAAAATGCTTTGTGACCATCAAAACCAGCCTTTCCAAACCCCCATCATCAGCACAGCAGCTGCTGGAGTGCAGAAAGGGTACCCACACTTCCCTCAAAACAGGCCATTTAACTCCCAGACACTCATTAGCTTCCAGAAATACAGTGTTTCTAGAGCACGAGAAGAATAAGGCATAGACTAGGAGATGGTTTTGGAAAGGTATGATCAGAGTGATTGCAAGCAGAATTGCAGCTGCATTAGGTCAGACTAAAGGTCCACTTGGCACTTTATCCCATCTGACAGCAGTAAAATGCAGAAGCCTTAGGAACACACACAAAAGCTGGGCTAGCCAATAAAACACTCTCCCTTTTATGCAAGCCAAACCCACAATACCTTGCTACTACACAAGAGTTTCTTCACATGGAAAGAATATAATGAGAGTTGTGTGAGTGCAGACATGAATGTGCAAGTCTGTGCCAGCCTGGAGTGGGGCTGCAGCCCCAGAGGTTCAGATGCCACGTGCCAGCAACTGGGAGCCAGGGGCAGCTCCCAGGCCCTGTGAAGGACTGAGCCCAGCCACTGCAAAGATCCACCTTGTACAGACACACACAGGGGACTGCCAGCAGCAAACCTGGTCCTGCCCAGCCAGAGAGGGGCCTGGGTCAGGCTGTGCTTGTGTGGGTGCTCCAGGTGCCTGCAGGACCTGGAAGCACAGAGCAGCAGCAGCCTGGCCTTCCTCAGGCTGCTGGATCCAGCATGATATATTTTCCTCTATCAAATACCATCACCATCAAATTACTGTTTATCCGCATCTGAGGGACTGGATTGAAAGGATGGAGGGCAAGAGCAAAAAAAAAAGAAAAAAAGGAGAACACACACCTATGCATCAACTTTCCAGGGGCTTCATTTGCAAGGACTCCATTTTCTATGGGCTTGCCTTCCTTTGCAGATGGACTATTTATATCTGAAAGGGTGAAAAAGTAAACATGAAAATGGTTAGGCAAAGAGACACAAGCATTTCATTTCAATCCTAATTGCCAGTTGCAGTTGTAACATGCAAACAAAGCGGGGAGCACAAGTGTTTATAGATAATAACAGAAAATTGACCAGGTGAACAAATCAGTTCTGTTCAACTCTCAAAAGGGTAAATTGCCACAACAGGGAACATTTCTTTTTCTAGCAAAGGTAGGTCAGTAATAATTTAATATAATTATGAGGACATATTTTATGTTCAAGCATGCAATACCAAGTCACACGTGACCCACTCCATGGAAACAAACCCAACACTCCAGACACTCCTTTTCAAACCACAGCTCATACATAGTTAGTTATAAATTATTTTTATTTTAAAATGCAATGAGAAGACAATCTATAAATGACGGAGTGAAGCTGTAGGAACAGCAGGCATGTGGTAGTAACTTTGAGTCTTCCTGCAAAGTTGAGCAAGAAGAAATGTGCAAAATCCTGGTGTTTTAGGCAACTGCAGGAATCAGGCAATTTTAAGCAAGAGATCTTTCCATGAATTTTACCCCACAACATCCCACTTGGACCAAGATGCAGCACACATGAGATAAGTGTCTAAAACACTCCAGAAAACCTGTCAGCTTAAAATATTAACCTTTTCTGAGCAATTTAATTCAGTGTAATACAGTGCCATGAGTAAAACTTCTAGGTTCAGGTGTGTCAATTTTCCTTATGAAAACCAAACGTCTGACTCCTAAAAGGTTAACTTTCAGTAAATGGAACGCTATTTCATGTATGGAAGTTAATTCAGAATTTGCAACAAAAGAGTTTTGCATTTTTGAAGGACCTATGCATAGTTTATGCAAAGGTATCAACCTGAATATACTCAAAAGATACTCAGGAAAATCTGTGTAAATCTAGAGTCTGGCATTTTCATGTTTTTATAAGAAAGCAAAATATATACGTAAAACAGATCAGCAACACATTAAGTGTGGGATACTTTCCCTTCTGTGTCTGCAAACTGAATATTGGTTCATTACTCTAAAAACCCAAGAATAAAATGTTCAGTGTGGTCTTAAAAAGACAAAAACCAGAAAATGGGAAAATTATTTAGTTGTTATTTATGTGAATAAGACCAAACCAAGATGGGACTGCTGGTTATTTTAAGACTTGACAGCATTTGTTTTGAAAGGTTCCCATAATGAAAAACAGCAAGCATTCCAGAAACATACTGCTTTAGAACGTTGCTGAAGAAAACAAAACCACAAATAAGCCATCCTCCCCTAAAAGCTCAAATTTGATTTCATGTTGTAGGCTACAAAGATTTCTTGCTTATACTGCATTTAGCTCTGAGAACAAAAAAATGCTCAAGACTGCCATAGTAAATCTGACATTTGCATTTAGGGTATAAGCCCACAAATGAGAGCCCTGCTGAAAAAAGTACCCAGAAATTATAAAAGGGAACAGCTGTGAGTACTGAATACACATTTGAGAACAAAAGGGACCCTCAGGGCTCAGTGCTGAATGACACTTCTCTTGCTACACTCACTGGTTTCTAGGTCCAGGGTGTCTCTTATAAAGTTAAAGTTTCCTCATGGCAGCCTCTGAGATACAGAATTGCTGCTGCTGAGTTACCTACAAGCTGCAGCTCACACAATTAAGGACATGCAAATCATGCAAATACCTTCTACTGCGCAGATAAATTCTTCTAATAATGACTCAGTCTCTTGTAAATAAACTGCAGCTACTCATATTACTCCAAGGCAAGCACTAATACAAAGCCACATGGCAAACAGTTACCTGTTTCCAGAGGTTGAATCGTTCCTTCTAATGAAGGATCTGACTCTAAAAGCATATATAATTAACTTTTTTCCAGAACACACTCTACCATTTTCAATCTTTACAACCTCACATCCAAGTAGAATAACCTAAACCACAAAACCCAAGGCAGAATCAGATTTGCTGAAAAGGACCTATTTTTAATCCCAAGCCACAAACACAAGTGTTCCCAGACAGAGAAACCCCACGAAGCTGAGGATGGGAAGGGCAGCAGTACAGCACACAGGCAGAGGCAGCCCTCAGGAATCCCAAAGGGAGAGGAAGGCTGGAAGGCAACAGGGACCAGAGCTGCAGCCAAACCTCAGGGGCTGGGTAGGAGGAGAGGCTTTCCCACCCTTGCAGCAGCAGATGTATTCCAGCTAGAAAGCACCAATCCACTGGGTTCCCAAGCTGCCAACATGGAGCTTCAGACATAAGGGAGCCTCCCTTGGAAAGTGGGTGTGCAGATACCCTCCAGCCAACTCAGTCTGACTCCCATCACAGACTACTGTGCTCATCCAAGAGCCTGTGATTCTCACTAAGAGTGACCTTTTACACATTCAATAAACATGAATATTATCCCTATGAATCAGACAAACAATGCCTCTACTTTTCACTTCCTACCACTGGCAGAAGATCACTTGGCTAGAACTGATGAACAAATCTGCTGCCAATAGGCCAACCCTGTGACACAGCAATCCCCTCCAGATCACCAGGGTGGTACTGAAGTTAGAAGCGCCTCTTATTAGAAAACTGCAGAGAACCTTGGCAAAAGCACTGGCTCAATTTCCAAAAGAAAACTCAGTAATTAAATGGAAAAATGAAGTAATTTAGTTTAATGAAAAGGATTTCAAAACCTACTCTTCCACATTTGAAAATGAGATAGGACAAAGACTGAAAGAACAGGGCTATTAAATGAGGCAAATCTTCGTATTAAAGTTAACTTGTTAACTGCCTAGGGAAGCACAGAGGAAGTTAATTTGCCTACAAATTTCACATATGCTGAAGACTGCAACAAGTCTGACTGTGCCCCAGGTAGCTACAGAGCACCTGCAGAAAATACACAGAAGTTAACCTGATTCTGCTCCCACAGAATCTCTTCCCACAGAGCCTTCCACAGTGAGACACCCACCCATGCAGTATTTGCTGTTTAGAGCATCCACCCCAACCAGCATCCCAGTCTGCAGAGCAACAACTGGGACTGCCATGAGACCTTTCCAAGAGGAATGCCAGCCCACAGCAGGGCAACCTGAGCTTGAGATGACAGATCATCCCCAAATCCAACTCCTTGGAAGAGGGAGCCAGAAGAATTCCACCTTGCACAGGCAGGAACAAACCCTGCCCACTCTCAGACTCCAGGGGCAGTCTGACGCCAGCCTGGATCATAGAGCTTCAGAGAGCAAGGCAGACCATCACAGACCTCCCACAGGCAACTCTGACCTGAGCACCACGAGCAGATCCTTGCTAAAGGAAGTTCTTCCACACATCTTTACCACGTCCCAGCTCCATCAGTGCAGGTAAATGTGGCACCATTTCCTCTATGCCCGTGATAGATGCATGAGGAATACACCAAAAACCACTTTTGTGTTCCCTCTAGGGAATGGGAAGGAACCAAGAGTTTTCCAAACAGAAGATGAAGCAAAAAGCAGGCTTGGGCCTCTCTTTATTCCCAAAGCCTTCTCTGCAGCACTCAGCATCTGCTCCCAAAGTCGTGTCACCAACTTCACCCCAGCCAGCACAGGGCAGGCACCCCTTGCCCTTCTCAGGAGTGTCTGAAATCACCACAGACAACCCAGTGAAGAAAACAGGCTGGAGGCAAAGACTAAGTTCCCCTATTAAAACCCAATACTGCAACTGTCTGTAGATAAAATAAAAATACATCTGAAGTAGATCCCTGTACCAGTGCAGCTGTTTGGTAAAGCAGAAGTCAAGGACAGCAGCTAGAACATTGAGCTGCTTCCTCCTCCTCCCCATCCCCAAAGGAATTAGTTGCATAAAGAAGACACATCTTCACAGAGACAGGAAGGGTGTATAAACCACAGCTGGCCTTTATGCAGTCTGGCTGCTATCTGAATTTTGCACTGAGAGGACATTTCACTACAGATCTGTTACACATTTTCCTAATTTGAAGAAAGAATGTGTGTTAAACCTCACAATCTTCAACACCCTCAAGAAGTAAGTACCTCTACCCATATAGGCAATCACAAGAAATAGTAATTTCTTTTAACTTTCCTACCAGTACTACTGGTTTTCTTGTAACAGGACTCCCTTACTAACACCAAGAGAGTTTATTTGAGAGCTTACCACTGTTCTCCATGGTCTGTTCAGTGTTAGCATATGTACGAAGAAACTCAGCAAAAGCCCCATCTTGCTCCAGCAGCTCCTGGTAAGAGCCCATCTCAGAGATTTCTCCATCAGTCATTACCAGAATTGTATCCATCTGAGGCAGATAGTTGATTGCATGGGTTACTAAAACCCGAGTCTAAAAGGCAAAAGAATAATAAAGGGTTTCTGTCATCAGAGATTAGTGAATACCACGGTTGAACTACTGCTCTTTACTGTTTGAATTCTGTAAGAGAATAGCCATGAGGGACAGGCATGCAGCATTTTTAAGAAAACACTGTCTTGATTTTTCCATCAAATAATTTTGAATTACAGAAACCAAAGCACCTTTCACTGCAAAAGTGTCAGTGCTTTATAAAAGTCCTCTCATTTTTCAGATGTTAGAAACAGAAATCTAAATATGCAACTTGACAAACTTGGAATCATTTGAATTCAGCCAAGAAAAAGAATTCTCTAGAGACATTACAACATACTTTATTTTTCAAGATTCCTTTTGGTCCAATAACTCTTTCAAAAATATGTTTCCCAACATGTGCATCAACAGCTGATAAAGGATCATCAAGTAAATAGACATCTGCATTGCAGTAAACTGCCCGAGCAAGACTGACTCGCTGCTTCTGTCCTCCAGACAAATTCACACCCTGGGGAAACAAGAAAACGAGATCCTTTATTTCCAGCTGAAAGAAGATGTCTTGCTACAGTTTATGAAAAACACAAGTCATAGGTGGTTTATTTAAAATAGAGGAATTGCATGAAACAGATCTCCACAAATAATTTCAGTACCACGATAGCATAAGCAATCAGTCACAATCCTTTTTGCAAGGAAGAGTATCACTTCTGTTCTGTCAGTGATGGGCTAGCCAAAAAGAAATAACGTTTGCTAGTCTTGTAAAGCAATTAACCCTGACTGGCCTATCTAATCCTGTACATTCAGCGGCTACTTTTCTTCTCAGCTGTATTTCTGCACTGCTGCCTCTGATTTACAAAACAAACTCTGTTCACACTGTACAGTGTGACTGCTCTGCTGCCCAGTGAGGAAGACAAAGCTGCACCTTCACTGCATGTGGGGCTGTCAGCTTCCATAGCACAGCCGTGTATCATCCAGGCACGTTTTCAAACCCCACACCACACCTGCTTCGGTGACCAAGGGCCAGGTTTGGGGTGATGGTTGTTCTTGTGGACTGATATTCAGATTTTCTGACTGGGTTGGAGGGGTGTTTTCTTGTTTTTAATGAAACGGAAGTGTTCAGAAGATTTTTCTCTTCCTGTTTCTATATATTTTTCTGCTCTATAACCGTGGCAACTTAGAAACCATTAAAAACTGTCACTACAAGATGGTTTTATATTTGTAACTGAGGACAGGTCTCCTCCCATTTGAGGCTTAAAGAGAAGGAAAACACACTGTTTAAATCTACCTCTTATTTCAGGGGATCTCTGCTCTGAATGTTTTAAATTCAATACAACTTTGAGATAAAGTAAAATAAGAGTCACACAGCCTTAACTACAAGCAATAGCACTGTTATGGTGGAGTGGGTATTGAAATACCTTTTCTCCTATTTCTGTTTTGTCTCCTGAAGGAAGAATCTCTATATCAGGCAGCAGGGCACAAGCCTCAATCACACGCTTGTACCGGCCCTCACTCATCTCCCTTCCGAAGATAATGTTATCTTCCAGAGTTGCATTTTGGACCCAGGCTTGCTGAGGAACGTAGGCTACAGAGCCCTGCAAGAAAAATAAATTCAGTACTTTAGACTAAGAGTCTGCACACAGAGTCAAGGCACAGCAGGGCTTTGTGAGGCAGGCAGTGTTAATCACCTCACAAATTACCTACGGTCATTTCCAAACAAAGTAGTTCTTGGGCCCCCACCTCCTCCCAAATGTTATTTTTATAATCCTCTCTACAAGTGAATGTAACAAAGTGCACTGGTGGAAAATAGAAGGCTTCAAACAAAATACGATTAACATAAACCAGGAGGAAACATTTGTTTAGAGAACGTTTGCACAATTACTGCATGTCAAAAGTCATTACTTCTTTCATATAATTATAAATTATGTTCTGCCCAAAAGAGTTTAATCTGGAATGCAAGTGTTTAACAAATGCACCCCTGCCAAGAGATTTCTGCAGAAAGCAGAGGAAGTGGTTTTCATATAAAAGTCACTTCAAAGGAGGAGACAGAGATAATGGCAGAGTATTTTGCTTTGAGTATCAGTTCTGCCTTCGCATTCTGCACTAATAATTAGTGATTCAGATCTCAACTACTTTATTTTTCCACAACAATTTTGAAGGCGGCCAAACCTACAGACTTTTAAATGTGACAGATTTGTTTTGCTCTTGAAGTAATTTTCTTTCCAGGTCGTTTTTTTCTCTGTTAGCTCTATGCAGCTCTGATGTCTAAAAAGAAAGAAGAAACTGGAACAGCAGCTTCTCCCATGTTCAGGTATCTGGGTGCACCCTCTCTCCTTGTAATTCTCTGATGTCTGAGAAGGTAGACCCCAACACTGCTCTTCCACAGAGAATATGTAACAGGGTCTCCCCAGCTCATACCCAGCTGCTAACAAGACTCACCAGAACACTCATCTTTGAGTGCTCCATTGTTTGATTTGGCTAAATCTGACACCAACAGATTTGGATGCTGTTGAGTCAAGGCTTAACAGGCAATTACACAGAGTGCAGGCTAAGGCATATACATGGTTTGCCAGGAAAGCAGCCTAAAAAGTGTATCCATTTGAAAGGCTAACTCTTCCCTCTCCACACCACTTGGAAATCTAGAACACCTCTGGCAATACCCACAAACAGCTGAACAATTCTCCAGACATGTCACACCTTGACAACCACGTAGCCTTCCTTTTTGTCCATCTCCCCCAGTAAGGCAGACAGCAGAGAAGACTTCCCACAGCCAACTTGACCAACCACAGCCACCAAGGAGCCTTCAGGAACAGTGAAATTAATGCTGAAATAAAGTGCACATAATTCAGCCTGGCTTGCTGGCACACCCCAGTAGTTAAACAGTCAATTGAACTGCCCATCTAAAACCAGGTGCAATGTGAACACCCACTGCAAACACTGACTCAGCACTGAGACTGTAACTGTTTGAAAATCCAAACCATTCACGCAGAAAGCACCTAGTTCTCCTCATACTTAGAGCATAGAACATAAATCTTAACATGTAATTAGTAGTTTATTTTATATAATATATTTTATATATTACAATATATGTATTGTATATATTTATATTATTTATATTATTAATGTAATTAAAAGAAAATGGAAATAAAAAAAGCACTGTGACCCAATCTTGCCAGGATTTCTCTCAGGGGTTCTATGAACACTACTGTAAATACAGCATGTTTGTCCCACAACATTTGCCATGTAAGGCCCACGAAAAAGCAGCCAAAGTTAAGGAAGGGAACAGGGCACAGGGAAGACACAGCTTGTAGCTGCATCAGTGTTTGCTTTCTGCAGCCCAGGATCAAGGACAGGAGAGAACAGTGAGAATTCAGGCTGTGGAGAGGAGCAGAGCTGACTGTGAGGGGCTGCCCTGGCTGCATCCCCTAGATGGAGCTCATCCCGTCTGCAGCACAGACACAGCCCGGAATCCCCAGCAGCCCTCCCTTCCCTGATCCCTACAGCTCTTGCTTCCTCCCTCTGTGCATTCCCTAAATACAATAAACTATAAATCCCTCTAGTTCATAAAGACCCAATTTATATATATATATATATATATACACACACAGAACTGAGGTTATTTGTTCTCCTTCTTTATGGCAACAAACTCTTCTCCATATGTACTTTATAATTCCAATATAGATCACTTATGATGCAGCAACATTATGCAGTGAAATAAAGGGCACCAATCTTTACCTGTTCAGCAAAGGAAGATCAGTCTTGGCCCAGCTAAACGTTGCATTCTTCACAACAATGCATCCTTCAGCTGCAAAGAGAAAATTCATATTTATAAATAAGTACCAATGCAAGCAGCTAAATTTTGTGTTCACAAATCAAAGTCAATCCAAACACACATGGACAGAGGTATAAAGCTACTTTTTCAGAAGAACAACAACCTACTGCTTACAAAAAACTTGTGTTCTGCTTTTACTGAATTTAGCAAGACAGCAGAAGTTCCAAGGTTACCCTTACTCAGGAACCAGGAGGTACATGAATGTCAGCTACACAGAGATACCAACTAATTCAGCTGCATCTCCAGCACTGCAAAATCAGTTGTGGAGAGGAAAAAAACTATCTGAGAAGGAAGAAGAACCTTTATATAATTTTCATTTTACAAACTCCCTTCCCTGTTTTCTCACTCAAATTTATCAGCAAAACCCACCAAAAATGCAGTAAATTTGTTTTAGAAAGCAAAAGAAACCCCCCACAACCTGCACACATTGATTTGCAACAGGCAAATCAAAGAGACTCACCCTCTTTGATGGGACCCCTGACTATGCTGTCTGGATCTAACTCTTCATGAGACAGGAACACCCTGAGGCGCTTCAAGGAGACACTGGCCTGCATGGAAAAAGGATGCAAAACTATTTATACTCTGCTCGTTACATTTAAGTGCTCACTGTTTTGTGCCACATACACATTATATCATTATTATGCACTCCTAATCCCTCCTTAAATCCATTGCATAGTTGCTTGGATAGCCAAACTTTCACTTCCCAACCCACAGGAAACATGAGTGATGTAAGGAACACCTATCCACCATCACTGGGACTATTTCACACACAGGAACTGCAAGGGTCCCTTCCAGAGGTGGCCACATGTCCCCAGTAGCCATTCCCTAAGCAGGGGAATGTAATCTTTCCACCCAGGGCCTCCTTCTGCACAAAAAACACCTGTTTATGACCGAAGTCTTACTTCCACTATGTTGCTGATGACCATAGGAAGCATGTTCAGTGGAAACCTGAGGATGTTGAATAATGCCAGAGAAACAAAGGCCTTCTGAGCATCCAAGACGTGGGTCTCGTCTATCAGGACATACACAGAAAATGTGGACAGGGCAACCTGAAACCAAGAGCAAAGGCTACAGTGAGGGTCATGTCTTAAAGCCACCGAGTCAGGAGTACACAGTCTGACTGCTGGAATCAGAAGACTATAAATCAAAGAAAGAGGAATGTTCTGATTACTTTCTGTTCCTGACAACATTTTTTGCAAAACAAACATATGATTAAAATCTGCTGTTGTAAAAAGAAGTTGATGGCTCCCCTGTAGCAAGAGGCAAGTGCTCACTTTCCTCACACAGCAAAGGTGAAACCACAAATGTCTCAGGCTATTTGTGGTCACGCAGCAGGAGAAGGGAAGAAATGATCACTGGTATTTTTTCCTGATCTCTTTCAATTTTAAGACACTCGTCAAAGTATCAGACATTGGATCAGTAACATATTGACAGCAAAGTTAGAAGCACCCCAATACTATCCTATTTTATACTTTGTAGAGACTGCCGCAACCCTAGATTTCCAAATACAGCCCACTTCATCAAGGATAAGAAACTTGAAATGTTTGAAATGCATTGCAAAGATGAAGCCTTTTTCTATTGTGAACTGTTTCAGTTTCATACTGAACAAGAAAATCACACTGACCCATTTTTATCATGAATCGTATGCGATAATTCCAAAAATCCATGCAATCATTTTTTTCACGTGTTGAATAAATTATAGTAAAATTAAAGCAAACCAAGTAAAAGCAGATGTTTGCTTTCACAACTACTCCCTTCATAGCGTTTTCTTCTGTGATAATACCCTCACACCTCAGTATATCACAAGATCCAGCAGCTTTTTCCACAGATTGTCACTTAAAACAAGAAATCGAGGTAGATAAACCTCTGGCATCCCCCCTGCTCCTAAAAGACTTGAAATAATGAGCTGTCCACCTAAGGAACAGTCTCATCTAAGCACAGCATCCATTGAAGACATCAGCATTTCTGTTAAAAAATCTGACTTCTCTGAAGACACGTGTTGTTCTTGGTGCAGCAGCTGACTCAGCTGTGCCTTGTACAGTAGCTTGTTTGTACAGCCCTTAGTTTGGACAACCATATCCCAGGGAGAAAGCCTTCCCATGGAGATCAAAAACAAGACAGGGTCCAAAGAATAACCCCACAAGCAGCATGTCTGCACTCTTGTGTTACCAGCAATTAGTCTGACATACACCCTCATCGGCACACAAAGCAGCAGGGGAGGTACAGCAAAACCAGCGGTTCCCTGACACTAGTACTAAACAATGTTTTTAAAAACCCTGGCCTTGGAAACGGGAAGGAGTAGAGGAAATAAAAGTTTTGAATGTCAAAAGTGCTTGCAAGTAGGCGCTTGCAATAATTTTTCCATCAAAACATACAAAAAACCTCCAAGAATCCAAGAAACAAGACGTTGAAAAGCAGCCTTGCACTTCTGGTTGTGCCCCCGTGGCAAAACCCCCGTGGAGCCAGTGCCACACATCCCCTGTGTGGGCTGGAACAGAGCTGCACATTACACCCATCTGTCTGTCACACTCCACAGAACAGCATCAGGGAATCCACCTGCAGAGTTTTATTTAGAAATTTCATTTAATAATGTATTTATATTCAGACTTCTTTTAGAAAAGCATTCACTTCAGAATGCAGCTGGTGCTTCCTTCCCAGGGCACTGCTTCTCTGCCTTTCATCATGCCCCGAACATAATGTAAACACTAAAAATATTTGCAGGGAAGGAATCTGAGACTGGAAAGTACACTTAAACACCTTCAACTGGAACAGCACATATTTTATCCTAATGTAGTCATGGCTTTTAATTGTTTCTGCAGACAAGAGCAATGGCCCCTTGTTCTAATAGGGTCTGAAGCAATTTTGATGTGATCTCACTCTTCTCTCCCCTGTATTAGTTGAAATGTAAGCTAACCACAAACACGGGAGGGATGTTTCACATACCATGGATTTCTATTTTTTTAAGTACAAATTTGAAGCCATCTCAGGCTACAGAATGGTTTTGCCTCTTCCATATTGTTCATACACAGATGCTGGGAGAATCCCAGCCAGAGACACTCCTGGAGCACAACATCCCAATCAGTCAGGAACTCTTATGTAAGGACATGCTGCTCTCAGAAACACACTGATATAAGGGATTTTTTTTATTTTCCTAAATCTGACCATACATTTTATCTTAGATTCCTCAAATACTCTACTAAAAATAGGAGGGGATGATTGTATTTCCCAAGACTTCAGCCACTAAGTTCTAGAATACATCCAACTTGGATGTTACTGAGTTTCAAAGAAAACAGCAGTCCCTTTCCATAGAGAAGTGGACCCCTAAGAAGTGTTCAAGGACCCACCATTCAACTCAATAAAACACAACTCATTAAAACACAAAAGCAAAAGACGTCCTCAAGTGTCGCCTTAGAAACCACAATCCCAAAAAGGAGAAAAACTTCTGGATTTGTTTCACTTACCAAAAACGGAGCACAAACCCAAGTGAAGGTTGCCACTGCAGCAAGGTAAGCAGATTTTTTTAGGACTTGGAGTTCTTTCTGTCTGATCTCTAATACCTTCTCTCTAAAGGCTAATTCCCAAGCATAAAGTTTCAGAACTTTAATCCCATTGAGAATTTCATTCATCAGCTTAATTCTGTTGTCTTTGCTCTTCATTTGAGCCACCTAAAAACAACATTGCAAAAAATAATTAACAGAGCACAATACTTGGCAGAACCTCAAAGTTCTTAGCTTTGTATTTTGCAATGGCAAATTTACCTCATTATCATCAAAAGCTTACTAGCTTCCCAAGCAGGAAATCTGAGATACTATCTGAACAAACAAATATGCAGAATTAACAAGACGTTTTCAACCAATTAAAAGAATGCTTCATGTAACTACAAATCCAAACCAAGATCAAAACAAGTGTGGTACTGGTTTAAGTGTGATTAACCCTGCAACAGGGAGCCCTGGGACTCAGGTACAATATGCAGTTAAAAAATAAGCCAGTGTAAGATGTGGAGCTTGCATCTAACCTTAGACCAAACTTGATTTTGCTTCATTTTCAGCACTAACCATGGCTTTCTGATGGTGTACTAAGGCAAAAAGCTTTCCACTCAACCATTCTTAACTCTCCATCTTCCTACAATATTGTAAAGAGGGCAGTGCAAAGCTGAACTGCTGTTGAGCCAGCAGAAGGCACTGGTACAGCCATCCCAGAGCAGTGACTGTGTGCCTGTGGCAGGCCAGCTATCCCTGCTTCTCCCCTGTAAGAACCAAATGCTGGGGGATGTTTTAATGAACTTCTAGAGCTAAAAGGTTTCACTTTGATATATCAGTCTCCTCTGACATTCAGTAAATTCAGCTAGCAGTGAAGTCTCTACCACAACACACATGGGGGGGCTGTTGGAAGTAGTTTTAGTGCAGCAGAAAACTTGAGTTTGAGTCTACACTTAACTTATGCTCACTGCCTGCAACAAACTGATCCTCACTAAATAAACTCTACAAGGGATCAAAAACAGCTAACAGCTAAGACTTAGTCACCTCTCCAGGAAACAAACAAACAAACAAAAAGGAACAAACCACACATCCTGGAAACATGAATATTTCATTCGTGGCCATTAGGTTCATTAGGCAGACAGTAATTTACATTTGCACTTTAGTTCTTAGGCAAGTTAAAAACTGAACTAATTTCTAAGAATTCAATCACTGGACATCTCATGAAGCTGCCTAAAGTGCTACCTTGGTCTTCACTACTGCAGGTTTTTGACCATTACGTACAGATAAGCTGTAAGGCTGAATAATACATGAGTTTGTTTATTCTGAATACACAACACCTCAGACCTTTCTCTCCCTTCCCCTTTTTAAGGGATAGATAGAGAAATGGGAAAAAATAAAAGGAAAAACCTCCAGGAACAATTCAAAGAATAGATGTTTCTTAAAAGCACTATATAGAGGTGCTAACCTGATAGGTTTTTGTCTTCACTGCCATCACAGCATTTATTGGAACCAGAAGGACCATGACAGCCACACCTGCCAGCACGGAAGCACCTAAGTTCTGAAAAGTACATAAGTGTAAGTATTTATTCAGACTAATTTTTTTAAATCTTGGCTCAAACCACTGCACACATTACAAAAAATCATTCTGAAATAGGTTTTCAGCTTGGGAGAAGAAGAGAAGGCTCAAGTAGGGGCATAGGTTAATATCTATATACTTTGACTCTTGAAACAAACAGATATATATATAGCCCCCATATAGAAGTACATATAGATCAATCTCGCTCCAAACAGATCTTTATACACACACACAAATGTTTTAACACTTTCCACTTTTTGCTGATTTGACTGCTCTGAAGAAGAGTCAGCCCAGTGTTGTGTGAACCAGAAATAGCAAACATCTCATATGGTTACTCTGAGCATAGAGCCAAGACCACTTTTATCCAAATCAAGGGACAAGTGAGATACTCCAGGTGCTGCAGTCCCCCAAAAGATAATAGTTCCCCTTTGCATCCTCCCCATAGGAACTCAGATGTGCAAATCCAGAATCTCCTGCCTTCCCTCCAGACAGCAGAGGCAAAAGCAGCTCTGAACGACTTCTTAATAAACAGCACTTCCCCTTCACTGCTGCAAACCCTCCAGTGGTCTGAACAACAGGTGTATGTAGCCACAGAATCGTGGAAGCAGCACATTGCCAAAGCCAAAAGAGAAAACACACAATGCTCACCCGCCACAGTAAGTACAGGGCCACGATCACCTGGAAAGGGGCAGACCAAACCATGTTTATATAGGTAGCCAAGTCCATGAATCTTTGAGCATCCACAGACATCAGATTCACAATCTCACCCACAGTAGAAGTCTTCCTAGCAGAATTTGTGATAACAAGTGCCTGTGTGTAGATAAAAAAGAAAAACAATTAAAACATGAGGACACACTTAGTCATTTGTATTTTCTCCACAGAATTCAAGTGTCTTTAGAATTTCAAGCCATCATTTTCCTCCTTCATATTCTGTTTGTCCTGTACACTTCGCAAAATGCAAGTAGTACAGTTTGAATCAATCAGCTGGATTTAAGCTAATACAGAATTAAAGTCAATAAGCAAACTTTGGGGTATGGGCTGGTGGTTTTATTGCTTGGGGGTATAGTTTACTTGGTTTGTTACATGTTCTTGTTTTAGTGTAAGTAGTGGAATCTTCATTGCTGTGACCCATTTTTCTCACACAGAGCTATCACTCCACAGCTTTCTAAAATGTTCCAGCCTATTCTAAAGTGAGATGGCACTGCTGGAAAATACCAAATGAAGCTGTAAATGTAGATGCACCTTTAATTTTCACACCTACTGGAGCATTGCACACCCCAAGTCTAAATGAGGAAAGTTTTCTTTCGTGACAGTGAGAAGAAGCATGTTAAGTAGCAAATTAGAAAACTGCCCAGGCTTAAAGGCTCTTATTTCTAAATTAGACATGCTCTTATTTCTATTAAGAGTTAGGAATACCAGAGTCTCCTACCTTATTATTCAGACTTAAGTGATGCATTTTCACAGTCACAAATACTGCATATTTGTAGTCACAGTATTGTTACATACTTAAAGAAACACCTACCTTTCGATAAATTACACCAACAATGGCTGTTTTGAGCCTCATTCCAGTGACAAAGCAAATATGAAAATACTGGTGAAGAATCAGTGTCTGAAGACAGGAACAAACAAACAGCAGTACTGTATAAAAGTAGCCTTGCCAGTTTGGGGCAGCTTTGTTACCTACGAAGTCAAGCAGCAATCTGTGGAGAGAGAAGTGAGTTCTCTTGAGAGGTGGAAAACAAATGTCATGGTTGCAGCCTTAGGTTATTTCAAACATTGTACAGGTCATGCAAGCACCTAAAGTACCAAACTTAGATAAAACACAAACTTCTTGGAAACTGGAGATCGTTTTGTATGAGCACACATCACTCCTTCCTCAATGTACCAGTCTGAAACATGAAGTAACACATGGCTTACATGTACAGCATTCTCTTGGAGCTACACTGAAAAGTCTCATACCCCCTCCAGCTGAAATACAACCACTTGCAGTTCCTTTACTTCTGAGCTCAAAGCAATACAACCTCTCCCAGCCCCTCAGCTCTCTGTGGCAACACATACTCTGATGCATAGGCACAGAATAATTGCAGACTAGAATTGAATAAACTCTCCTGCTATTGCTGATTATGTTCCTGCCCTGCCTTCCCAGTGCTGAAAAGGAAAAGAAGTCATTTATTGCATGACACTGTAATTTGAAATCCAATGAGCCAAAATCATGTTTGTCCATGGTCTCTCCCTTGCATGATATGTCTTCCTCATGGTATCAGCTGAAGGTAAAGCAGCTTGGGGAGTGAAATACCAGTATGCTTTAAATCCTGTTCACATACTTTTAATACAATTATAAAGTACATAGGTCTTACCTCAGAATTTCCGGGCCTGTAAACATCAAGAGGTCATGTGCAGCTTTAAAAAGGAAGCTCATGAGAAAATATGGTCCAAAGGTTTTGTATAACACCTTGAATAAAGATGCTTCAGAGCTCTTCTGAGATGGTTTTATAATCAAAGCTTCGACCTCTTCTGTCACATCACCATTTGAGTCACCTGATTTTTGCTGCTTTTTGGGTGCATATAACATGTTTACTGGTTGCCTGAAAAAAGATTAGTAAAGAATGTAGCCTTTATTCAAGCATAAAGCCAACTGGAAAAATGTTCACTATACAAATGAGATGAAAATGAGCTGCTCATTCTGATTCGTAACAGTTTAACTGAGTTTTACTGTCAAACATTTTTAATCATACAACCTAACTAAATGAACTGGCTGTCCAGAAATTGCTTTCTTTGCTTGGATAGGCAACATCCCTGTAAATCTCTCCCTTAGGTCTGCCCTGGGGAATGAGGAATAGAGCTGTAACTCAGAAGCTTAAAGTGCAGAGGACATTATTATTCAAGAACCCAGTATGCTGAACTTTAATCGAAATCAATGCCTCACTGTACCACCAGAGTTAAACAGCTCAAGTCAGGTTAATGCCAAGACATCCCCAATGGACTGGACACATTCTGCTCTCACATCTGCCTTATGTTAAACTCCATGCTCTGAACTTCTGAGGACAAGCTGTATGTAAAATGCACTGTGTAAGCAAGCACACAATTTTCCTTCAATGAAAAGGTGCTCCTATTTGCTGCAGCCAAGGATGATGAAAGTAGGATGGAGACTGCAGGCATGCAGCCTTTCTAATTTTAGTCATCTGGCTTAGATGCTTGGACTCCCTATATAGTCAAAAGAAAGGAATAAGCAGCTCACTTTTACACCCTGAATTACCCTCCCGAGGCTTCGCCAACTACAGAGGGAGCCCAAGCTCCTAAATTACACAACAGGAGTTTGTGTCCAAACATCCCCTCCCCAGGGAAAAAAGAAATCACACATCAAAAGTCACAGTAATAAGTTTTGGATCATGAAAGACTAAGGGAAAGTCAATGCAGCTCTTCATAAAGAAGAAACACAGGTTCCTGCTCTCTGTGCACCCAAGGACAAACACAGGCAGCCACATAGGCCTTACAAAAGCAGGTTGGGTAACAAACGACAAACACCTCTAAGTAGAGGCTGAGTCACTTGAGCTTTTAAACCTCTGTATATTGGCAGAACTGAAAGCCAGGATAACTGAGCTTACCTCTTGGTCTTTGACCACTCTTTTGCCCAATTTCTAGCCAAACCTGGCACTATTTCCTCTGATTTGTCATCTTTATTTAATGACCACAAATCCTTGGCTTCCAAAGGTTTCCGATAACCCTGAATCATCAACCTGTATTAGAAGGAATCAGCAAGATCAATTTAAGAACAGTAGAAATGTTTGTGTGTATATAGAGATAGATACATAGATACAGCTGCATCCAACCCCAGAACAGAGCCAGCTCTCCTCAAAGATGCAAGCAAGCATTACTGCCTGCAGCAACACAGCTCCAGATGCTAAAACACACATCCTCCTGTCTCTGCTGGGAGAACCAGACACCAAAACATCTAAGGATCCAGGATATGCCACTGAATTCAAATTCCAGGGAAAATAAAAGAAAGGATGAAGTGATCTCATTTGAAAATCAGCCAGGCAATTAATATTCCCATGCCTAGCAAGTTTCAAAATCTTTATTAGCCTTTAATTTCACAAAGCAATTCCTTTCATCTAGCTTTCTGTTGGAACTCTGGCCAAGTACCAGCCACAACTATACACCAACGTTATTTTACATGCTTCTGTGTTTTAGCTCACAAATCATACAGCGTAAGTAAAATTAAATTAATGGGAAAAAAAGAGCCTCTTGGACAAAAAGAGGTAATAGTTTTCAAGGTCTACGTTTCTAAATAGAGCAGACAATTTCTCCTTTCTTTTATTTCCCAAAGAATTTTTTTTGTTATATTCCTTCATCAAACATTAAATAGAGACTGGCAAAATTTCAAAGACCCCACAAAGGAAGAAAAAAAAATTAATCAAGTTTTTTAAAAAATTAATTTAAGCTATCTACAAAACAAACAACCAAAACAACCAAACTTATTGTTGCATTATTATTCCTAATTTAACTCTGAAAGCAGGAGCCATCTAACTTGAACTGGTGCTTTATGCAACAGCTTGATCTTACCCAGTGATCCACCAGAACGTGATTCTGGAGAGGAAAGAAGCACTGAACTCTGGACATGGATTCTAAGGGAGATAAAAAGAAATCAATCCACATACAGAAGGGCCAAAAGAAACAAGCAAAGCAGAAAAGATGCTTTTGAAATTCCTTTTGTTTGCAAATATTTTTTTTCACATTACTAAAACTTGCCATTTATGCTGCTGAGGGCTTGTGCAGAAAACACAAGCACAGCTTCAGGGCCGTCAGCAGGCTCCACCACTGGGACACAGGAATAGCAGTGCTCCATATCAACAACACAACAAACAGCTGAAGGAATTTTAGAGGCCAGTGGAGGCCAGACAGTGTCTCCAGTGCCCATGTCAATGCAAGGTATGCTACCACATGAGGGCACAAATATGTTAATTGGGTAGTTAATCATGAAGGAAAAATTCCCAGAATTAGACCTTGTATAAAGCTGGAATTCCTAAACTTGGCACATCCAAGCTCCAGGCAGTGACCAGCATCACCCCCCTGTGACTCTGAACATCTCACCCAGAGGTGGTGCAAGGTGATCCAGCATCCTGGGATCACTTTAGATCCACACCACAGAGCTGCTACATATAATTAAGAACATATGCAAAAAAAATCATGTCCAGGTAAAAATAAATATCTACATCCAAACCACCCTCTAACATTAGATGCTCTTGCATCTGAGCTGATTAAATCTTCACGTGACACAAGGGAGATAAAAACAGAAATCAAACACATCTGCCCAGGTTCAAAAGCTTTCCAGGTCTAAATTCTTCCCCATGTTCAAATGAAAGTGAATCCACATGCTACTGCCTGCTGAACATATCAGATAACCAGGAGCACAGCATTTCAGACCACTATTTCCCACTGACTGCCAGTGGCACTACTGGATATAAATACATATAACTTATCCTTTGGGAATGCTATTCAGCAACAAGTGCAACAGTATTTTTTTGTGCTTTTTCTTACCTCCCTTCCCCCAGTTTTACATGTTATGGGATTCTTTTGCATCACCAAAAAAAAGCAGAATTTTAATTATTTGTCATCTGGTAGAATATAGCCCTGTAGCTCATTACACAGAATATTCCACATATGATACTTGGCACTCTGTACAGACTCACTCACAGGATCATTTACTGTTTCAGAAAACAAAGGTGGTTGCTCTGGAAAACAACACAGGATGAGTTCTACTAATACCAGGACAAAGTAGATGCAGAAGGTGCTATAACGAAATGCATCCTCATCAGCACCCTGCAAAGGAAGGCAATATTTCAATTAGAAGGCTTGAGGAATTTATTTGAAATAACATGTTATGATTAAACAGAAAAGCAGCTCCTTACTGTAAATTCTGCAAACTAAGTGCTACACTGCTCACCCCCGTGCAAATTGAAGTCAATGTCTATTTTGGTAAAGGGAAGGTAATGAGAGGGGAGAGAATGTGAAAGACACATTTATTTTTATTCAGTCACTACCATTAAAACACAAGCATGAATTTCTCATGTAAAAAGTTCTCTTTAACACATGGTTTGTGCCAACACAGCCCAAATTTGCAGTCAGTGTATTCCTTACAGGAGTAAGGCATTTATGCACCGGGTAGCCAAGAGTATTGAAAGCAAATTTTTTAATTAGGATGCAGAGAAGATAAGATTTAGAGGTGCAGAATTTACATCACGCTTTGTTCCATTGTGTGCAAAATTCAGAGGTTCTTTCACTTTTTTAGACTGGGACTGATGCATAACACAGAAGCCACAGGACAGATGGACACACAATTCCAGTAAAATCCCATTCTGCTGAAGACAAAAGTTGGCTGAAAGTTCTCAAAATTGCCAATGCAGCTTAAAGGTTTCAAGAAATAGCAGGATCATTTTCAGGCAGCTCCACAATTAGTCGAATATTTGAGGTGGTCTTACTACAGGGCAAATTGGCATAGAAATATTTCACTTAGATTTAGTCCAAGCAGGTGAGACCACAGCAGCACTGAACAAAGTGTTTCAGGAAATCCACTGCACAGTCAACAGGAAGATGACGTGAACTCCCAGCCAGAGCAGTTTGATATCAAAGATTACACAGAATTTGAGTGCACTCGAGCAAACACATCCGCTTTCTCCAACAGCCAACCCGATTCTCTTGGCAACTGCTGCTACAGTTTAAGTCACTGTGAATTTCACGAGCATTTCAAAACAGAAAATATTAATTCTTGCCTCCTTTGCTGTTACAACCCAAGAATGGAAGTACATTAAATGAATCATTAACAGATTTGACTGCCGTAATTACAACTACTCTATCACTGCAGCATTTGGGATTATTTTCAACTGAATGAGGCCAAAAATCACTTACCATATTTAAGGCATGTTTTATTTTGGATATAAAAATCACTGTGGCACATAACAATGAGATGAACCAGAAGATCGTCATTACACCTGAAGACTGGACTCCTTTTATTCTTTCATATTGTATTAAAAATGTGGCCAGCAACTGTAGATAAATAAGATGAGAACATATTCACAAATTAAGTTTTAGAATGTGTTATGCACATGTAAAAGGTACTGTACTAAAGTCTAGTTATTTAACATTCCTAATCCAGTATCTCCCAGACCTTGTAAACCCCTGAAATTTTAAGTGTAATTCAAAAAAAATTAAATTAGGAAATTCTAAAACATTTAAATAGGAAATTCTCTGTATCAGTAAAGATAAGGAGTGGACAAAAAAGGAAAAAGGAATATGTGTGACACAGAAATAAACAATCACATACACAAAAGTATTGTCAAAAGCTGCCAACCTTTACTTCTTTACTTTTCTGGTTCTTTATCACAATCAACATGGAATTACAGCATTTCCTAACTAGTTCTTTTTAAAATAAATAGATTTATTTCCCTACAAGCCACAACACCAAACAACGTTGAGTAAGTATTAGTCTATTTCTGTATTTTGTGTGCTTGCAGAATCCTTTAGGAAGCCGGTACATCCCACTTAACTATTGCAACATGCATTTTCTATCAGCCTGACAAAAGCTTGACAGTTGCATCATTAAATGACACAAACTACTTAACACCTCTTGCATTTGCCAATATATTTGAGGGCTGTTGGGGGGTTTTGTTTGGTTGCTGTTGGGGTGTCCCCTTGAGCATCATGTTCAATCACTACTGTTCCAACTCTAAGATAAACCTGAGGCAACTGACAGCAAATGAATAGCAAGGCATCTTCCTTGAAATGCGGGTTGCAGAGAAATTGGTGTGAAAGCAGAAAACCCCAGCACATACAGGTCCAAGGAGGTGCTGGGGACACCTCTGTGACTTGTGGCTTTCAAGACTTCCCACTGTGCCATCAAGTGTAACAAAGATCACACACACTCAAGAATGTTATATGAGAGTTTGTAATGAGATACTTCAACATCCTCACCTCAAGTTCTGTGGTTTGTATTATCAAGGTTGAATCAGCTCTCTTGAGTTGATTTCCCAACCCCACTCCTGAGCCAAACCATTAAATGGATGCCAGCTCAGGTCTACCAAAGTAAGACAAGACAACAAACTGCCTTGTGTGCTGATGTGCAACACACTGAGCACAGATAGCTGAGACCGTTTCTCTCATTTTTTAATTTAAAAAAAGCAGGTATTTCAGAGTCAATATTTCACAGCTCAACTACAGAACAAGTCTGTATATAAAGGTTGCAGCTTAAAGGATTACAGCACTGTGAATAATGCCAAGATGTTGTGATTGCTTACAGCTTTGCATGGACAATGGCCATGCAGAAGAACTTACCATTGTTATACCCAGTACTGTAGGGCTAACGAGAAAAAATGGAGCTCGAAAAATATTTTGACTTCTTTCCCAGAAAGAGTAGAAAAGGTCTGCCCAGCAGACTATCCACAGTATTAAGCCCAAAGCCTGCAATAAAAAAAGTGTCTTTAATACATCAATTCACAAAGATAATGCAGCACAATGTATAGATGAACACTAGATATTAGGTGTTAGCAGGAGTCATAATCAGATCATATCATTTGGGCAATTCTACCACATGCACAACAGAAAAGCAATTTGGCTTTAATTATTGAATTCCTACTAGAAGGAAGTAGTTTACTGATTTTTAATAGCATGTAATTCAGACTGTTATGAAGCAGAAAGCTAGTCTCCTGAATAACAGATTGCAGAGGAAAAAAAACCTCTCCAATACACCATGTTATTACAGCCCTTCTTAAAACTTTGCACTTACTCTATAGGGAAGAAAAAAACCAAAGACATTAAGTACCTATTTCATAATGGAAGCGGAATAGAACACCTGCAGCAGCTCTAGAAATGTATGCTTACATTTCTAATTACAATTATGTGTAACTTAAGAAGCTGACAGGATAATAAATTCTTTTTATGATAGAAATAAGGGCCTTGAGATTGAGTTGCCCTAAAATAGTCTTCTCCAACTGGTCTTTAAAAGGATTTGCATGTTTGTTGCTATGCCAGGGTAAATTTCAGAAAGCCTGATAACCGGGCAATGGAAACAGGAAGGGCTAGGAAATCAAACACAGGCAGAACAAATAATTTGTACCCAAAGTGTGCACAGAGGTCAAGACTGATGCTCCAAACAATACAGTGCTAAAACACAGCTGAAAAGAGATTCCAATTTCCAAACAAGGCTGGTAAGTTGTGATCTCAAAGAGTCATGTACCGTTTTGGCTTTGTTAAGGTTTGACACTTGGATGTAGCCCCTGTCATGACGGCGAAGGTACAGCGAGTACACTGGGAAGCAGAGCCACAGGTAAATGCAAGGAATCCAGACCAGGACCGTGTTCTGAAAGCACAGGGTGAAGTCTGGATCTTCTGTGTGCCATGTCAGGTTCCAATCCTGGGGCAAGAAAACAGGCTAAGTTACAGAAAAAGCCAACACCGAACTTCAGTATTTGAAAATCAGAACTAGGGAGTCAGAATAAAAAATCCACAACAAGAAGGCATAGAACCAAGTAAAAGGCTCACCCTTGCAGCTCATTTCCTACTCAACAAGAAGAGAATGTAAATTGGCATAATTCAATGTTTTCCTGCTTCTCACAACACAATTTTCGAACCCAAGGTAAATCACCATATAATCAAACCAAAACTGATGCTCACAGTAATAAAAAAGTGACCATTTTAATTTACTGGCACAAGGCCTATCCACAATGACAGACTGTTTAGTAGTAACATGAGCTTTCATACCATATCCACAATTGCTCTGAATTAAGAAAATCTCTTGCAGCAAATCTTACCTTTAAGTCATTGACCTTGCTGAAAAATTATCACATGCAACGCTTTCTCTCTAGTACTGTAGATTTTTGACTCTCCAACAGAATAATGCAATGCACAATATTGCAGCTGTAGATGGACTGCAATTATTCAACAGGCAAAGCATTGCTCCCAGGCTTCTCTTTAGAAGTCACTGAGCCAAGAGCAGCAGTCCCATGCCCAAAGGCTTGTTGATTATAGTGTTAACTTTTGACTGGCAAAGCATTTTTTCAGGCAGTTGCACAGCTTACACTACACAAAACACCAGTATCACTACTGGGACATAACAGTAATCCTACTCCTTTGAAAAAGCCTGAGGTGGTCGTGGAAACAGGTGCCATTATCCACATTTTATAGATGAAGAAACAGAACCAAAAGGAGCTGTAGTGCCTGTTTCCTCTATTTTAACATCAAAGCCAAAAGCAGATCCCACTGCCCAGAACACCACACTTTGATCCTTGTTTGTCCCCTTGTTCCACTGAATAAACAGCTTCAAACACAATTACAAAGAGAACATAGATCTAAAGAGGAATGGAAGATACATTTTCCTTCCACATTTCCCTCAATTTCTATCAGAATCTAGGACTTGATACAACAGACAGCATACACAGGACACTCAGCTGTAATTTTTCTCCTCTAATTCCACAGCATTCTAAAAATTCTTCTCACTTTGTATCATTTTTTTTCATTTTTAAAAAATCTCTGAGCTTACTAGAGCAAATTCAAGTGAATTAACACTGGTAGAAGATCAGAATGCCCAGCTATGTTTGACAGTGTCTGCACAGGGGTCACAAGTTGTTCGTGACAAGGCAGCGACTGTGAGACGCTGTGGGCAACCCACATGCTTATTAAGTTTCCTGACTGCGTAACTCATCAGAAATTTCAGCTGAGTCATCCTTACATTTACCCACCACACTAAAGCTTTTTGGCTTCCCAAGTCCCAGCTGCTCTACTGCAGCACAACAGCCAAGAAAAAGTCTCATGACTCTGCAGAACAGTTTACAATTCACAATGTAAAATCAAGACAGTTATAAGATCATACAAGTAAATCAACAGGATGTAAATCAGCTTTACAAGAAAAAAACAAAAGCACATCAGTGCTTTTTATTGAATAAACTTGAAGAGATCTATACACTGTTTAGAAAGTTAACTTATTTTTCCCTGTTTGTAAATGGCTGCTATAAAATTAATCTGGCAAATACCAGCAAGGTCAAAGCAGGCAATGCGTGTCACTGCCACGTGGCAAAATAAAAGCAAGAAGTGCTGTATGCATGACTGCTATGCATACTGGCTGGAGGATATTCTAAAAACGTGCAACCTTCCATTTGACTTTCATATTTACAAGGTATCTGGAGGTGTTTGTTTCTGCACAGAAGGCAAGAGTGTACCATGCAATGGTACTTCACAGTTCAGAACAGAAAGATGGGACAAATGGGCAATTTTTGGCAAGACTACTGCTAGAATTTAGCAACAACATCAGTTCTTTCATGTTTCCAGGATTTCATCCAGAGGCTGTTGCTATCAAGTAGGAGCATGCTGAGCTTTAAAAACACTTCTCTGTACAAAAGAAATGGCATCACACAGGTGAGATGCAGAAGCCGCTTCCATTTTATATTCATCTCAGGTGGCAAAAGGCAAGAACATGTGAAAAGAGGGACACAGCAGTATTTTCCTGCTGTTTCCCCAGGTGCAGTTCCCTCAGGCTGTGTCCACACGAGGCAGTACACAGACAGGAACAGAGCTGCAGACCCATCCCTGCTGCTGAGCCCCCGGTGTCCTCACTGAGCCCTTCAGCTCAGGGCCACACGTGCTGGGTCACAGCTCCCCACAGACTGACCGGCAGCCACTGCAGGGTCCCAGTTAACACCAGTCCAAAAGGCACGGGAGCCACTCGAGTGACACTGCAAGCAGGCAGGGACTGTTTGTAGGACACATCAGCAGCAGGCTCTCAGTCTGAACCGAGCTGTGATCGCCCTCAGTGGACAAAGAGGAACTCATTACAAAGGACAGGCATACCCTAAGCTCTGCATGATGGACACCACAGCTTTAGGAGATTCCACTGCAGCTGGAAAACATGTCACTCTCATCATGAAACCAGCAGGCATTCACACTTAAATTACAGGTTCAGTTACACAAGTCTAGACTAGCTCTGCCAGTGGAAAGTACATGCTTCTCCTTTGCTTTATATAAACTCAGTTTCAGATTTGTTTTTTTCCATCACAAACAAAATGCAGAACCTCACTGAAGCAGACCTTTGTATTTAACAGACATTAACTAGCAAATTAACGACATTTTTTCTGACTCAAGCTTTAGAAAACACTGTTTTAGCAAGTTCTTTTAAAATATGAAGTGACTCCGTTTTTCTCAGCTCAAAGATTAATGATTTTCACTCTGACCCATCAGTTAACTCTTCTACTTTTCCAAGTCACATCAAATGAGAGACATTCTACTACCGAAAGCCTACACAAATTAGCAGCCTCCTGTCATAAAGGAAGAGGAGGAAAAAAGGGGGTACAGTCGATAGGTATTAGACTGTATAATCCAGAAGCAGTCTTTATTTTAAGCTGTGACTGCAGGAACACACTGGAGAAGAAACAGTCTGATACTTGTTCCTTTCTTGGTAGATGTTGGGAGAGATACACTGTTGGTTTAGCTTTAATGTAGTCCAGAAGAACCATATCTCAGATGCTAAATAGCTTCAGGTTGGTTTTTCTTTTCAAAAATTCCTTAACAATTTTAAAGTTTCCCAGAATAGCAGATGGGTATTTTTAACTCTACCTGACCTATTTCTCAGTTTTCATTCCTATCATCAGCACTATGGTTCAAAAATACCAGTCCACAGTTTTAGTGCCCTGTAGCATGTGCCCTCTCATGGCACAAAAAAGCTTCTATCACATCTGAAATGAAACCCTCTGCCTACAAGAAGGGCACAAAAAATGCTTGGCATTCCCCAGAATCAAGTGGATCCATTCACAGGTAAACCACTTACTTAACAGTGTATAAAACCTAGGAAAATTAAGAACTACACTAATTCCTGTCTAAAATTTCAGGAACAGGCAAGATAAAAGCATTGGCAGTAGAACTGTAAGACAGTTGCAACACAAAAGGCCAGTTATTCTGCCTTTGCTGCGGGAAGACAGACCAAGGACAGTTGCACGCCTCCAGTATGGCTAATCTGAGGAATAACAGTATTTGATGCTGGCTGCCTCTCCTGGCAGCCAGGAAAGGCTGTCAAGTGAGCAGCCAGGGGTTGCCTGTTCTCACATCAATAATCCCACTTGACCCACAGCACATTTTAGAATTCTCACTGGCAGAGATGGAGAGACCCAAATTGCTCGGTTTCATGCCTGCTGTGTGCGAGTGTGCTAGAGATGCAGGCTGCCAGCCACACTGTTAAATCCACCTGCACCAACCGAATTGTGATTGAAAAGTGACTTAAAGCATTACCACATAGCTATGTAAAAAACGAAATTACAAAATCACACTGGAATCTTAACACCATGGTCAACACTTACTCCTTCAAATGGAGTTTGACACTGACATTGTGTACCCACTATTCAATATCATCCACAGAAGAACCATTTCCCTCCTCATACCAAGATAAAGTTTCTCAATCTTATCTCCCCAACTGTAAAAGACTTTCTGTTTAATGCAATGTTTACATTTAGTTGACTGAAAGTAATTAGCTCTCTCAGGCACTAACAGTGTAATTGCAGCTGACAACTTTCACTATAATAGTATCATCACTTTCCCACTGAAATAGGAAGTCTTACAATCTGCCACCTCTAGATACAGGATTGAAAAATTTCTCAGTGTAGTACCTATAAAACCACAAGCTTACTGAACCACTCTCTCTCTCAGTGTAGGCTAAAAGCCAATGGCCTCATGGCATCTATCTAAGACAGCAAATTTCCTGCCTCTCCCCAGACAGGAGATTTGGCAGATTTGGCTGAGCCTACAAGGTAAAAGAAATGCAGAACAGGACCTCTCCCTTTAAGGTTGCTTTAAAGGAACTCTGATCTTGCTTTGAAAAAGACCCTGATACCTGACACACCATCTTTGTTCTGCCATTCAGGTTTTGGAGTCAGCTCATGAAACCTGTGCTGAGGCTCCCCATTTATCTAAGAGCATATTTAGAATGGAACCTAAACAAGCATGATCATGGCACAACCCTCACCAGCATCTGATTTGCTCTGCTTTGCTTACTGTTCATGCTGCATCACAGGGAGTGACAAGTTATAAGACAAGCAACAGATGTTTATACACGAAAAGTACTCCAGAATCCCTACAAAAGTCTTCCAGCTTCCCAAAATACCACGTGCAGATCAAGACCTCAGAAAAGGGAAGACACCATGCCTCTCCTTCATTTCAAATTCTGAAATCCAAGCTTAATTCTTAAAGTACCTTAGTGTTGTCAAAGACAAGATTGTTAGAGCAAGAGGTGGAAAAGTTACAAAAAATAATAATCATATAATAAACAAGGGTCCTAATTTTTTTTATCATTTATATAAAGAAGATTTTTGGGGGAGAAACCCCACTGTTTCTAGTGACGAGAAAATGCCCTTCAATTCTCAAAATGTTTTCTATTAGAAATGGTTTTAGCAAGTTATAAATGGTTTTAATGGTTTATGTTCTCAACAGTAATTACTTACATAACACAGATTTGACTTGTTAACCCAGACAAGGAAAAGCCTCTACTTTCCAATAACTAGGCCTGAACTTAAATCAGGTGTCTGTACCTCCTTGTCCCAAACCCACACTCGTAATGTTTACAAAAAGCTGAGATCCTTTGTTATAGAAAGCACTGCATCAGCTGGAACTGTGTGTAAAATTCCAAAAAAAACCACCCCATATTTTGTGGGTTTTTCCCTTTAGCCTAAAATAAGAAGCAGGTGCTAACAAATTGCCAGAGAAAAGAGCACCTGCAGCTGTGGCATTTACAAGAGCTGAGCTTTGTAATTTAAGAAGCTGAAAGCCACCAAACTATGGCTATTTTTTGTGTCAGAGAAATATATAACAGATTATAGCACTTGCAAAATTAAAATTTAGCCTCTCTCTACAGACGATGCATTTCCAAACCCTGCCGCATCTGCAAGTACCATGACAAAACATTTGGCCACTTGACAACAAAATATTTACTAGTTTCAGAACCTAAGGATTTTTTTTTACCCTTCTGCAAAGTTTTTCACTGAAATCATTGTTACCTAAAAGGATACAAGAAAAGGATTCCTGCTCTCATCTCCTTGCACCCAACACAGGGCTTCTGCTTAATAATGCAACAGCCTGTACCTTGAGTTCAAATCACCGAGAAGTTCGAACACACCTGGGTAATAATCTTACCAAGAGACTAAGGTAACAGCTTCAGTTGGGATAAAGTGTATCTGAAGTTACCACAGACGCAAAGAGTGAGAAAACAGTAATGCAAGGAATTCTGACTCTATTAAAAGTAAGCAAAAGGTCAGTACCCGGCAGTAGGCTTTTTAGAGATGTGACCCAGAGTGACTTCAGCCAACCCAGGCTGACCTTCACTGGGTCCCAGCATAGCACAGTGTTTCAATGTAAACTGCATTGTAATTGCATGAAACAGCACAAGTTATTCAGGCATTTTGCCGAGTTTTTTCCCCTCATTTAACTTTTCTGAGCAACTCTGAATTGCCAGCTGTAGAATGACAGGTCATCTGTTCAGAAAATCCCCATCAACAACAGATTATCAGGCTTAATTTCCCTGTATTTCCCTTAAATTGATCTATTCTGGATCAAGGCATATCCGTTTCATTTCTAATCTAAGTACAATTTTTCTATGCACATTTAGACCCGTGTTCATAAATGGAAGAAAGTTGACAAATAAGCCTCTGGCTTTCTATGCTAAAAACACAACAGCCAAGGCATGAGAATCATGCAATCTGCTGTTAATTACAATAAAGCACCATTTTGTGTAAAGGTTTCCTTGTTTATCACTCTGATAGTCGTCTGTTCCAAATGCTGTGCACATATGACCTTCCCATGCCAGTGAACATAAGCAGTTTCGTGACCTGCACACTCCTTAGCAGAGACTAAACCCACAGCTTTTATCAAGCTCACCCAGTGCTCTCCCACAGCACCTCCAAGTCCCTCCCTAGCTTCGCCACAAACACACTGAAAAAGCACTGAAGACATATCTTACAGTGCAAAGAGCTGCAGGGTTCCAAGAGCCGTGCCAATTTACTGCCTATCTGATGTGTGACGGCATAAGCCACACATCTTCAGAACATGCAATTGCTCCTTACATAAGAAGACTGGTTTTTTCTTCAGAAGTTCAGAAGTCTATTTCAGTAAAACTGCCGGTGTCCTCATAAATAACATAAGCACAGCAGCTGTTTATGTCACACAGTATCGCTTCACAGATGTCAGTTAATAACTGCAATGCATTAAAGAATATTAATACTTTTTTTTCTTAATAAAATTCTATCAAGCTACAGTATGAATCTCTCCCACGACAACAATGTCAACCAAATAAAAAACATAACATCTTTGGACAAACACTAAGAAAATACATTTATTTAGCTGGACAAACATGCCCGAAAACCTCAGACAGAACTCTGCACAATGGCAAAGGAAGCAAAGCCCAATCCCTCCAAGTTAGTCCCTAGATCTTGTGTGAGGTTCTGCCTCACCTTCACTCATCCAGTCTGTTTTTATTCTGTAGCTTGCTTTCGCACAAAGTACTAAACCTAGCAACAGAGTGTGGATATCCCTTCTTCACTAACAGTGAAGAGGCTTCACAAAAGCTTTCTGAAAAAACATGGAAGAAACAGGTCAGGGTTTACACAGCCAGAGATACAGCTTGAATCATTACAGGACTCTAGTTTTCAAAACAAAACCGAGAAGCTGAAAACTTTTCTCCTAGAAGTGGCTGCAATTACTTGCTTTCAATCATTTCTCAACAATGAAAAGCCCAACTAGAAAACTATGGAAAAAATTCTGCTAAATTTCCACTGAAATAAAGAACTTTTATCTAAATTAACTTTAAAAAACACAGTGTCTGCCTGTGAGCAACATGATAAGAACTTATATAAACCATTTATCTCACATTGCCTTAAGTATAAACAAGAACCTCAAAAGTTTCAGATGCATATTTCCCACTTCTTTTCAATAAAACCCTATTGAGAGCTTTGAAATCTCAACGTGTCACAGAAACTTTTAACCTCTTCCTTTAGCAATTTCAAACATGAAAAGACTTCTCTAAACACAATACTGCAGAGTTTACGAGCTCTGAAAAAAACTGAAACCAAGATTTTATTCTAAGAAAAAACAGCAGATTATTTCAAAAGGCATATGCACTGAGACCACCAACTGTGCATGTGCGGATATCTCCAGACAGGCAGGTCAGGAGGCCAAAGCGTACAGTGAGTTCTACATCTGCTGTGACACTTATCCTGCTTACCTGGAACCACAGTGCTCCTCACCCTGCTTTACCTCAGCAGTTTTGTGTGCTGCTATTGAAACAAGGTAGACTGTGCTCAGACAGCAGTGATATTCTAGCCAAAGCTATCTCAGTGTGTCAGTTTTACAGCTTGAACCTGCCCTTAAATTCACTGAACTGGAATGCAAGTAGTGCAAAATGTTACCCCAAGTCCACTATGGTTTTTCAAGCTTTTACAGTCATCAACAGCTATCAGAAAATAATAATTTCATCTTGCACAGCTATACCTTTCTTTATATTATGGATGGAATATTCATTCCAAGACATTCAGTGATGCTAAAGGAAGCAAGGCTTAACAGTATTTGTCTAAAAAGGGAGTCAAGTTAAAACAAAGCAAGATACAGTAAAGTTCTATAAAAGAACTATATGTGGTAAAATCTGATTGCAGTGAAGTTAACACACTGAGTAGGGGCACAGAGATAGGTTAGACAGTGAGAAAGAAAAAAATAACAGAGCAAAGAAGATGGCAATCTTCCTTGGGTTCCTGACCTTTCAAAGTAAGTATTAAATAAAACCAATTTGTTTAATTCTCAGACAAGAGCTTTCAACAATAACATTCCTTGGGCATGCAAACAAGAAAAATCCTGGCCAGCAAAGCCTAAGAAGATTAGCACACAGTTTTAAGGGTCCATTAGGTCCTTTCAGCCACAGTCTCCCTCACAATTTAAAACTGAGCTGACCACAACTCAGGATCAGCTTTGACAGAAAACACATCATCTCCTTGAAGCCAAGTTTGCCAGAAATCCCTCTGCTCCATTAGCAAGGCTTCAGGACCAACCAAAATAGCTGATGCAGCCACCACAAGAATGCAGTAACACGTGCCACTGTGTATCCAGCTATCACCCAGCTCTGAGAAGCACAAGAGTGCAGTCCAGAAGCCAAGAAGAACAGCAGCCCAACCACAGGACATATCTAAAAGCCCAGTAAACACTGCATACACATAGACAATTTCTGAAAATCCACTACAACTTCAGCTTTAAATAGCAGCAATAATGGAAATGTCAGAAAAAGCAGCAGCCAGAGTACCCATAAGCACCCAAACTGGCATTTCTACCCTCCCCTACTGGGAATGATGCAACAACAAAGTGAAAACAGAGTGCTGTTTATGAAGACAAGTTCAGCATGAAGGAAGATGTTTCCAGGCACATCTAACCCTCACTGAAATGCACAATTATTCTTCTGCAAGATCAGAACAACCCACTAATCAAACAACCACACCCATAGGATCTTTAGCTGGAAGAAATGAAAGGCAGAGTCCATGTGATCTGGAGAAGGATGAAAAATCCCAAAACGCTGGGAATCAATGCATGCAACTAGTGGAAAAAATGTATGCAGGAGTTTTCACAAAAATACCAGAAATGGCTGTAATATACATGAGGACAGTTCGCCTACTAAAAGAATCTGCTGCCAGAAATCCTATATAAACTAGTTGCTTCCAACATCCTATGTGTAGTTCTTGTGTCTACCAGATGTTGCACTTCCACAGCTCAAAGAATGAGCTGGCAGCTCTTTTTCACAATCCTACTGCTCTCTCAAGTCAGGTTTTCCATAAACTCATTCTGAAACATGCATTCTCTTCACCCCTCCAAATGATAAGTCTTTTTCTAGAGAAGAGAAAAAAATACGTATAATGACAACTCATAATTTATTCAGTTCTGAAAAACCAGAGAAACAGCAGAAAAGAGGTATGAGTATAAGCAATATAAAAGCAAGTTAGCAGAGTCACTTTAGATCAGCTGGAAAAAACTAATTGCCTTAGTCTTGATGATTTTAAAAACATCTACTCAGTAGCATCCTAATGGTTCTTGACATGAACAGTATGGTATTTATTGGTATTTATTGAGACATAGTATTTATTGAGACATCTAATTCTATCTTATTTTTTCACTAGTAAGGAAGCTCATTAGCTCAAAACTATTTGGCAAACACCCGATGAATACACAAGTAGTTCTTTTCCTTACGTTGACTTCAGTAGCTCCCACTCCACAATTATTTTCCTAACTTCCAGCTCTTCCCTTCATCCACACAACCTCCTTCTACATACAACCGGTTTGCTCCCCAGATGAATTTTCACTGCGGTCCTGCTCTCCCAAGTGCCTCGCTGCTGCCAGGACCTGCGTGCCCCTGCACAGGACCCCGTCTATCAACCGAGCAAAACCCACCGCAACGTCCCCGCATCGCTCACCTGTGCACAGCTGCCTTTCAGTTCCCGCACAGCATCTGCGCTCACCACTCTTCGTTAAGGAAGAGCGAAAATACTGCCTTACAAACACGCGATAAAGCTGCAGAAAGCGCGTCTATGGCCTCCTTCAGAGCGGGCACCGCTCTCGTGTGACGGCAGCCGGCAGACACCGTTATTGTTGTTACCCGCACGGCCCCGAGTAACGCAGCCGAGCGGCCGAACCCGTGGGCAGAGACCTGCTCCGGCCTCTCCGGAGCTCGCTCCCAGTCTCCCGGGCTGGCAGCCCCTCGCCAGTTCCCCCCTCCAAGCATCTCCCGGCCGGAAGCCCCGCACACGAGGTGCGCCGGCGCCCGCTCCGCGACCCGGCCGTGGGGACATCGTGCCCAGGCGGAGACCACGAGCCGCCGGCACGGCCCGGCCCCTCCACCAGCCCACGGCCGCTTCGTGCCGGTGCTCACGCCCCGCACGGCCGGGGCACCGCAGCCCCCACACTCTGCCCGGGGCAGCCCCTGCACCGCAGGCTCCCGCTCGCCCGCTGCCGGGCCGGCCCCCTCGGGCTCCGTCACCACCCCAGCCCCACCCGGCTCCCCGCCATCCCTCCGTGCCGACACCGGCACCCGCCGCCGAGCCGAGCCGCCGCGGCCCCAGCCCACCGCTCACCCAGAAGGGCTCGGAAGCGTCCGCGCTGCAGAAGCTCTCGATCCCCATGGAGCGCGGCGAGGCGACCGCGGGCTCCCGCAGCAGCGCTTCCCCGTGCACGGCTCTCCTGCCCGAGCGGCGGCGGGCGGGGCCCGGCCGGCAGCGCCAGCTCGGAGCCCTGATTGGCTCCGCGTCACGGGGATGCCGAGCCCGGCGCCGCCGCCGCCCGCGCTGCGCAGCCCAGCCTCAGCCCCGCGGGGGCGGCCGGTCAGCACCGCGGGCGGGCACCGCGGCTGTCCCGCGGGGCCACCAACGCCTCGTATCAGGGTGGACGACGGGCCCAGGAGCCTCGGCCGGAGCCCGACACGTGCCTTTGTTCAACGCAGGAATGCCCCGCGCCCCCGGCAACGTACCCGGGGCGGAATCGCTGGCCCCGGAGCACCGGAGGCGCGCCCGCCTGCTCGGGTCAGCTGCCCCAGCAGGGACTCCTCCAGGGTCCTGCGCCTCGCACCCGCACCGCAGCTGCCCGCTGGGCTGGACCGGGGCCAGCGGTGGGCATGACGGCATCTCCCTCTCCGTGGCACTGCTCCGGCCCCTGGGAACAGGGTCCTCACGTATCCCCCGAGGAGAGGTACCGCAGTGCCCCGCTGGCACCCGGGCCCCGCGGGACTGAGCCAAGGCAGGGTCCTAGGGGAAGGCCCCAGGGAAAGCCTATGCTCACCTTCAAATAGCTCACTTCTCAGCATGAACCAGTTGTACTGGTTTCAGTGCCCTAAACTAGTTCAAGTTAACTAGCACGAACAGAAACAAAACATCTTCATCCACAACCAGGCCTGCATCAAAATATGCAGTAGCTGAGCTAACTGCACAGCCCTGTGGTTGCATTGGGTTGTGTCTCACGGTGCACTCTTCACATCCCATTTAAAATGCAACAGTTAAATCCACAGTCAGCTCGCCTGACTACTGTACCAGAATAGACCAACTGGAGTATGGTGGTACATATGTAGGAATGGCATCACATGCTGCAGGAAATAGCAGGGTGGTTACATAGTACTCTACAGTAACATCTGAAATCTTTAATCACACAAACCTCAATTTAAAATGCTCTTGTCCATCCAGGGCAATTATGGTAACAGACGAAGTTGTTAAAAAGAGACGGGTCTTGTTTGTTTAACGTATAACTTAAAAGCAGGCATTGCACATACAAAAAATATATCACAGACTGCTTTATTCACCTGCACTTTCAGAGCTGCAGTTTCAGAGCTGTGCTAGTGGTGGCCAGATTGTCCATCTGACTGCAATATTTCTGGCCTGTCCCCCTGGATCCCACATTCTCAGGGTGTCAGGTCCAAGAGCAGCAGCAGCTGAAGCCAGCCCAACCCAGCTCCCATCTGCATTGATGAATGGAGCAGAATCATCACTGTAAGATCAAACCACACACATTGAGCGTCAGGAGTTCTATGAGTTTGTCAATTTAACCCATACCTTAATCCACATCATGTTAAAATCTTCACAGTATTGCTAGAGAACAGCTAAATGTTCAATTATGATTCCCTTTATTTTTATATTTAAAATAAGCATGAAGTGAGAAGTGTCTAGGAAGATACATTTTTACCCACGTTTTTCTCAAGACATTACTGTAAGCTAAAAGACTAACAAAATTTAAGTTTCACATTCCACACTTTTCTTTCAGCCCCGGACTGTCCCAATGTCACTAACTGTCATGCCCCATGTCAATGATGTTTCTCCTCAAATAATGATTCTTGGATTTCCACCTCAAACTAGTGCTCTTCCAGTTAATTCTATTTCCCTGTAAACCAAAGCACAGTCAAAACACAGAGAAAATAATTCATGTGAGAGGAAGCAAAAAGAGCTCAGAAGAAAAATGGAATAGATTCAAAATATTTATTGTGGAGGAGAAAAACCAGAGCTGACACAAGGCCAAACTTGCAGAGTTATAGAACCAAGGTCTCAGAGTACCAGAAAGTCACTGAACATGGATTTCACAAGCCATTGTTGTAACAGCATCTTTTAAAACACAGATTAATACAAGAAATAGAAACTGAAATCTTGTTTAAAAAGGAGATTCCGTTGCAAGCAGAAAAAAGAACCGCACAAAATTCTGTATGACCTTTTTCTGTGGGATACAAATACAAGCAGGACAGGAAATGGAACCAGTGGGGAAAACTGCAACAACTTATCAACTGGAAATCGGGTGTGATAGAAGAGTGACTCACAAGATCATGGAAAAGTTTGGAAGAATGCAGGGAAACATGTTTAGACTGTCAAAATGCCACATTGAACATAAGCAGCTGTTTGCCCCTGGAGTTGCCCGGGGGATCCGGTCAGCGGGCTCAGGGTGGCCAGAGGCAAACACTGCTCTGACTCACTGACAGCGACTGCTGGGCTAAGGAAACACATTGACTTCACCATAACTTCTGATTTTCCTAAATTTTATTTATTGACCTCTACCAGCGATGCTTTGAAAGACTGTGATATAAATATTTGGTTTGAGAGGAAATGTAAAAACTAACAAAACAAAACAATCCTAACAACCTCCCCAAACCCAACACTTAGTCTCATCTTTACTGCCTAAGACGATTCACATTTTCCTTCAAGCCCCAGCAGGCTGCTCCATCTAGACAATAGCAAATCCAGTTTGTTCACCCACACCGGCTGCATTTCCTTTGGGAAATACTTAATGCATTGACAAAATAAACACTCTTGACTCATCCCAGCAACACGAAGGACACACACAAGCCCTCCAGACACGCCAGGGATCTTCAGGCTTGCAAAACACCCCGTATACAGTTACATTCTGGCAAGTCCTTTTCATTAGAAGCTCAGCTTCGGCGAATCCTTTTAATCAACAGTACATCTGTCAGGGAGGGACTCGGTACAAAACTCCCCCGCCACACAAAAGGGAGAAATTCTCGCTATTTTTCCATGTTTCCTTCCCCGATCTTTGCCAACCTCACAGAGGGAGAAAGCACTGCAACCCTGACACTCCGCCCAGCTGACGGGGCAGGACTGCGGGCGGGCACGGCAGGACACCGAGCGGCAGCTCCACGGGCAGCACGCTGGCGCTGCTGATGCTGGTTATTCTATCCCGGCACGACCTTGCCCTAGGGCCGCTGGCAGCAGAGGGATCCGTTGGAGCTCCCGCTCCCTCAGANAGGGATCCGCTGGAGCTCCCGCTCCCTCAGAAGCCGGGCGGGAGCCACGCTGTCCCCTCAGGGAGCTCCCGGCCCCGCGCTGTCCCCTCAGGGAGCTCCGGCGCCCCGCACTGTCCCCTCGGGGAGCTCCGGCGCTCCGCACTGTCCCCTCAGGCTACTCCCGCCCAGCCCCGCGCCTGCGCACTGCGCCATCCGGGTCCCGGCGCGGCCATGGCGACGGTGGCGGAGCTGAAAGCAGGTCGGGGCCGGGGCAGGGGCTGGCGATGTCTGGGGCCGCCGGGAAGGCGGGAGGGCAGCCGGGCCTTCCGCGCCCTCCGGCCTTCCGCGGCCACCCGGATGGGTCTCAGAGCTGCCGCGGGCGCTAATGCCGTCCCTTCGGCGTTGCCCCCGTCTCTCGGAGCTGCTCCGGTCACGTACCGTGGGCTGTATTTCAGTATACTTCAGTATTAAACGCATCTCGGTGCGTTTAATACTGACTAACATCCTACTTCTTAAATTGGGACTAAAAAGAAAAATTGTATTTGCTACTTCTCTGAAGGCTTAACTTTTATCTGTGACGTGCCTAGACTGGTGGGTGCTGGCATGTGCACAGGTGCAGATACCTTATCGCTGTTGCACTGGGCATAGGCCAGAATTCCGTATCGGGGCTAATTAATGCTGCTGCTTGAACGCGTTTGGCTTTAAATTAACGCCCCTTTTTATGGTGATAGTTTTAAAGGACACACTGGAAAAAAGAGGAGCTCTTGCCCAAATCAAAGCGAGGATCAGAGCTGAAGTGTTCAATGCCCTGGACGACCAGAGCGAGCCGCGGCCGACGCTGTCCCGGGAGAACCTCCTGATCAATGAGCTCATTCGGGAATACCTGGAGTACAACAAGTATAAATACACAGCATCTGTTTTGACGGCAGGTACTGGCCATGAATTTGTGTCATGGGTGTAATAGTAATCTGTGATTGTTTGGTTGAATAATTCCATTGATATTATGGAATTAGTAAACGTGACAAGCTGCATAATCTTGTCTTCCCTTGGGCATTGACAGGGTACAAACAACATCTCCACAGCTCTCTTTACAGCATTAAGCCAGATCACTCCATTAGTTTTCAAGAAAACTTCCTCTCTGCTCCTTTACCCTTGAGGTAAATTGTTTGACTCAGTAGTTGATGCAAGAACAAGAAAACTTGATAACAGCCTGCAAACTCAAATTTCTTGACATGCCTGGGAGTAGTAGTTTAGAGAAAGTTATTTGTCTGATGAATTTATCTTTATGCTGTAAGACTTCTTTAATATTTTTCTTAAATTCTTTAGGAGTGAAGATAAAAAAATGTAATGTGCAATTGTAAATTATACCAGTATGAATCACTAATGCTTAAGTGAGTCCCCTAGAATTACAATACAGTGTTAGTTATTAATAGTCTAAAAGGGAGGCGTGTGCTCTCATGGTCTTTTGAAGTCTTCTGCTAATCAGTGACATTTTTCTTACTAGTCTTTAAGATTCAGGGATTTTGTTTTCCAGAATCTGGCCAGCCTGAAGTGCCTTTGGATAGACAATTTCTTGCCAAAGAGCTGAACGTAGTTGAAGATGCCAGTGCAAAATCAGTGTAAGGAGGAATTTTGGAATGCACAGTATATTCTGTATATTCTGTATACTGGTATATTTTTCTCTTCAGTGTTATTATAAATCACATATAAATGTTCTCACCAATTGAAATGTGGCTGATTCGGTGCCTGTTCTAATATGCTGGATTCTGTTTCACAATGCCAAACATGGGGCCACTTTCAGACATACTCCAAACTAACCCTGAATTCTGCCAACACAGTGGCATTCTCCAGATAGTGCCCTTGCACACCAAAACACAACTCTCTTAACCAGCACAGTCTGCTTTCTACAGAAAGTAGATCTGCTCTTTGCACATCTGTAAGTTCCTCTGTGGAGCAATAAAATATTACTGTGAGATTAGATATAAAATTAGAATGCTCCAATAAAACTGTATTAACGACCTGAGGGCTGAAGCAGGTTCAGACACGTTGAGCATTCTCTGTAGCATGTGCTGTCTGAACCTGTCAGGTGCTCAGGAAGAGCCAAGTTTGGGATGTGCTGTGGTGGACTGGCCTATAGCCCACCAAAGTCTGATCTGTTGTGAGTGTCTGCATCCCTCTGATCCATGGGTGAGAATGTGGATCTGTGCTCCTGTGCTAAACACACTCCATTTTTTCACCTGCCAGGGGAGCTGGAGTTCAGTGGAGGGTGTCTCAGTCTGAGCTTTTTAGGGCAGTGTTGGTGTTCAGGGGGAGCTTAGGTCTGTGCTTATTTATGTAATGATACTTGGATGTGTTTTAAGTCATTAAAGACATCTGTACATATTGTAGAAGTAAATACTAAGATCTGAGAAGTCCTGGGGGAAGGGTGTATTTTTAATGCTCAATATTTCATAGACTTTATAGATTACTTCTGTTAATTTCTCCCTTAAGCAGACCTCTCCTTTATGGAATTCTCTCTCACTTCTTACATGGTGGTAAAGAAGAAAGTGCCCAGAATATTCCTCCTAAAGTGTCTTTGCTGAGTTATCCAAAGCAGAACCTTGGCAAACCATCTGCAGAGAGAAATCAAAAAGGTGGGTGCAATGCCATTTTTGCAGAACTTTAATCTGTGACTTTGATAGATTTCCTGTACTGTGCATAAACATGCACCTGGACACCATGTACCTCCTGCTCTGTGCAAGGAGTGCTTTCATCTGGCACCAAATGGCTTTACCATTTCCCTAAAAGTTCATACTTTCTTATGTTATTACAAATCAGGAAAGGGTCAGCTTGAGACAGTCTCACTATTTTGGGAATTTAATACAACATTTTAACCTAAATTCTCAATAAAATATATCAAATAGTGGGCATATCTCTGTTTCTTACCTGGTCTAACCTAATTTCTATAGAAAGTTCTTAACTCTTTAGCTGTCAGTTCTTTACATGGGCATAAACCTTTTCTGAGAACATAATTCATATCCTATTTGCCACAAAAGCTTAAGCCCAAAGTTCATTGCTCTATAGTAAACACTGTTAAATCTTATTTGCCTTTTCTGGTCTGCTTTTGGACTGATTGCAATTAATACCACCTAAGCTAGAGAATGAAAAGGTTCATTGGTCCAGTTTTTTCCTTCCAAGAGTCTGCTTGGCCTATTGCTTCCTTTTTTACTGTGAAAATTTATAACTCTCCTGTTAATACTACCAACTATTCGGTTTGTATCCAAAAGTTTCAGAAGTATGAGACCTGAGGTCTTACTGACATCCAAGAAGTTCGAGAAGTACTAACAGTTTTTTAAGTTAATTCATTGAGACAATGCTGGTTTTCTTCTGCCAGAAGAGGGGGCTGAAGAAACAAAATTTCCATACCAAAACTGCTATAAATTACCTCTTTGTTAGAAAACAATTGTTTGTGTCAGAAATTTCTCCATTTTTAAAACAAACTGACTGTATAGGAGAATTGTTTTTAAAGTACACTTGTTTCTACTGACTGTGCAGGGTCACCCTGCCCTGTTGACTCCAATATAACTTTACATGGAGATTTAATTGGTTACAGTTAGTTACAGAACTCAGGATTAATCATAAGAAACAACAGCACATTGCTTTTAGAAGTAAACAAAAGTATAAAATTTTTAAGGCTTTGAACCTTTAAGTAAATATATTCTGAAATTACTTTCTGCTGGTGTTTGTGGAGTATGTTAGTGGAGACCTGAAGGCAGTGGGTTTAAAATACTAATTATCCAGCTCTTTTCATTAGGCTGCATATTCAGGTAATCAGGTCCATTCATAAACTCAACCTGCCAAGTCTCCTATTTAATATCTAACTTGCTTTTCACTTCAGAAATTATCTTGTTTATTTAGATGTATGAGTATTCCAGCAGACTGGGGATCCTGATAAAAGGTGTGGAATATGGTGTTTCTTCACCTCATTCACTGCAGCTGAGCTGGAAGTTCTCTGAAGTCTAATCTTAGTGATGCAAAGCTTTTATCCTCTACAGCTGCTTGGAAACATTTATTTGTAAGATTGCCTGGGTTCTCTATGATGATATTGTGCATCAGAGTTGATAATAGTAGAAGATAACCTTGGACAAGTAGAAGAACACCTTGGACCTCCAGATGCATGAGAATATTTTTGTCTGTTTCATTTTCAGACAGAATTCCAGAACCAGGGAGAATGGCTGGCACACACATCAAAGAGCCTCTTATTTTGCAAAGTATAAAGAGATGATAATCTTTCATTTTCAAATTTCTCATTTCAAGGTCTGTCGGATTTAATTTAGGACATTTCTTCATTGCATAAATCTTTCCAATAAATCCAGTGGGACCATTTTAGCTTGTAACATCCACTCACGAGACAGGATGGCAAGGTCATAGTTATTGTCAATTTAAAAAGTATTAGCAAAGCTCTCTTTCCCCAGTGCTGATAGAAGAAAAACTGTATTGGGACTCACATTAGTGGATCCTATGTCTAGAATTGCACCTGAATATACTGGGTTTATCCAATAAATTTTTATATAATAATTTATAATTTCTGCACTTACATCTTTGTGTCTTTTACCTCAGTGTCTGAATAAATTTTTCAGTTTTATTCTGTGTGGTATTTTGAGTGTGTTCAAACGAAACATTTGAATCATTCTTTTTAAAAAGAAGCTGCACCTTTCAGATAAGTAAGGGAAAAGAAATTCTAATAGAAAGTTGAAGTGATTTAGAGAGATAGTTGTTTTTAATTCTCTGGAAATGGGGACTATATTTATCTTCATGCCAGCAAACAAATGGGAGTAAGTTTTTTCCATCTGGAGTCGCTATAAATTGTGTGGTGTAACACTGGGTAAAGGGGAGGGGAAGGAACTTCTGGGGTTTTTTTTTCCCAAACAACATGAAACTCAGTCAGGCAAAGCTAAAAATAAAGTTGATAGTAGATTACTGATTCCCAGAACTCTTTTTTAGCTGAGGTATTTACATGTTTTAAAATGGTAATTTATTTTAAAAGCCAAAATTGCAGGGGTACATAAAAAATAACATCTGTTTTTTCTCTTCTCATTTTAACAAAATGCATAAATGTTAAAAATATCCAGTGGTACTGAGAGCAGTTTTGTATAAACAAATCTCTAGAGTCAGGTCCTTAAAAATCTTTATTGTTAGATAAATGGTACAGCAGAGGGGGAAAGAGAGGAAGACAACCTGCAGTTTGTGAAGTTGAAAGGACCCCAAGTTGTGCACACTGTGAAATTTTGCCTTTGTCTTGATTTGAGGCAGTTAGCATTGCAGGGATACCTTTATTTCTCCAAGCAGCCTGTACTGTAATGTGGAATTGCAGAGAGGCTGTCTTTATCCATTTGAAGCCTCAGCAGTGAGCTCATCTCCTCCATGTGACTGGCAGTGCTGGCAGCTCCTCGCTGGCTGATTTGTGTGTCAGGACTGCTGCCAGGAGGGGAGGACGTGTGTTTGCAAATAAACCTCAATCAAATCCATCTCTAAGTCCTCTGCAGCAGTGGCAGCTGACCACTGGATCAGGCAAGGGAATCTCTGTTGTGCTCTCTGCTCACACCTCCATCACCCTCAGCTGCTGAGCTGAAGAGCCATCCCTGAATTTTTAATTTGATTTTCTAGAAGTTCAGTGCTAGACCCATGTTTTTCCGTGGTGCAGTGGATCAATTTGTTATGTATATTTGGATTCTGAATTGTCTTTTCAAAGGCAAAANTCTTTTCAAAGGAAAAAAAAAAAAAAAAGGCTCTGAAAACACAGAAGCTCAAACCTCTGCTATGCAAATGTTCCAGTGTAATCAAAGCCACTGCTTCTGCTTTCTGTCTTCTCACCATAGATCATTCAGATGCTGCCCAGGTGCCATGGAGCTCCCTGGGAAATGGATTTTTAGTGGTAGAAATTTGAAAAAATATTTGCCCCGGCTGAAAAAGGCAAAGGGAAATTTGGTACCTGGTCTTTCCCAAGCACACAGTTCAGCAGGCTCCTCTCTCCAGTCAGGAAAGCAGAGGCTGCTACACTGAACTCTGAGGTAAAGGCGTATGTCTGAAACCAGAGACAAAATACATTTAAAACAAAGGGAATCTTTGGACTGTTTTCTCTGGGGATTCACCCATTGTACAGACACTGTGCTGGGACAGTGGGTGGAATTTGGCCTGTTTGCTCTGGGTGCAACTTGCATTTCATCTAATTCCCAATACTCTCACAGCCCACATCTAGGGGTTAGAAACAATCTCTTTTTTTCAAGTACAGTCATTGAACAAGCAAACTAAAGGCAAATTAAAGTGTATTTCCAGTGATGTTTATTTACAACAAAGCTTTGAAATATGTCTATGAAAATATACTGATCTAATAATATTATTAATCATCTAGCATTTATCTTGACAGTACATGAAATATGAAAGTATCTTTCAAGATGCTAACACACAGCAAGTCCTCTGAATGTCAGACTGCCTGCCTTGTTACTGAGTGAAGAGGAGTTGCAAAAGCTTTCCCACAGGGATGCACTTAGCATTCCTTAATATTTTAAGGTGAGATCAATATTTAGATCAAAATATTTCACAGTCCTAGAGTCACAGGTTCAGGTTTTAGAAGAAATTGCCACCTAGGTGAGCATACACAAAAATTATTTTATTAACTTCAGAAGTTGCATAATTACAGCCTGGGGTGTCTTGTATTAACTGCCCTCATTCTTTCTACTGACAACAGAAAAAAAAAAAGGCATATAAAAGTTTGGGGTCTTTAAACAGCAAAATGCATTTGGGAATTTTGTTGGAGATAGAACATTAACCAAAAGCATTATGAAGGGAATTCCATTAAAAGAGGCTGTTTGTAGTCTAAGCACGTTATCACAAGTGAAAGTGACAAGGAGCCAGTGAAGTCTGGTGTGGCTATCAGATCTGGAAAGCACTTTGGAAGAACTTAACCCACAAGTTTAAAAAATTCTTTAAGACCAAATTTTTGCTCTCCCCTCGAATGAGAGCAAACCGTGTCTCTAGACTGCAGGGCAGCCGTGCTGCTTCAGAGGTTTCAGTTTCTGTCCTGCACAGGGGAGATTTTTTAAGCTTTATCAGCTCCCTCTGAGGAGTCAGTTACGTTTTCCTTCCTGAGCACCCTCGCATCAGGCACCCAATCTCGGTGTCACTGGATCGGTTTTCCGGAGGAGTGATTATCCTTGGGTAATCACCTTTAGGAAAAGAAACGCCAAAAGGTTTGTTCACACTTGCACAGACACCCTTTCAGCAGCAGCTGATTCAGAGCTGCTCTGTGCACTTCACAGACTTCACCTGACCACCTGCAGCCAGCGTTAGGCACAAACATCAAGCATTTGGGGAGTATTTTCCCTCATCAGTCTGTTCTCAAGATTGATTGTCCTGCCTTGGACACAGACTCTCCCTCCTGTTGCAAGGGCACAGCTTAACCAGTACAATTACCTGTTCTAATCACATTACAGAGAAACATGGTTGGTAAAACTTAAGTAAAAACCTTTTTAAACAAAACAAAAATTGCTTACCGATGCTTAATTTAACAAACTAACATCACTACCTTGTGCTTTTCTTTTTTTCCCTCACTTGTGTTCAGGTTACACCATGGTAAGGAAGCTAAGAGTTCACTTCTTTCCTTCTTGAGTACTCTTTCTTTTCCCCAAGTACAATGTTTACAGTGCAAATTCAGTAAGGAGATATCTAAGGGTAGGCTGCTCAATACTTTTTTTTTTTTTTNTTTTTTTTTTTTTTTTTTAGAAAAGTAATTAAATAAATAAACAAATCAAGGGGGTTTAAACAAAGCTTATTTTCTTGTCACAAACTCATCATCCACTGGGAATCCACAGCTTTCATTTTGAGGCAACTTTGGTTTCAAACAAACACCACAACTCTCAGGAACCCTCAACCAGGCTATCAGATTATATTCTTACATTAGTTTTTAAGTGAAGGCTGGAAGCCATGCTTACATTTATCGGTTCCTACCCGACATGGCTTGAGAGTGCAACCCTTTCAGTCCCAGCAGTAATATTTTTTTGGACTTCTCAGCTCCATTTAATGTCACATCATATATCACCCTGCAGCACTGCTGCTGTTAAACTCCCTCCTTGGGCAGCAAGCCTGCGTGTGCAGTGGTTTGCAGACCAGCCAGAATAATTTCCACTCCTTTTTAAGCTACTATTATAATGTGTCTGGTTTTGTGAAACAGCTGCATGTGTTTAAAAGGAACTTGTTAGGATAACGTTGATGAATGTTAAAATGATCATGCTTTTCAGAGGATTCCCTTACATTTCATTCGTGTTTCTAATTAAAAGCTAAGTTTGCAATCAAGAAACTGCAGGGGGAAAAAAGTAAAATAAGGGTGAACTACCCTGCCCTGTGAGGAACTTTCTGCTAACAAGGACAAGTTTCTTGGATTTATGTCGTGGTGATCATTTCCCTGGCTTTGCTCCAACGAAGTCACACATGCACAGGTCTGATATGGCACTGCTGGGTCCTGGAAGGTTCTGCATGGCTCTGTGGCAGCCCCACACCACTGCAGACACCAACCCTCCCTCTGGCAGGACAGTCTGTGACCTCTGGGACTGTGTGACTGCCCTGGCAAAGCTGGTCTTCCCCAGCTGAGGCCCAAACTTGACCCTGCATCTGGTATTTCTGAAATGTTGCAGTGCAGAAACCCCAGGGCTCTTTCTCTCCTCTTTGTCGAAATTTTTTCACCACTGGCCAGAACTAGAAGAAGGGGCTACAGGTCTGTCACACCTGCAAGCTCCTGACCCAGTGACAGCAGAGGTTTTCAGCCCAGCCTCCCCATATAGGTATTTTTTTAGGATGAAGGGACCATTATGAGCCCCATCCATCTTCCCCAGGAGGGTTTATTTTCCAGAGAAGACAGAGCTGTTGATGTCAAGAGAAATAATTTCTCTCAGGCCTGTGCTCAGATCCTTTGGGCATACACCATATTTAGTCTGTTGCTGAGAGGGGGTTGTTTCGGTATTTTGTATTTGGCACGTTGATGGGAATTCCTAGAGGATCCTAGCTTTCCCTTTTTGGGATATCTCCATCCTACAGGTCCTACTGCACAAGGCTGTTGGCTACTAGGGGAGGAAGGAGGGGGGACAGCTGGGGACTGAAGGTTTGGGGAGTGTGAGGAGGGTTTGATGAGGAGCAGATCACTCCCTAACCCCTGCAGGTCTGGCTCCCAGCACCCTGTCCTGCTCTCCCTGCCAGCCCATGGTGCCTGCTCCCGGTTCTGTCCATGCATCCCCCAGCTCTTCACTTCTCTTCTACATTTACAGACACAGGGAGGTATTTCTTATATATGAGCAAGTATTGACAGTCCTTTCTCAAGAACTGAGCTGCACACTGGATCACAAAAGAAACTTTGGCAAATCTGCTGAGAATTTGGCAAACAACCCTCTCGTTTCCCAGTGGCAAAGGAGGCTTAAACCAGCCCCAGGCTCCAGATGTCACATAAACACAGGGAGACCCAGAGTCACCTTCACCCACACAGTTCTGCTGTGTTAGGAATAACCCTCTTTGCCCGAGAAATCCCTGAAATCAGGGACTTAGCCCCAACAAATGCACTGACACTGGGTAGGAAACATCCTGTGCTGCTTGGCCCATAACCTGTCCTTTGCCCTTCCAGGCACAGGGCCATGAGGGGCAGGGATAGTGCCAGGGCAGGAAGGAGTTAAATGTCCATTTGCTTTGTCAAACAGCAGGGGAAAGGGTGAAGCCCTGAACTTGTGATTTAGAGGCACCCCTTTCATACATCTTTTTGAAAGTCACAATCAGCCTGCTTCCCTAAAAATCAGCTCGGGGCAGGGGCCACAGCCCAGGGTTAGGCCCGGCTGGGAACGAGGTTCTTGGCTCAGGCTGTGTTTTTTAAGCCAGGTACCAAAAGGATTTTCCAGCAGGACGTGGTTTCCAGGGCCCCTCCCCACTGACAAGATTCTCCTCCTCTATATAGGGAGGCTGCAAAAGCAGCAAGGACTTGGGCTGTCCCGGCTGGTGGCTGCATCTCCAACCCACTCTGCTCCCCCAATTGGACACCTGTAAGTACCACACGGGCAAGGTCCCTGCTGGGGACCGGGCTGGGGGCTCACACTTTGGGATGGGGACTCTGGCAAGTTAACCCTTCCTCTGCTCTGCAAACGCCTTCAGGGCATTAACCTGCTGATGGGAACAGACCTATCAGGCAATTTATCCTGGTTTGTGTGTTACTGGCTGGGTTCTGCTTAAAATGCGTGGAGACTGTGCATGCTTGAAAGTGGGCACGGATGTTTTAGCCTGCTCCTAGTCACTGCTAACACTGCTGCTGTTGGGTGGAGCCTGAAAGAGACCGGCTGCAGGAGAGGATTTGTGCTCTGTGTCAGCAGCAAGGTGCAGGGCAGTGCAGGTGGTCACAGGTACCTGCTGCAGGCAACCATCACCCGGGCACTTGGGAATGAAAAACCTGGGCTGCTGACCTTCCTTAAGTGTTCCTAACCTCTCAGTCCTAATAAAGGACTGCTGGAAGAAAGTGCAACCAAATAAAATAACCAGTTCATCAGTAACTTGTTCTTTAAACAGGAAAAAATGGTTTAAAATTAGAAGAAGGAATGGAAGCAGTTTTACGTGAATGCCCCAGCATTACATATATATGTTTTTAATATGCTGGGAACAAATTTGAAGCAAAACTAATCTGACAATTTACTGAACTACAGTAATTTCAAAGGTTACATGCGGGTTTTTTTAAATGCAAAAGAAAGCAACAAACTTCTAAGAAAATCCCGTAAGTAAATTAAAGCGACAGTAGATGGCAGTGCAGAAAGCAGCTTCAGCGCCATCCCAGGGGTTCACGGGCTTCTTTCACCTATAAATGTGTGTGTCTGTGTGCATGCACACCTATTAAAATGTTGATATTTACGTGAAAGCCATATATGTTTGCATAATTAAGAAGCATCATGAGATATTTTCAGTATAAGAGAAATCAGAAGGCTTGTCATTATCTAACACATACATATTAGTAGAACCTTTTCTAAAATGCACTTGTTGAAGAACAAGCCCACCTTGTCCTTCAGTGCCAGCTTTGCCCTGACAGGCAGTTTGCAGCAGGATTGTCTGGATGGACTGACTTGCTGACCTCCCCAAGTTTCCCCTTCCCTCAAGCCACTCGGGCAGGGGCTGAGCTGATGAACCCCCGAGAGCAAAGCTCTGATTAAGTTGTCACTTCAGTTTAGTGCCCGATTCTGCCCTGGCCATGTTTGCTTGGATGTAAACAATGAATTTTATTATCTCATTTGCAATTGACACACTAGTCCCTAAAAGGTATTTGTTTTGAATTTGTTATCATTACATTTTTGCGGAACGGCGAGTATTGAGCAGAACATCTCCATAAAAGGCAGCGTGGGGATGTATGCAGAGATCCCAATGCTTTGGAAATCACAGAGACTTCTTAGTTGCAAATCTGATGGCTTTTAAGCATGTTAATTTTAGGAGAAGCCAAGAGCTAGACACAGCTTTCCAACTTCTGCAAAGCCAAATTAAATTGTGCATTATTTGTGAATTATAATCAATATACAGAATTTGATTTAGTGAATAGAATGACATTACAATAATTTGAAACAGCCCCTATTTTCCAGGTGAAGGAAATCTATCCCTTCTTTTTTTTCCTTCTGATTTTTTCAGTTTTTAACACTGGCAATAACTAGGACCAATTTCTTTTGAAAATTAGAAAAATGAATCAAGTGTTTGGTCAGAGTTATGTTGTAACCCACACCAACAAAAGTGAGAAGACTTTATTATAAACTGAGGCACTTACAGGTAATTTGATTGACGTATATGGAGAATGAATTACCAAAAAAATGGTGAAAGGCCAGGAGGGATCAATAGCAATGCTCGTGATAAAGCTGTCAATGCTGGGGAATTCCAGTTCCCAGATGGAGGTCATAGGATTCACCCCTAGATTATCTTTTGATTGTCTTTTTTTCCAAGCAGTGCTCAGTTGGATGATTCAGTTAAGTACTGGAAAAGTAAAAGATAAGGAAACTGGAAAGATCATAGTCAAGAATTACTGTAGCCCTAGAAATGCAGTTTGAGTCACGAGCAGGTTACCGCTGCACTCTTCCATCAGAAACTACTCATGAGAACAGGATTTGGTTTTTGAAAATAATTGTTTATATGTTCCTCTGTTTCAATAATTATTCCCTGTACAGATGTGATAAGGTTTTATATTGACATGCACATCCTGCAGAGGAAGAAAGAAGTGTCCTTTATCTTTTCCTTAGGAGAAAAGCAGTCCCTCCAATCTCTGACTCAGGAGGCAATTCTGCTTGGCCAATAACTTTTTAATTAAAGTGCACTTCCTGGAAATATTTATATTTCATCCTTGAAATAATATACTCAGGATAAACTAGTTATAAATACAGCATTCAGCTTCTGTCATTAACATGAAAAGGGAAAAGACAGTGAAGATCAGCCAGATATCTCCATAGTGGGACAGCAGACAGGAACAGAGTGAGCTGGGGAAGTATCCATGTATGTTTGTGTGTTAGACAAGTACAACAAATGGATCGGGTCAGGTGTAATTTGGCACAATTCTAAAGCAAGAAACTTCCTATCAATGATATTTTTGTGATTGCTTTTCCTCCTCTCATTCTCAGGATAACTCATCTCTGGGTATAAAGTGTATACCCTTGTACATGATTTGGGCTAAATGGATGAGAACCTCCTACCACCCCCTGGGTAGGGGTCTCCATTCCTCTGAGCCAGTCCTATGGGCAAAACCCAGGAACTGGCTAAGGGGTCAAATTTGCCTTCCCAGGGAAAGGTCTCAGCAGGCAGTAAGAAGTCTTTCCCCTTGGCCCATTTCCCCAGTATCAATCACATACTGGCCCAGTGCAGTCTTGATCAAAGATGGACCAGAAGATATAGTGCCAATTATTAATCAGAAAGCTTCAGCATCTCATTAGCAGCTCATTAGTCTTCACTAGGACAAATTTAGTTGAGTTTGTGGAGCTTATATTCTACCCCTTCAATTCAGATGGAAGACCTTCCTTTATAATGAAAATGAATGGCGCACATTAATAAATAAATCCAATTACTAATAGCCATTAATCCACATTTCATAACTGCATTTCATTTTTTACTGCAATAATAATCAGAAGCTGCTAAAACTTTATCCTTAGATTCCAGAGGTTCAGTCATGAAAAGTTCTTTTCACATAAATCCATGTTTTCTCCTCACTGTGTTTCAGAGGAGTCCTGGGATCCAGCTCAGACTGTCTATTCACTAGTTCTTATAGGAGATCTATTCTTACCATATTCAAAATAGTCCTAGTGCTTGGATCTAGGGAATAAGAAACTGTATTTCCAAGTTCTGCAGTTCATTCCACCTTATATACCTTCCAAATGGATCTTGCTTTGAAAAAGATTGAATTTAAAACTTTCTGCACCTTGCTTTGTACATACAGGAAGAAGTAGGAGAACGTAGTCAAATACAGACAGACCAGCTCTCAGTTTCATGCTAAAATCTGTGGAAGATGTTTTTGACTTAGCATGTAACAAAGAAAGGAACTTTTCCTTGGTCCTTGGGCAACAGGACAGACAAACCTCTGGGATGTCCCATCATGACATGTTTTGTAACAGGCCAACAGTTTTAGCTATGTTTGGGTTTTTGAGGTGGATGGTCAGGGTGGTTCAGCCTCAGAATAGCAGGATTTGTCCCCATGAAGCTCAGATGCAGTTCAGTCTCATTTTTGGTGTTTCTGACAGCAGTACCAAATTCCTATTGATATAAAAGTGCTGTCGCCTGGCATTTAGCCACAGGCAGCACTATCCAACCTTCCCGATGTTTCAGCATGGCCATCCAGCTCTCTTCTGGGCATAGGACGGGCTGAAATCCCCATCTCCACTGTAGCAGCAGCTGTTCCCACACTGCTGGGGCAGTGGGGTGGAGAGGGTAGGAGCCTTGCCTGTTGCCCCAGCAGTGGGAGAGGCCAGGGCAGCTCCTGCTGCTCCCTGAGCCCCGGGGGCTGCAGCCCTGGGCATGGGGCAGTGCTTCCACAGCTCCCTGCTGCAGCAGCTTCCCCCGCAGCCGCCAGCTGGAGAGCTCCTCTGCAGAGAATACCATCTCCATTATTGGAACTGTGCGCCTCTACCAGCCCTCTTGGCAGCCAGGGAGCATTTTCTGCCTTAATCCACACAGAGGTCAAATAGTTTCCTCTTGCTCTCTTCCAAGAATCTCCTGGGAGCGAGCAGAGCACCACATCCTACAGATGCTCCCTCACAGAGCATTGACAGTGGGGAGCACTGCTCAGGGGACACTGGCACTGCACAGGGTCTCCCTCATACATTGCACCTTCATGGATTACCTGGGTGAATTAATTTTCCCCTTTGGGATTTCCAGGCAAGGCTCGAGAACAAGCATATTTAGCGCTTTCTCTTTTTTTTCTTTTTTTTTTTTTTTAAAAGAGCGGGGGGATCTAATTTCCACTGGATTTCAGTGGGATATCATCTAACCTTCTTAGGCACCCTAAAATTGCTAGTTTTGTTTTTAAGCTTTATGTCACCTTCTGCATGATCTATGTTTCCTTCTCAGAGCCCTCAGAGAGTGTGGCCTTGCAAAAAACCCTTAATCTGTGGGAAGGTTTCAGGGACAAATATTTGGAAAGCAAGCTCTGATACTCCCAGAGCACAGCGTGTCCATTTGGCTACATACCACAGAGCCTGGTTGTTACAAATATTGTCCTGCCTAGGGGTTGACTGCTGACATCTTTAGTGGTCAGTTCTCCAAGCTCCCTCCAGATTCGTATTTGTTTGAATGCTGTAAATACTAAAGTCATTCTCAATAAGGAAATGAAACAGCCTCTAGGTCTCCTAGAGATGTTTTTCTTGGGCACACACTCTCTGTAGCTCCTTCCCAGCTATCCTCTCTGCACAGCAGGTTTCCCAAGCCGCACACTCTTTTTGCCCTGGAGCAAACCACAAATCCTCTGCGTAATCCCTCCTTCATTTAGACCTGTGCCCCCCTGGGATAGAGCAGAATACTTACAAAGCTCCAGCATGATCAGCACTGATCTTGCAGCCACATCCAAACTTCGGTGGCCAGAGCAGGACAGCAGCTGCCTCCTGTCTCAGCACTGTGCAAAGCAGCCTAAACACTCCCCTGGCTCTCACCTTAGGGGGCAGATACATCCAGCCGCTTTGTCCATGCGTGACTGCATGACACAGACACATCACCCTTCCAGTCTGAGCATCATGGGTCAGAGTATCTTTTAGCTGAGGCAATTTCCAGGCTTGTTTCATTTCTTCTCTCTCTCACGTGATAGACATTCACCCTTCATAAATGACAGCCCCTACTGTCTGACCCATGGGGAGGGGCTAACTCTAAATTACTTCTCCTTTACCAGTAGCATTGACAACAACATTTTTCTTCCGCTTTTTCTGTTGACCTTATCTTAATCTTCTTTTTCTCCAAATGAAATGGTATTAAGTGATTGGAAATAGTCCTTTGCAGGAAAGGTTCATTTCTGTCCTTGCTGGAACACAGTCTGGGAACCATTCTTCTACTGTTTATTTCATTATTGCACTGATATTTCAGATGCACCCAGCAGCATCTGGGTGATGGGAAATTTTGTATTTGTCTGAATTAAATTAACTCTGTGATGGGCAAGAGCTGAGGCTGCAGGAAGGTGTTCAGCTGGTGGTCCTGGTGCAGTTCTGACAGTCTCACTGCACAGGCATGAAGTATCCACATGGAAATGTGAGATATGACACAGGACCTTTGGTGCTTTGGACCTACCACATAGCAGATTTGACAAATGTGTTTTATCTGGAAGATCTCCACATTTGCCTTCCTTTATCCCTTTAAAGCAGAATATTTTGCTTCCTCAACAGGTGTCTGCTGAGTCAAAATGGCTCAAAAACCCCTCAGCGATGATGAGAAATTCCTCTTTGTGGACAAAAACTTCATCAACAACCCACTTGCCCAGGCTGACTGGTCAGCAAAGAAACTGGTTTGGATTCCATCAGAGAAACATGGATTTGAAGCAGCAAGTATCAAGGAAGAGAAAGGGGATGAGGTGACAGTTGAACTGGCAGAAAATGGAAAGAAAGTGACACTGAGCAAGGATGACATCCAGAAGATGAACCCTCCAAAGTTCTCCAAAGTGGAGGACATGGCAGAGCTGACTTGCCTCAATGAAGCTTCTGTGCTGCACAATCTAAGGGAGAGATACTTCTCAGGTCTAATTTATGTGAGTAGACCCAAACCCTGGCAGAGCATTTCCTATTGCATGTGACCATGTCCCAGCCACTGTCTGGGATACAGGCCTTGTGTAACACTGCCATGCAAGTACTAACCCCCAGTAATGGCATCCTAACCCAAATATTTTTTAAATTCACTTTATTCCCCATGATTCTCCTGCTTCTTTGATAATTGGTTCTTTACTTAAGTAAATTAAAACACATGAAGGTTTCTTCCACAAAATTTACAGAGTCTGAAAGAATATTGTTGCCTTGGAAAGCGCTCTCTGATAGGGGAACAAAACTGAATCCTGCTGTTTGGGGGGAAAAAAATATGGGGACTTTTAAATTAATTCGACATAAACAGTTTTCCAGTAACTTGCAAAAAGAGCATACAGAAAAGGCAAATCATGCAGTTTTTCTCAGGCAAAACTCCCACTGAAAGGCAGCTGAAAAGTTCTGGTCTGTTGGTGCTGGAGTTAAACCTTCAACCTTTATGCACACATGGATAAAGGGACAAACCCACTGGAATTCAGGCAAGAGTACTTGCATGTACCAGTGTGTCACTGAAGCAAAGTCATGCATCCTCTAAACCTTTTTGTCCCTCATGTTGATCAAGTTACAGATCAGGCAAGCTTGAACAAATTATAATTTCTCCATGTTCATGTGAGTTACGGCAAGATTATTCTGTCTTTCAGTCCTCACAAGTACATTAACACAAAAATATTTTGACATTGATAACCCTGTAATCTATCCACATCAACAGTTAGAAAACAGCACACTAAGAAAGCCCAAAACTTTTCCAAGCAATTTAGCTGTTATCTTTGATTTTACATGAGGGATGTCTCTGCTGTGCTGCAGAAAACTTATCTACAGTTTCAATCTATGAAAATTTACTTGCATGACAGAAGTACAGAGCTTAAGCAGAAACAGTAGTCAAGCTCTTATTACTAATATGAGGAATGCTAAATTGGAAAGTAGGAAATGAAGCAGAAACTAAGATAGTTATATGGGCTACAACAAAGGAATGACTCACTTGTTATGCGTAGCTTCAAAGAGCTAAGCTCAAGATCTTTCCTTCAGGAATGTACCAAAATGCACATGATCAACTTCCTGAAAGGAGCTAGACTTGCCATCTTTTTGTTACTTGAGTTTATTGGATTTTAAGTTTGCAGGTGAACATGTGGACCCACGTGCTATTATATCAGAACATGCAGCCTTAATGATTAAAATAGATTTTTTTCTGAAAGTGTTCTGCATTGTTCCAAGAAATAAAAGAATGAGTAGAAGGTTTGTGGGATAAAATGGGGGATTGGGTATTTGTTGTTGTTCTCAGCAACACTTTGCACAGTTGTTCCAGGGTTTCCATTATGTTTACTTTATGGAATTTTCACTTTCTACAGAAAGAGGAAATTAATTTCCAAGAGTGGATAATGCAATTAGAAATCAAAGAGTTTTTCACACAGGCAAAAATGGAAATGTACCTGAAATTAAGTTTTCTTTCTCAAGAGGCTAGATTTTAAGATGGTAAAAGTTTCAAAGACATTCATTTGACTTGTCGTGCAACAAGTTATTTGTATTTTCAGTAAGCAAAACCTGCTTGAAGCTGCCCAACTTTACACAGTGCTGCCCTACTAGGTGTTGTCATACCTTTTTAAAAACAGAGGGGGCCTCTAAGGAGAATTTGAGTCTCACCCACTTGCAAAACTAATTGTAAACTCCCATCTCCTGGCTTTGGTGTGTTGCCTAATTTGCATCCCTTGGAGTCCCACACATTCAAAGAAAACATGACCTCAACATTTTTCTCTCCAGAGCATTGCTGACGCAAATGGGGATTCCCAAATCTGCTAAAGAAAAATAATCAATCCAACTGGAAAAAAAAAAATCTCCCCCTTGCATTTGCATTCAATATTATTAAATAAAAAAATTCAGTGCAGAAGTTCACAGGGTGACTGCACACTAGAAAAACACTCTGGCCTTTTGCTTCATCACAGATAATTAAGATAGAAGGGCAAGAAGAAACATGAGCCACTAACTCATGTTTCACATTGCTTCGAACAAAAAGAATCTGCTTTATCAACACACAAATTACACCAAAAATTATTATATAAGCGTGAAAAACAGCAATGCAACTTCAGTGGATTTGAGAATCAAGTTTCTTGTGGTATTCAAGACTACTTGTTCAGTCTTCACTTAAGAGTGAAAAATTCTCTCTTTGGTACATAAAGCTAAATGTACATATCGGAACTGAGTTGGACTCTTCTGCCCAAATGTAGGTATTTACAATGCAGATGTGTGTTTGTGCCAGTCTCTTGTAAATACCCAGCAGCAGCCGCTGTCTGAGGGATACACAAGCTCAGCACTCCCTTGGAAGTATCTCTAAGATATTTCAGATTGTCTTCTTCTTCTTCTTCTTCTTCTCCCCTTCTCTGGGGAGAGGTTCAGCTGGGGGTCCCCTCTCTGGGCAGGCTGTGCCCCAGGGAGGATTTAAGGCATGGAAGTTTCAATGCCCCAACTTCCAATCACACACTTGGCAGTGTCAAAACATCATCTATATTGATCTAGCTCCCCCAAATCCTTGCAAAGCAGACACCCAGAGCAACAATCAGCCAAAATAAGAGAGCTTCATTAAATTTCCTAAGCTGACAAATCATATCAGTCACAGTCCAGTTAGAAATGAGGATTCTTGAAATTCATCAGCTCCAGCTTTTGGTCTGCCTTAATTCCCTGCTTCTTGCGCCTCAAAATTAGCTCTTCAAAGGTGTGTTACTGTGTGCCTGGGTCTGCAAACAGCCCTGCATATGGGGAGTCAGGAAATGCCTGGAAATCTCAGGGAAGGGAGGCCTAAATAATTTCCTTGATTTCCTCTCCTAATTTTTTACTTGGGTGGAGATGATTAGCTGAGTGTGTACAGTACATCTATTTATGCTATTAAAAAATGTCTTGCTGTCCTTTCTGTAAGGCCCTTGGTGGCCCTTCTAGGATAAAACTGTCACTTTTCAAGTGCATTATCCTGGCAACACTAAAATTCATTTTGCCACGAGCAGCACCGTTTCATTCTGAACTCCCACGGCAATGAAAATCCAGCCCAAGGAATATCTTCCACACCAAGGGGTTCAGGCTGGGTTTGCTGAGGACTGGGGGGATTTGAGCTGGGTTTTCTTGGGCTGTGGTGTCACAAGCCCAGGCTGAGCTGTTGGTCCCCGTAGGCAGCGGAGCAGCCCAGATGTTGGCGCCCAGCTGGAGCAGCCGGCGCTGCCGTGCCGAGGCTGTGGCCCCGTGTGCTCAATACCATATAAAGTGCTCCGCCTGCGCCGGGCCGTGCTGGGCCTTGCCTATTATGGTCAGGAAAGGGAAATCCTTGTGCCCGGAGCCTCCCGGTGCCGAGGGCGGCCCTGCCCGGGGAGCGGGGCCGGCTCCAGCCGCGCCGGGCACAGCCCGGGGCCGGCACCAGCTGCGCCCCACGGAGCTCTGCTGCACACACACGGCAACAAAATCAAATCAATCCTAATAAAAATAAATTTATATCAAACCAAACCGCTTCTGCCTATATCAGAAACAGCACAGTTCCATCAATTCTTTTTTTTTTCCCCATAGGCCAGTTTAAATACCACAATATTCCTGCTATTACGTTCTCATGACTAGGGTGGTTTGTTTTTTTATTATTTTGGGGGGTTACATTTTGTTTTTTTAAAATTCAATACCTTGACAAATTTCTTACTTTTAGCAACTTTGTGAAATATGGCTCTTTATCTGTTATTATATGTTATTATTTCTGGTCCAAGTCAATAGCTGGAATATTTAGAAATAAAGGAAAAATAAAAACTAACGAACTAACTAACTAAATAAAAACCTAAGAAAGCACCTGGATGAACATCTATCAGCTAGCAGCCAATATTTTAGTTTAAGTGTACCTTTTTTATATTAATAACATCATTATTTTCTAAACAAATCACATTTTTCCTTACGTTTGCTGCAGAAATAGCCATGTAGTGAAGGCACGATTAGTCTCTCAAGGCATCTATTTGGAACCTGAGCAATTTTTTAAGGACTCTCATCAATCATTGTTACATGGTGTTCACAGAAGCCTTTTTGAAAAAAACCCTTCAAACATAGTCCAAGCTTCTCACCAAGGATCTCAGTTTCCAGAGTTTGATGCCTAAGTGAGCAGATATTTATATCATATTCTGATAAGAAAATACACCTATAAAGAAATATGAATTATTATAGTTGCTACCATACCCTTATGTGTGACAAGGACATGGATTATGTACTGAAAATAACTGAAGTTAAGGAGCTCTAGCATCCAATCATGGTGTTTCTGCAGATTGCTAAATTCACCTACCTTCCAGCGGCTTACTTATTAGAGATAATTATTTGTGTGCACTTAGGAACCCCCATACACATACATTCAGAAAATCTCTGCTCCATTTGATACCCTGGGCAGAACACAAAGGAGCATTGCTCGCTAAAACCCCATTAATCCAACGCAGCCCACGCCTGTTTCCCAGCCTGGCCACGGCCCGTGATGTTAAGCCCAGCTTTTATTTGAATTTTGCAGACTTACTCGGGTCTCTTCTGCGTCGTGATCAACCCCTACAAGCAGCTGCCCATCTACTCAGAGAAGATCATTGACATGTACAAGGGCAAGAAGAGGCACGAGATGCCGCCGCACATCTACGCCATCGCCGACACGGCCTACAGGAGCATGCTGCAAGGTAGGACAGCCCAGCCCTGCTGCAGCCCTGCCCTGCAGCTGCCACACACACCTGGGAGCCCCACACGTGCCCCCGAGAGCCCCCAGCCAGGAAGGGCTCTCACAGAGGGCTGTGCAATGCCTTTCTAGAAGTTTCAGAGGAATTCTTTGGCAGGAGCGGCGGTCCACAAACACTGTGACTCAAAAAGGAAAAACAATCCTTTTACCCATCTGTGTCGAGGCATGTGGGAAGGTTTCAAAGTCAAGCAAATAGTTTTGGCAAATACGGGCATGGAAAATGCTCCCTCTCCAGCAGTGGAGACTGTTCCAAAGTTAGCAGTGAGCTCTGCTGGATCTGTCAGCATTGCTGCTCTCTCCCCCCAGCAAAGCAAAGATTCAAACTGTGTTTTGGGGCTACTTTCCCTGCTGCCTGATGTCTTGAACCCTGAGTGAAATGTGCTCTGTTTTCCAACAGGGCAATGAGCAGTGGAAATCAGTCAGACCCCAAAGGGTGCAAACAAACCCCCAAAATTCATAGTGCTCTCCTCCTCCTGCTGCAGCCACTTCTGACAGACTGAGGGGATTTTGTTCTAAGGAAAACCATCATTTAGGGATGAAAAGGCTGAAGTGATGGATATAGGAGGCTGCAACACCTCCAGACTATAGGGCATGACCAGGTGCCATCTCACATCAGCCTTGGGTGCTACAGGAAACCAGGAGCTCTACAAAATATTTTGAAGTTTATATGGCCTCATATGGACCCTGACCCTACAGAAATTCCAGCTGACAGCTATGGCTCAGCAAGATTCACAGGCTTGGCCCTGAAGTTTAGGGCTCCCCAGGATTAGGAGTTTTTTTCCTTCCTATGGCTTATATGACATTTCTTTTCTGGAGCTATTTCAATTCCTTTATTTAAGTGCATCCCAGAAGGCAGAGCTACAGTGCAGCAGAGGAGGACCAATAAAGCTACAAAAATATCCCAAAAACAGATCTTCCTACACACTATGTGATATAACCATAGTTATAAAAAACTCACTTGGCAGAAGGTCATCCCACTAAGCCACAGTCACATATCTGTGCTCCAGCTTCCCTCCTGAGCACTGTGCTCTGCATCCAGCACTGTCCAGGGCTCCGAGCAGGCCCTGAAGCCATTCCTCCCCTTGATCCTCTATTTAAACAGCAGGCCTTGAGGGGAGATCTGGAAGAAGCTCCTGACTCCTGCAGACCATCAGCAGTTGTGCAGGGTACTGAACTTGTCTCTAGAAATGAATGGGGAAAAAAAAAGAAAAGGGCTATAAGCTATCTGTAGGGAAAAAAAAAAAAAAAAGACTGCAACCTGTGCTAGAACAGAATTGTCTTGTCCTAACAGTATATGAGTTTTCTGCCTAAAGTGAAACTAGTCTCAGCACAGATGAGCTCAGCTGATCCAAGCAGCACAGGGATGTCTCCCACTCCTCCTGTCTCTGTCTCCTGTCCCTCCCAGCACGTTCTCCTGAGCAGTGGGAAGCCACTGGAGCTGGTTTGCCCTCACTGTAGCCATTAACTGCACTTAGAACAGCATGGGTTCAGCTGTGCCTCCCAGGCTGGGCGCTGCAGGGAGGAGGCAGCAAGAGTGCAGACTCTTGTCAATTCACTTATTTTGGTGCTCAGAATAATTTCCTGGCCTTACTAGCTGTCGGGGAGTTACTCCTCATTATTCATGTCCCCCCGTTGCAATTCTTCCTGGCAGCAGAGAGGAGGGGGAGGGCAAATAGAAAGGAGCAAGGAGGGAGTAGATAATCAGCTGAACCTTTAGGAGGATGCTCTTTCACTGCTTCCCACCCCAGCCACGCACAGCTGGCATGGCAGCTGGCAAGTGGAACCACCAGAGCTCCCAGTACAAACCCAGAACACCCACGTTTTACTTGCACATGTCATCTTGGAGCCTCTCCATCTCTGGAGAGGGCCCCAGCTGCTTTTAAAGCTGTGCTTTTGTTTGTAAAAACCTACTTGTGTTTTGTGCATAAAACTAAACCAACCCCTCAAAATAACTCTGGTTATCCAGCCAAAATTCTGTTCACACTGGAGTGGTGAAAGTGGGCGTGAACATGGTTCTGTGTGAGCACGCAGCATGTATAGGCACAGAGAGCTTCAGGAGGTTGTGAGCATATTTCCAAATGGAATATAAACAGAATTTCTTACTCATAAACATGGATCAGAGCACTAAACGTTTTCCCTGTGAGAAGTCAGTACTGCTCCTTATCTGGAAACTTGCATAGTTTCTGCTTGCCAAAGTAAAATATATTGTAGATTCATGAGACTGAGGAATTATATTCAGGTATTTCATGACCAGGGCCACTTGGCCCAGAGCAGTCAGCTTGTTCAGATGTCTCAGGGATCCTTTATCTCTTGGTGATCCTCCGTGTCTGCAGATCCCTGGTCCTGCTGCAGGTTCATCAGCTGGGAATCACAGCCCTCCACATTCTCACCCTCCACTGTGTTGGCACAAACATCCAGCAGAAAACATGAGCTGTGCCTGCTGCATTCCTCCTCTGCTTCAGAGACTTACTTGGTTCATGTATTCCTTAGGGATGATGTTTAACTCCCATCAAAGCTGTTCTGATAAAAACACTTAGCCACAGCTATCAGCAATCAGATAATCAGACTTTTTTCCAAATATGCAGAAAAGCTGACATCTCACAGGACACAGGAATTATCAAAGATGTTGGCTGGGCAAAGATAAAATTTCCACTTGTTTCAAGTGGTTTTGAGCACCTAAAACCCTTTTGGAAATCACAGTCATGCTGTCTCATGCTCAGCCAGGAGTGCTGGGTGTCTTGTTGAATCTGCTGATTACCATGCCACTAATGCAGTTTGATCATTGCCCAGGCACAGCCGTGGATGTTAATTTCCAGCCAGAATGAGAATAAACTTTAATTGCTTTTAATCCAAAAAACTGAGAATTCTACAAGAGCATTTGTGTGTGTGTCCCCCCAGGAGCTGAACTGGGCCCCCCGGCTGTGTTTACAGACCAGCTATAGATGATTACTGCTACACTTGGAGACTGCAATCATAAAGCATTTCCTCCTTCTCCTGCACCCTCTGCTCTCTCCTGTGTTTGGCATGAAGTAGCTCCATATGGAGGGCTTGATCCTCCTCCCAACCCCTGCACTGCCCTGAGGATCCTTCATGCAGCCATGATGCAGAGCTGCTGCAGGTGAAAGCCATCCCTGGCTCTTTGCTGTGCTGTGGATTCCCCTCCTGGGTCACAGTGTGGTCTGTGAATGCTGCTCACAGCAGCAAGGAGGAAGCACTGCAGGCAGGGAAGAGGAGCTGGAGGTGGGTGGGTGGATGTCCCTTCCTGCAGCACTCCCAGCTTCCAGTGATGGTGCAGCTGAGACTCTGCTCAGTGAGGAGGAGTGATTCTGCTGCCTTCTGTCATCTTCCCTGCAGAAACAAACAATAAGTGATAGACAGCACAAATGTGAGAAGTCATGTTATGCAGAAGTAGTAACAAAGTTTTTGTGTAGTTGGTTAGGCCTTTATTGAGTTTTCTGGCAGTAAATCATCAGGGAGGAGATATATTACAGCTTTCTGCAGATTCAAGATTATTTTCTGTGGAGCCACTTTTTTTATGCAAGCTTGAGTTAAAAATGGAAAAACAAACAACCTGGTAGTTACTTGAAGGTATGGGAGGGAAACACAGTTCCCAAGGCCTTAGAAAAGGAGGCTGCTGTGAGAAGCCATCTGTTTACTGTGTCCTCAGCAGGACTGTACAGAAATGTCCCCTTTAGGCAGTGCAGTTATTAACAAATGTAAAGCAGTGAGTAGGGGAACATGGTTTCAGTCTGTTTTTTTTCCTTTTATGGTAAAGCTGCCAACTTGCTGCTTCATTGTGATAAACCATCTGATTTTGTTTGTGATTAAGCAGAGCTAACTGGTCTATCAAGAGCAGAGGGGCAAGAATTTTTACAGGCAAACTGGAGGTGTTTGGTGGAAAAAAAATAAGCAGATTCCAGAAAGAAAAAAAAAACAACCCTGCTGCATGTTTAGGAAAGCTGGTGAGGTTTATAATGTAAGGGTAGGTCTCTATTAAAAATTGAGGAGAAATTTTTTAAAAAATGTTTCTAATATAGACATACAGGAGGTAGGGTCCAGGTCCCTATGCTTCCACGTAGGGTCAAATTTTCTTTAAAGGCATTAGCCAAAAGGATATTAGACTCTAGAAGACCTATTTTGTTGCTTTTTAAGCCCCAGGAATCATATTTAAGGAGTTTTATTTATACAACTCTTTTGATAGATCTAACCACATAAAGTTGCAGACTCACAAAGTAGGGCAGAGTCTTTTCTGTATAGAATGAAACATTCCAGAACAGAAATAGGATTAATCCAGTGGGACATCCTTTGAAAGTAAACGGGGCCAGTATCTGCAGTTCAGGTCATAACAGAACAGGACTGGACTTCCTCATGTGTTTCATCCTTAGAGCTGCAGTTAGAACTGATGGAGGAGACAGAATAACATCTGGATGTCTCCCTCCGTGGGTGTGCACAGCACAGTTTGCCAGTATGAGATTTCTCCCGTGATTAATCTATCCCTGAGGACATTTGGTGCAACTTCTGACCATCCTAATCCTTCCTCTGCTCTTACATATCCCCAGGCTGCCCTTCACAGGCACTCCCACAGCCCCCGTGCTGGGCCAGCCTGTGAGACACCTTTGGGAGCGTTCCCCTACTGAGGAGCAAAAGAAGGGCAGCAATGAGTAGTGAGAAAATACTTGGCTTGGACACCAGCTTTTTCTAATGTTCCCTGAGCTCAGAAATTCCACTGGCAACTCAGTATCAAGAGTCGATTTTATTTTCTTTATGGTATTTATGGGTTAGTGATGCAATATCAATATATGCCCATGGTTTCTATTTACACAACAATGTATTTTTAGCAAAAGTTCTTCCACGGTCTCACTTTTTTGACTTAAAAGAAAGCCTAGCTGATACCCTGCAGTGAAAAACAAACATGGCTCACAGCTCCTCTCCTCCCAAATGTTTATGTGGAAGAGTTCTACAGGGCTGATTGCTGACAAACACCTCCAATGAAAATGAGGAATGAGCCATTTTGTACCAATTTACCAAACAAAGCAGTTAAGTGGCACCATTTGTGTGGTGATCAATAAAGCAGTTAATGTTATAGCTATTGAGGAACTGGGAGTAAAACAGTTGTTTAATATCAATCCAAGCCATTGCAGAATCCTCTAATGATTTTCCTAGACTGGCTGTGGGCCAGGCAGCAGTTACAACTTGAGAGCTTAATAAATTAGTTTAAATTATCTCATGGGATTGATGACATACAGGGTCAGCAATGGGGGTGAGCAACCAGACAGGTATTCCTGTCACCCCACACACTGAGTAAAAGGAGCTTGTGTCTGAACTTCTGTGCAAAGGATGGTGCTGTCTCTGCCTTGGATAAATAATGCCAAACCATCCAGCAGCACTGGATTCTGCCTAATTATCTGCCTCAAGTCTCAGATATGTAAACTAAGTGCACTTTTCAAAAATGTATTTGACCTGCCTGGGAATTATTTTCCTAAGTCAGAAGAGTTTTTTACAGTCTGTGAAGGCAAACTGACAGTCTCAGTCAAAGAAGGGCAAACTTCAGTGCTGGGGTGGTTGCTCAAGACCTTGTTTAAGTCTGCCTCCAAGTAGGTCCAGGGCTGGAAATACCACACCTCACTGGGAAACTTGTGTTTGACAAGTGAAGGAAACAGTTGTCCTTTAGAACGGGTCCCAGCAAACGTGCTCGTCATGCCTTTTGGCAGAAAAATCTGTGCAAGAGTTAGAGAGAAACCCTGAATCCAAATGAGTAGGCAGGGAGGATTGCTCCAAGAAGAGGTGATGGAGATGGGATACAATCCTGACCCTTCCTGCAGCATTACAGAACACTGGGCATTGTTGTGCTGAAACCTCTCACATGCCTCACATTGCAGAAATGGAAACTTTGGTCCTCCTTTTCATAAATCTTGATTTAAAATGTGTTTGATGGTCTGTTCATAGTAAAAAACATGAAGAATACTTACATACTTGTTGACATGATCCTGTAAAGTATCTTGTTTTATCTTACTCTTCGGAAGATCTCCCAAAGGCTTTACTTGTCCTCTTGATAAAAGTTGTATCTCAGTCTGAAATGAAACACAGGCTAAATTTTTCAGGTATTTGAGCTGCTTTGCTTCCAAAAGTCAAAGCTTTGCATGACCAGCTTAAAGCATTTTAGTTGTTGATGCCTTATCTGTCCAGACTTTGTTTTGAGCGGGCTGCTGGCCATAGTTCATAAGCATAGTAAAAACTTGAGGTTCAGGTTTGAAATTTTGTTATAATCTTCTTACAGAGAGCCTGATCTTTTTGCTGTCCTCATTACCAGCCATCTCCAATGGAATTTACAAAAAATATTTTCGACCTCTTAACCTTTTGTTCATTTTTTGTACAAAATACTTCCATTAGAGATGGTTATTTAAATTCAAGGGCAAATTAAATAAGATGTGAACCCAGTACTTTTTACTAATCATGGTCATCCAGATTTTAGAAGGTCTAGGCTGTTCAATGTAAATCCTTATAAATATAAGTGCTTCTGTCAGAAAAGCCCTTTTCCCTAATTAATGGATTCCTTTTTCTTTATTCACAGATAGAGAAGACCAGTCTATCCTGTGCACGTAAGTAAACTCATCTATTTTAGTATATCTCCATGTCACAATATCTTTATTCAAAACTGATTCAAATTCTGATGTAATGGACACATGCTCCTCACCTTCAGTAAGCTTGAACCCCAGTCTCAAACCTACTTCAGTACATAGACCTGTTCATAAGATTAAGAGCAGGTATCAGTGTCACAGGAAGTCTTTAATGCATAAAATTATTTCTTTAAATTGACTTTCTGAACTTAGAGATTTAGTGGTTTACAATGAACAGCTGGGGAGTTTGGTTATTACTCCACAAAATCCCGCTGATTTGTCATTCCTGCCTGTTTTGAAAAATCACTCAAAATGTTGAACTGAACAAGGATCTCCTGCTTGACCCTCAGTTTTAACTCTTTCCATTCTTCTGTTGCTTATTACTTGTTTTTATTTGCTTGAATGCCATCAAAAATGCTTTTTTTTGCCTTTGTTAAATTAGGCATTTTCCAGTTTTCCTGGTAAAAGATCGGATTTGATTCTATGTAAAGGCTAACACGTTTGCAGAGCTGCCATGTGTATTATTTACAGCAGGTTCATGCAATGATGCTGTAATCTGTCAGGTTTAGGTTATCAGAGATAATGTGGCTACTGACTGAATATGTATTTACCCTCAAAAAAGCACTGCTACCGATCACCAGCTGTAACATTACTTCCGACTGCCACTGCTGACTGGAAAAAACAAATCACCTAATAAAATATGTTTACTGTGTCTGGTACCATAAGGGCTCTCTTAGCTCTAAGCTCTGCTACAGCAAGACTTCAGTATTTGTAGGCGTACAAACCAAAAATCTGCCTCCAAATGCATTAATACCAAAAAGAAATCTCAAATTCCTGCAATGATGAAGTAAAAATTGACCATCACATTCTTCCCAGGATGAAGCATGTCATGGTTATGAAGACTAATTTACAATATGCATTTCCTCCTTCTATTTCTGTACTTTAGTTTATTTTTCCACTAGTAAATCTTCTTTTAACTTTGGAACATTGGTACTTTCAAGAAAGGGACTTTCTTTTGCAAATCTATGGGTTTTGTTCGTGAAAATCCATTAAAGGATCCACTTCTTGCAGCTACCATTTATTGAAACTACTTGGCCATCTTGCTGGACACCTAGTGTTTCACACCAGTGATACATAAAATTAAGAAAAATAAATGCCTTTTCTATCCAATAATATATAAAATAGAATGAAATGCCTTTCTCATTTTGAAAACAGCACAGCAAGTGATTCCCCGAGATGTTTAGAGTAATTGTTGGATGTTGGATGTGCATCATAGCTTAAAACAATCCTCACATGCCCTCAAATACAAAAAGATTGGCCAAGCCAAAACCAATGTACACAACATTAACCACTACTGGTTTAACATTCTTGTTGGCCTTATTTGGCTGTGCAGAAAGAAGAATTTCAGCTTGGCAGCTGTCAAGTTGAAGCAATTTGCAGTATTTTATAGAATTGTTAGAAATTATAAGAAATTACCTTTTGATCAGCCAGTATTTTTTCTTGAAATAGCTACAGGCTTGAACTTTTCAAGGCCTGGTACCTAAATTAGTAAACAGAGCCATGGTATAGTTTTTTTATACTGTAAATGTAAAAGAATAGCTTTAAGGATTCACATGGATCCCCTGAAATGGTCCTGGGACACGGGCTGGGGGGCAAATCTGAGAACTCAGCCTGATTCTGTGTTTCTGACTATAAATATACCCATTCTCAGGTCTTCACCCTCAGCTCATTAAACCTACCCTCGTGGTTAAGTACTGTTTGCATTCTTTTTCTTTGTGTTATTAACCGTGGTATGTTTAAAATCTCCATCTGTCTTCAATGCTCATGGGTTCCAGTGCTTCCTTAGAGTTCTCTGTCTTTCCAGATTTCATTATTTTCTCTACATTTCATTAATAACCGCACTCATAATGCCCTTGGTCTCCTTTCCTCTGTGCACACACATCCTTTTCCTGTTAGCTCTTTCCCATGGTAGCACTACTGAACATCCTCTGGTGTCATTCCCTGCCAGTTACTCTCTGGCACTTTACAGGCAGCCTCAAAATCCCACATCTCATCGTGCACTTTTACAGCACAAAAAACTTTATACCATGGCTGTGTTTACTAATGTATCTGTGGTTGCATTATTGTGACATAACACAATGTAGCATAACTTATATAATACATATACAATACATAATGTTGCAATATGTATTGCATTAATACATAATTAAACATAATACATACACAATACATAATACAGAGTACATATACAATACATATGAAATATTGAATCTTACTCTTTTATGTGTCTGAAAGTCAGGGCAGGTAAGACTTTTTTGTGTCTTGGTCTCTGTAGTGTTCTGAGCAGCCTTCACTGCTCTGCCTGGTTATTGGGATGTCCTGAAATTCCTCCCTGTGACTTGTGGTTTTTCAAGCTTCCTCCATGTTAGTAAAGGCACAAGCCCTCAAAGGAGACTTCTGGCCTCTTGTTTGATTCCTAAAGACACAAGTGGATTCTCCTGGAGTTTTCAAAATGTTTTTCACTAAAAATTCCACAAGTGCTTATTTGCATGGGTAACCACATGAGAGTTTCAACAATTTCCTCATAAACCTGTCTGATCTTGGGGTTATCATATTTTAGCCACTTCCTGAAAAGAGCAGGTAGAGTATTTTCTAAAAAGCAAATGTGGCTTGGAGGACTGTGCACAAGTTTCAGTTTAAAAAAAAGCTGCCTTAAATGAATGAGAAAATCTGATCAAAGTTCTGAGTGTCTGGGGTATTGTGAAGTCCATGGAAACAAGTACTTGTGAAACACCTGTAGCTATAATCAAGTACTTTTTCATTACCTTTCTGATTTTTAAAACATGCATTCAGTTTGAACAGCTTACATGAAAACAGGGAAGTAGCAGGTTCACATTTCCACTAAATTTGATATGGGAACAGACAAAACACTGAGTGGAGCAGTGGCCATCCTGCCCTTTTCCCTTTCTTCCCCTCTCTCTCTCTCTGGGCAAACTCTCCAGAGCCTCACCCGGCCATGGGACCCCAGCCCATTTCCTTCCCTGACACACATCAAGAACCAAAATCATCCAGAACATCTCCAAACTGCAAAGCCCCATTAGTCAAAAGACTCCTCCACGAGAGAGCTGAACTCCTCTTTCCCAGCTCAGTAAATCTCAAAGGCTGGAGCTGGCAGGCCTTGCTGCCTGGCCCCTGTCCCACACAGATATCTCCTGGAGCTGGGTGCTGACCCCGCTCCGCCTCCTGTGGGAATTGTTTTGGAATCAAACCCGTAGGATCAGTGGCTTCTGAGACGAGTCTGCAGTGGGGTACAGCTGGTCTAGGACAAATCTTTCATTATGTTTGCACATCCCATAGTCAGGACAAAGGCTGCCAATCCCTAATGTGATTTAGAGCACCTCGTTGAGTGCTCTGCCCACGGGGGCTTCCCACAGTGCCAGCACCGCCGGATTAAGGGATGTGTGAACGGGCAATTCTTGTGGTTCATTGCTTACTGAAACAGACGCTGAAAATAAATTCTGTTGTTGCTTTTCAGAGGATTCCAGAAGTGGAATTAAGCTAAGTCTCATATCATAATATTAACATGGAAAGCTTTCAAATTTTCAGCAACAACAAAAGAAAATACACTTTTAAAACTAACTTTTCTCAGTCGTTCTCAAATGTAGAAGAGTCCTAGTTGCACCACAGGCTCAACCCCAACAACAGGGCCAACTTGCTAGTGTCACCTTGTTCATCTTTGGAAACCTATTCTAGCTGGGATAATTCCCATTTAAGGTGAAGGTAATGGAGTCATGCAGGATTTTGTAGCTCAAGGGGTACAAAAACTCTGTTATAGCTGAGCACAATATGTCAGTTTATGTGCTTTAAATCCTGTATTGAGGTCCTAAAACAATGCCTGGCAAGCAATGAGGGAAGGATAATTTTAAGTTATATCCCACGATGTGAGAATGGTATTTTTAACAGAGCAAGCCTGTTAGCCTGGTGGAGCCCTTTGCTCTGGGAAAGCCAAAGAGTTCCTTAGGAGGAAAACTTGCACAGGAAGCAGCTGAAGTACTGCTGTTGGGCTGCTCAGAGCTGTGCAATGGAACTTGGTTTTGCTCTGGTTTTTTGCATTGGCCATCTGAGCTGGGTGCAAAGAACAGCACTGGCAGTAAATGTGCTCCCTTGGGTGTGGCAGGAAAAAGAATTATTTGAGGGGCTTCAATTAAACAAATGGTCATTCTGCTTCCTAAAGATGATGGTTAGAAGAGTGGTAACAGCATTTATATGGAAACACCTACTTGGAACATAATTAAGTCTGAGGAGAACGGGCACTCAGAAGAAAGGAGGAGATGCCTCCTGGCAGGAACTCCATCATGTATGGTCCATGCCAAAACCACCAGAAGATGTTTGCAGGAAAAAGATCCATTTTTAAAAATTGAGTAACTGAGCTCAAGAGAGCAAGCAGATTTTAAAAGAGGTGGGATTTCTCATACCATCTCACAATGGAAGTTGTTTCTACCCCCTCAGAAATGATAGTACTTCAAGGCAGATGCAGAGAAAAAACCTGTTCTGCATGACCAATTCTGTTGCAACTCAATATTTCTAGGAGGAATTTCATCCACCTGTGAAGTGAACGAAGATGTTCACATGCTCTCCTCCTCCTGGGGCTCCTTTGGTAAACTTCTTGCTATTTAGAGACACTGACCTGACCTAGCCATTCCTCCTCATTAGTACATTTACAACCACATGGCATTTCATCATTGAGGTGAAATCAGGTGTCCTGTGGCTGTGACACATCCTTCAGAGTATGAGTGGTACTAACTTTAAATGGATACTTGTTTATCAGACCTGTCTGTGGTCATGGACATTTATGACTGATCTGATACGTTGAAAATCAGATGTATTCATCAGCTAGAGACATTATTCTTCATACCTTATTGACCTTGGAGACTTTTTTTCCTAATTAACCTAAAGCAGTTGAGGTTCTTTGTGTTTTCTATTTCATGTTGAAGAACTTTTTTATTGTCTATTTCAAAAGGAAGTTAAAGCCCCAAAATCTGTCTGCAGAAAACAGGAAAGCCCTCGGCCTGTGCAGAAGCAAAGAGTTAAGGAGCATTACAGTACGATGGGATAATTACAAGTAAAATGATGCCATATATGGTAATACTCACAAGGATTCAGGGAAAAGCCAAAAGATGGGCACTGTTGCCCTGGGAGAAAGGAAATGCAATGATGATGTGATGAACTACAAATAACCCTTAATAAAATGGAACAGTTCAAAGCCCAGGGTTTGTTTGAAGAAAGTTGTTCTGGTTGGTTTTTTTTTCCAAAGAAACAAAGCTGTAAGGTAAATTTATTTGAAAAGTTTGTATGCATATGTCTTCAAATTGGTGTGCTTGGTTTGGAATTGTTCCCAGGACACTTAATTTTTATCAATAAAACATAGCAATGTTTTAGCACTGGAGCCCAGGCAGAGATGAATCCAATCTCTAAACTCTGCAAATTAACCCAGGTCTTGTGAAAAGGAATCTATTAATCTCAATTATTTGTGGTTCAAACTCTAAAAGCCAGAAGAAACAGTTCTTATCATGTCATACCTCAGGCAGGAATTGTGTCTGGTTTCCTAAGGTTTATATCAATGTTATTCTGTATTGAAAGCTCTGTCTAGAACTTCTCCATATTTTTATGTCCATTTATCACTGGTTCTTTGGTCGGGAAATTAACTCCTATATTTCCTAATTAGGAAAAGAAGCAGAATTGCAGTGGATTCAGCTAAACAGTTTCAGGCTCAAAAGAGCTGATAAACATCTCTGGGATTTTTTAATGTATTGTTCTTTTATTTTTTAAAAATACATTTTATTATAGATCCAAAGAGAAAGAGGTCCAGCTTAGATTGTTGCTCTTCTCACAGCACCAGCTCAGTTGAAAAAACTCAATTGTTACATCCACACCCACTTTACCACTCTTTTTGACTGCTGAGCAGGACAGTATAAAAACATTTTTGTCCATACAATCATCAGAGCCAGAGGTATCTGAAAGACTTAAGATGATGTAATGTAACAGAGAGGAAAATTGGCTGGAAATTTCTATTGAGAAAAGACTGTAAATCTGTACTTTGAAAACCACTCTTTTACTTTAAGAGAGGGTGTAAGAGTTGTAAATAAACTTAACCTGGAAGTCTTCCAAGAGAGAAAAAGTTACCACTGCCTTCCTGCTTCCCAAGGGACACTGCACGGAGCAGAGCTGGGATGCCAGTTCTGCTGGTCAGACATCTCCCCACAATGTTCCTCATTGCCAGTGAGCAGGGACACCTCAGGCAGTTCCATTCCTGGTCCCACTGAATTCAAGGAGCATCTGAACACAAAGTTCAGATGAGGCAGGATCAAGCTGTTAGTCTACTTTAATGCCAGAGTTTCAGAAGAGAAAACCATTGTATTACTGCTGATGTTTTCTTTTACTGCTGTATCACATAATAGCTAATGTTGTATTTTTTGGTCTTAAAATATAAGCAGACTCCCTGCCAACTCCACTTCTCATAAGTGTTCAGATGCTGCCAAAGCAAGATGAACCGCTGTTCAAAAATGCATCATGTTTTATAATTCCCTTAAATGGCTCAATGTCCACTCAAAATACTACCAGGACAGAGATATAACTCTGATAATGCATTCTTTGCAGGCTGAAGTCAGGTGGATTTGGGAGGTGGTGTTCTGGGGTAGATAAGAACTGAGCTGGGCAGTTTCCAGTCCTGTTTTTATGCACTATGTACAAATACATGGCAGAAGGACTCCACTGGTTACCTACCTTCTTTTGTGTTATTTCCTTTCCCCTCAGAGGTGAATCTGGTGCTGGCAAGACAGAAAATACCAAAAAGGTCATTCAGTACCTGGCTGTTGTTGCTTCATCACATAAGGGCAAAAAGGACACCAGCGTCACTGTAAGTGAGTTCTTCTCTCCCCAGCCCTGCCCCAGGCCCTGGGGCTGCACTGAGGTGACTCTGCAAGGCAGGGACTGTGCCTTGTCAAACACTTGGCATATTAGGAGTACACAGTCACGTCACAGCTCTGTGTTTATGGAAGAAATAAAATGTTTGACACCATCTTAGGCATCAAATCAGAATGTACTGAGGGAGAACAGAAACATTCATAGCTTTCCATAGGCACAGCACCTATTTATATCCCAGCATGAAGACCTTGAAGTCTGCAAGGGCTCAAGTCCTTGTTTTACCCTTGACCTCTGCCAACTGACAAGTTTGGGAAAGCCTGTAACTAACATGTTGTCCAATTGCATCACAAAAATGTAAACCAGCATTTAAACTTCCAAGGTTTTGATTGGATTTGTTAGTAAGTTTTCTTACTAAATAGCAAAGAGTCCCAGTATAAAACTTGTCTTTTTTTTTACTGCTCTGTCAGAGGTAACAATTTTGAAAGGCACAATTTTTTCTAAGTGCTTTGTTCCTTCAAAATTTGTAATTGTCTTGCCTGAGAGACTAAAGTTAATTTTCTTACTTTGAACCATGTACCTGCCCAGTTCCTGGAGATCATTACCATGGCTGAGGCTCTCAGCTGCCTTTGCTCTTCTCAGTGATACAACTCCAGGTCTTACATCATTCCCAGCCTTTTGAATGTAATTCAAAACTTCTGCAAAAAAAGGAAGCAATTCACTTTCATGACAAAACAGGCTTAATTCATGAAGACAAGATTGGGTGCAAGATAAATAATTAGTAGGGAAGTGGGAAATAAAGCAAAATCTCATGACTACCCCTGTGCTGGGTCTCAGAGCTACCCCTGCCCATGTGTCAGCAGAGCATGAGGTGTGCAGCCCTCCCTTTTCCACCACAAATAACTGGGGTTTTATGTACAGTGAATTCTAATTTGGAGTCGGGGAGAGAGTAGATGTCCTTTTGAGAAGTATTTGCTAGAAGTCTGTGATTAAATTTACTGGAAACAGTCCAAGGCTAACGTTTAACATTTAATGTTTATGCAAAAAAAGTCATTTCTTCCTACTGAGTCCCCGCTCATTAGTTGGGGGAGATGAACTTGGGGTGTCAAGGCCATCCCTAACTGCAGTTGCTGCTGACTCCTCTGAGGAACTATGTGAGTCTCAGGACTAAATTTACCCTGAGACAGACCTGAAGGCAAATACCCATCTGAGAGGAGCTGAGAAAAAGTCTAATTTGTTCTATATCATGCTGACAAATAGTATTTCAGTGATTAGGACTACTGACACTGCAATTTCAGTCATTAAAATATAATGAATAACAAAATGAACCAGAGACGAACTAGGGATTTATCATAAAAATACTTGCCCTTGTCTAGTCATGAGAGACTAACCTGGGACTGGGTCCAAATCCCATCTCTTTGCTTCAGGTTTTTTCTTTTCTTCAGTTGAAATGCTGTATGTATGTTAATGGTATTTATATCCTTGGTATGTCTGCAATAGGTTGTTCATATCTGTATTCCTGGTTTATTTGCATGGAAACTGTGTACTGGTTATTTAAGTACAGGAAAAACAATAAAAATGTCTGTCTAATGGAAATTATACTGACACTTGTTTTATACCATGTTATCCAACACAGCAAGGTCCATCTTTTGCCTACGTGAGTAACTTAGACTGTTTGATGTGTGTTTAAGGCACTGAGTGTAGATCTGCATGCTATTGTTGCACCCCAAAAATTTAAGAGAGATTTTGTTGAAATATGTTGTATGATATGATAAAAAGCAACAATAGCACCAAATGCTCTCACAAATCAACCCTAACTGTGTCAGGCTCCATAGTAAAGAATGAGGTCTGACACAGGCAGGGTCATCTTTCAAATATCACCCTCTTCTGTATCTCTGTGTGTGTTCAAATTGCCATAGTTTGAATTAAATTTCCCACGATCCTGGAAGAGCCATTCAGCCTGAAATGAAACAATGTGGTTTCTGAATGAAATACCCAAATGCTTTCTGTGCTTCAGGTTGAACTTTTTAGGACTGTTGTGAAATAATTCCTAAACCTCACGGTGTTTGATTTGTGTGGCTGCATGCTTTCCATTTGTTTTTGCTTGGAATTTTACATTTCCATGTAACTGTTGAGAATTGTTCACCACCACAAGAGTTAGCATGTTCTTAGCTTGCTGCTGTGACGTGTAACAGAGCAATTCCCACTGCAGCACCTGTCTACAGGTGTTACAGGCCCTCCTCTCTGTGTGCCACACCACATAGCAATGCTTTGGGAATACAGGCAGGTTTGCTGGAACATTCTTGGTGTTTCTGTGCCAGGCAAATGGGATTTAATTTTTTTCATGCAGTCTTTTTTGCCCCATTCTGACTGCTGCCTCTCAGACTTCAGCTATGACAGTGTTGCCCCTTAGTTAATTTAGTACTTCCTTTGAGAATCTCTCTCAAAAGAATAAATTATTTCATGGTTGACATAGGCACCTCTGTGGAGTTTGGTTACAGCTGCACACAGTGCTGGCCATCTGGAGCCAAAGTTTTATACCCAGGTCTAGGGCATAGTTCAGTTCTCTGTAGAAGCAGGTGGTGTCTGTCTCATTTCAACAGACAAGGTTCTATTTCAGATGCCACTTTCTGATTGCAGCAACACTCTTTGCTTATACTGGAGATTTTAAGTCTACAGACTGTAACTGCACAGAGCTGGCCAGTACAGAGAATCTTCAGGGACTTTTTTAGGAATTCATTTCATATTCTGGGATTCCTGTATGAACTTGTTAGGAAATCTTTCTTCCCTCTTCCTCCAGCTCTTGGGTAGTAAGCTTTTTAATGATATTTTTGAGGTAGCTCTCATCATTGACACAGAAGTTACAAGGCATTCGGGAGCAACATTTAGAAAAAGCTGACCAGATTTGCACACTAACTGGGAAGCAGTTTCATTTTCCAAATTATTTCTAAGACTCAAATGAAATATTGCTTTAATTTCTAGTTAACATTATTTAAATTATATCTTATTATCTATCAAGGACTTTTTCCTTTACAGAGTGAGTTATTTGAAATAATGCATATTTCTACAGCGTAATACTCAAAGAATAGTGTGGCAAAGTAAATGTGAATGATCTCACAGGACAGAGTTGAATGAAAAGTTCTGAAAAGCTGTATACATATGCAAAGTATTTTTTCAACTTCATTGATTTGATTAGAATTAGGATTAGGTAAATATATAGAATTAAATGCATGCTTGTTTCATTGCATGATTTGTTTCCTTAGCAATTAGCAATCACAATTAACAATATAATATGAAGTTTGTGTGTTGGCATGGGAATTCATTATCCTAGTTTGAAATAAATGAGTGCAATTCCATATTTAACCTACGTAGCTTTGCATGGATCATTATTAATAGACTTGATGAAATCTGCTTTGTAGCTTTGTGCTGCATTACATTAAAATTATTCTCGGCAAGTTATTCTAATTACATTGTCATTTGCTAGCAAAGGGTCTCAGTAAACTAACTTGGAAAAGACATGCTAGAGGTTCATTAAAGAACATCCCTTTAAAAAATTATATTAAACTGGAAAAAATAATTGACATTGAATGACCCTTTTTTTCTTAAGGCAGGCCAGTCATGATGCTAAACAGATTAATCGAATTTGATCTGTCACAGGCAACAAGGCTGGAAAAGAGTCATGTATTCAGGGCAGCAGTCAACTGCACAAATAGATAAACACAAAGATTAATAGAGAATGAAAACAAATCCACATGAAATGCAGTATTTGGCAAAAAAATTAGAGGCTTAAATTAGATTTCACCTTTCTCTCCTGGGTACGAGTGTTAGTTTCAACTAAGTCTTTATCAAGTTTAGTGTTAACTGCTTCTGAATGAATTTTAGGGTGAGCTGGAAAAACAGCTTCTCCAGGCAAACCCTATTCTTGAAGCTTTTGGAAATGCCAAAACTGTGAAGAATGACAACTCCTCCAGATTCGTAAGTAGGAGAAATCCAGTTCGGTCTGTGTTGGGGGGAGGTAAAACACCTTTTAAAACCCAGTGTACTGACAGTGGCCCCCATCTTCTCTATAAAGATAGCTATAAAACTGATCCCTTAAAAACAGTTTAGAATTCCCCTCTGAAATAGGAATTTGGCTTGATAGAAGAATAAAGATCAGGCCCACACTTGACAGTAACATTGTCTCTCACAATTTAGCAGTCTATGTGTGACCTTTTGGAGTCACCTCCTGCTCTAGCACATATCCATCCACCTTCAGAGTTTTCGCAAATCAAATCTGTATTTCCATTTTCTTTGCACCATTGTTGAGTATATATCTCATAAGGTGGGAGTGTTACGTCACAGTTAAGATATTAAATAGAAAATGGAGGGGAAAAAATGGAGAAAAAAGAAAAAAACCACTTATACAGATTGGAGTTAGAATGTTGAGAGCTGAGAGCTGTCACTATCTGATGACACTACTTTCTGGGAGTGCTGGCAGATGCCTGTTTTCCCTGCAGACCCTCCTCTGCCACCTCTGCTCCCTCCTGGCAAAGTTCAGGGATGATGTGGGTCAACTTCAGCAGAGAGTTTCACAGATCCAGCCCTGTTCCCTCACTGACCTTGTGAAAAATCAAAGCAGAGCAAAGATGTTGTCCTACCCCACTTCCAAAGCCTAGTCCAGTAGGGAGAACTCCTGTCCCTTTAGGTACCTGAATAAAATGTGGGAGGAATCTGACAGAGGGAATATCAGAGAAGTTCACTTCCTTTCAGGCTGTTCCACAGCAGGAGGGAGTCAAGCATGTTATTCTTGGGAGGGTGATGTACACATCTTATGAAACAGGCTAAATACTGGCTAATAATTGAAAAACCTGCCATAACCTGAAAGAACAGCCCAATTTAGGTCTTCTTTGCATTCACAGGGCAAATTCATCCGCATCAACTTCGACGTGACTGGCTACATTGTGGGAGCAAACATCGAGACTTGTATCCTTCTCACCGAGCTGCCCTAGGCTGAGAGGAAGTGAGATAAACAAGCTCATTGCATGTCTAAGAAAGGCAAATATTGCCGAGGCTGCTGTAAACAAAGAGGGAAGGAAGTGGCCCCGTTTGTGCTGATGCCAGCTCTGTCTTGCTCTCAGGTTTATGTTTTCAGGGCTGCTTTCTCAGCTCTAGAAAAGGGAGCTATTCCCCAAATACAGCTTCAGAAACTGGACAGCCCATACCTAAGGCGGTGGCAAGGGACGTTCTTGTGTCCAGAGGACTTTCTTGCCTGAATGCCAAACACTAACTGCTAAATAAATACTAACTGCTGTGCCAAATTACACACCCAGAGCAGTGAGCTATGTATCAATAACCTGGATGTATTTTTTCAAGGAAAATGGACAGAAATTCAGCTCAGTCTGACCTTGCTTGTCAAGTATGTTGCCTGTTTCCTTGGCTATGTTTATGATCTAGTATGTTTTAATGAACATATTAATATGCAGGTGGTTTCCTCAGTGTTGCACTGCTCATCTTTGCATATAGAAGGAGCTTCTTGCTCCAATAAGTGAGAAGGAATGATGCAGCTATAAAGATATACCTTATCCCTTGAGTGTACCATCAAGCAAGTTTATCATTCTGCTCTTATTTTGACAACTGATCTTTAGAAAAAATCCTGTTTTAACACTTTTGGTCTTAACTGAAGTTTTATCTACAGCACTTTAGCTTTTAAAGAGTGAATCACTAACTGGTATTGAAATACTTACACTAGTGAAAACTCCATTTTTATTTGCTTATAGTCACAAAAATGGTCCATAAATGGTTCTGAGGTTGATGGCACAATTAAGAAAGGACTGAATCACGTTATTGATTTTTTAACACACTTGACAAACAGACTTGCTTGAAAAATCCCGTGCAATTCGTCAGGCTAAAGATGAAAGAACATTTCACATCTTTTACTATTTGATTGCTGGAGCTTCTGAACAAATGAGAAGTAAGTTCCTTACTAATGATTCTCTCATCTCATTGAATAGTCTGAGCAATGGCTTGCCTAAGTATTTAATTTCTGTTATTACATGTCATTCAATCCTTACTATAAACAAACAGCCATAGAAATAACTATGTATATTAGCTATAGAAAACAATTTTCTCAAGTGAATTATAAGGAAGCATCAATTCATGTCCACCTGTTTGAGGCAGGTTGTTTGCAGTTTACAGGACATTTTAAATCCATACAGGGAGAGGCATAATTCTGAGTAGGTTGCATATGGCATGAAATAAAAAAAAATTGGGAAGAATAGCTCAGATTTGAGTCCATAGGACACAAAATTGCCCCCAAGTGCAGAGACGTTCCCCACTCACTAATGAAAAGTAGAAACTTAATACCATCAAGCTTGCTAAATAGTTGAAAATATTTGAAAAATATTTATTTTTCAAATTATACTTGAAAATATTTGACAAAACCTTTAACTCCTCATACAAGCAGAATCTTCCTTTGGTCATAATGTTGGGTTTTTCTCTGTTTCCTTAGGAGAATTCATGAACCAAGAGCATTAAGTAGATGCACTTAAATAAAACTTTTCTTCTTCTTTTTAGATGATTTGTTGCTGGAAGGCTTCAACAATTACACCTTTCTATCTAGTGGCTACGTGCCTATTCCTTCTCAACAAGATGATGAAATGTTCCAGGAGACCTTGGAAGCCATGAAAATTATGGGCTTTACTGATGAGGAACAGACAGGTGAGAATTGTTATCAACACTGTATTCAAGAGATACATTTGCAAATGACACTACATAGAGATGCAAATGCAGAGGTTAATTCTGTCCGGAATAATCACTTTGCAAAGCTAATTTGTGTTTATGAAACGGATTATTTCTCTTTGGACTCCCCTACATATCCAAAAAGAGATTACTGAGTCGAAGCCGGCTCTATCAACAGTAATGACCATTTAAAGCCATTTTTCAGAACTTTCCAACAACTAGCTGAAAAAGTTGCAAAATAATCAGATTTATTTTTGAAAGAGACAGAACAGGCTCAAATACCTCATATGTACTGACTGATTCAGAGAAAACAGAAATTAAAACAAAGGGCATGAAACAACAACTAAACTGTGTTGAAAACGTGGGCCTGCCAGAGACATCCACCTGCACAGCTTTTACCTCCCAGTGTTGCTGGGAGTGTGCAGGGCTCTGGGATGCAACTTGCCACGTCCCAAGTGACACCTGGTGGCAGAAGCAGCGCCCTCCCGTTGCCTTGGAGCAGCTGCAGCAGCAGCAGCAGAGCACACCCCTCACCTGCATCAGAGGGATGCTGAGCAAAACCCCAGCCTTGGCCAACCTGGATGGTGGTGCTGGTGCACACTGCTCTGCTCTCCTGCCAGTACTGGCATGGGCAGCTGCATTCTCCACTGCAGAACAGCAGTCACTGTTTTACTGTCTGAACCCCTCTGATTTCATGCTCTAAAATATTAGCCCATTAGGACAGTATTCTTCTCCTGTGTAAATTAGATAAATTTACAGATAAACAAGTAGAACGCCCCAGATTAATACAACTTCATCTGTAACATGTCAGTAGATTTTACCACCCGAGATTAGGTGGCATCACATTTATGTGTATTTTAGTAATCAAACATTAATAAGTAATTTTTCTGTATTTTGACACTAATCCTTTAAAGGTGTGTTTACATTTGATTTTAGTTCCACAACTAAAGATGTCCCTGAATAACTGGACATTCAGAAGCGCCACACATTTTTGAAGCTGCTGGAAATTCAGATATATTTTTCATTTTAAAGACAGAAATACTCTTGAGTCACTGAACAGGGAAGATGCTACAGGCACTGTGAGTGGGAGGCAAATTCCTGAGATGTGGGGATCTGCCTGGGGAGCCAGCATAACTTAGCTTGAGGGGCTGGTGTCCCCAGACTGGCCCATTTGCACAGATTGTGGAGATTTTTGCTCAGTCAGCTCTCAAACTCCTGCAGTTTATGGCACAGTCCTTTAAAACAAGCCTTACTCATTCCAGAGAGGTACAGACTATCACAGGCAATAGAATGTTATTGCACGGAACAGTTTTCATAATGTGGCCATTCTGTTCCTCATTTATATTACCTATTTCTCTTACAGCTATACTGAGGGTCGTTTCATCTGTCCTACAGCTGGGTAATATTGTCTTCAAGAAGGAGAGAAACACTGATCAAGCTTCTATGCCAGACGATACTGGTATGATTTTCCACTTCAAAATCTAGTTAAAATTAAGAAATTGATGAAACAGCAACTGAATAAGCACTCTTTATCAATATTTTTTATGTAATTGCTGTTATCTATGTAGCACTCAGGCTTTAAAATATAAACCATGCTTAAAATCAGCTCAATGATCATTACTACTTCTAGGAATCTTGAATCCATAAGTTGATGAATGGTGAATTTGTTGCTTGGATCAAAAATGTTACTTTTATGGCAAGTGTCATCTCTTGTATGTACAATAGAGGAGCTTTTAAGGAAGATAAATAATTCTGCATACTTGCTGAGCTAATCTTATTCACGCTTACTGACCAGCTAAGAGGCAATTCAGTCTGAAACAAAATCTCGCTTTTCTATTCTAGCTGCACAAAAAGTGTGCCACCTGATGGGGATTAATGTGACAGATTTCACAAGATCTATTCTGACCCCAAGGATCAAGGTCGGACGAGATGTTGTCCAGAAAGCTCAGACCAAAGAGCAGGTACCACATGCACTCTGCTCAGCTCTCCTGGACTATTCTCCCTTTTCCTATTTCTATTTCTCCTTACATCTTCTCTAAAGGAAACCATCCATTTTCTGTCTCACTTTTAAGTGGGTTTCTTCTTTCACTTACAATCTCCTCTTTCCTTTTCCAGGCAGACTTTGCCATAGAAGCTTTGGCCAAGGCAAAATTTGAGCGTCTTTTCCGTTGGATCCTGGCCCGTGTGAACAAAGCTCTCGATAAAACAAAAAGACAAGGAGCTTCTTTCTTGGGGATCCTTGACATTGCTGGATTTGAGATTTTTGAGGTACGTACTGTGGGACACAAGCTGATTAAACTCATATAGGTCCTTAAATTTTAATTATTTTAATACTCAAAAAGAAATACAAAATAGCAAATACCATCTTATCATTTAAGTTCACTCTTGAAGATCTCTTTCTAACGTTGCAAATTCACTTCTTTCCTCTTCACAGATCAATTCCTTTGAGCAGCTGTGTATTAACTACACTAATGAGAAACTTCAGCAGCTTTTCAACCACACCATGTTTATACTGGAGCAAGAAGAATACCAGCGAGAGGGCATTGAATGGAATTTCATTGACTTTGGCCTTGACCTGCAACCTTGCATTGAGCTGATCGAAAGACCAGTAAGATTCTCTCTGTGTAGGTGGGATACTTCATGTGTAGTGTAGTTATGTGTCAGTACAAGAGGTCCTTTATTTCCTGGAAGGGTCTGTACCCTCAGGGTGAAGAAGGTGGTGCTCTGTGTTTGTCTCTGCCTGTGATGATTCTGATCTGACACTGCTCCCATTGCAGACCAACCCTCCCGGTGTGCTGGCTCTGCTGGATGAAGAGTGCTGGTTCCCCAAGGCCACTGACACATCCTTTGTGGAGAAACTCATTTCAGAACAAGGAAACCATCCCAAATTCCAGAAGCCCAAGCAACTCAAGGACAAAACAGAGTTCTGTATAATGCACTATGCAGGAAAGGTACTGGACAGATTGAGCTATTTTGACTTAGGGAACTTTGATACCCAAAGGATCAAAGAGAAACATTCTGGTACCTGCATTGATGAGACATGGCTTTAACTATGAAATGTGCTTATTAAGTGCTTTAATTACACAAAACATGAAATAAGATTTGCAAATCATGGTCGTGCTAAGCTCACAAGACAACAAGAATTACCATCACTGAGTTTATTAAAAATCCAAGTTATTTGGATTCTTTTCTAGCAAGCAGATTTTTTAAAGACATGTGAGAATAAATACTCAACTCTCAACCCTAGAAACATTTGCACATTATTTGTCTGATTTGTGTTAATACAGTGCCCTGTGTTCTTGGCCACTCCAGATTTCTTATAAAGAACAAATTTTTGATGCAGCACTCACTGTTCCCTGCAGGTTACCTACAATGCAACTGCCTGGCTGACAAAGAACATGGATCCACTAAATGACAATGTGACTTCTCTGCTGAACCAGTCTTCAGACAAATTCGTAGCAGACCTTTGGAAGGATGGTATGAATCACAGCTATAAATCAGTGATGGGGTTTAAAGGGAGAAACTCCTACCAGAACTTTTTGACAGCCATCTCTTGCTGGCAGCACACAAGTGTGAATGTGATTAAGCATAGAAGAGACTGAACTAAGACATAAAAATAATGTGTTCTAAAGACATCATTAATGAAAAACTTCATTAGAGAGTTTTAAGCACTATCAAAAAATTTCCTTAATATTATTCAGCAACAGAATAAAAATATTCATTACAATGTTAAAATGTTGCTGAATATGTAAAATTGTAGACTTCATTTAATACAGGTTATTGTTAGGTTTTATGAAGCCTCTCATATAAGTTCTGTGGAGTTCTATTTAATTCATGGACATAATAAAATATATTCTGGGTATTCAATTGCTCCATTCTGTCATCCACATTTTCATCTTTGACAGAAGTAGACTATTTACCCAGAAGGGATTCTAGTACATTTATCAGAATACTTCTATTGCATTAAAAATATACCTGTCCTCTTTGGCAAGCTGCAATGCCAGTGATGGGTGTGATGTGAAGCAAGAATAGTTTATATAAACTGTTCCATTCTTCCTTTTCTATTTCAGTGGACCGTATAGTTGGGCTGGACCAAATGGCCAAGATGAGTGAAAGCAGCTCACTCCCCAGCGCTTCAAAAACCAAGAAGGGCATGTTCCGTACCGTTGGACAACTCTACAAGGAGCAGCTGACCAAACTGATGACCACCCTAAGGAATACCAACCCCAACTTTGTCCGCTGCATCATTCCAAATCATGAAAAAAGGGTAAATTCCAGATGCTCCGTTTTCAGACTCCTGGCACATTACTCCTGTTGAGCTGCTCGCTGCACATGGCGGAGCTGAACGATGTCTTCAAACAAAGATATGTGGACGGCAACATCTTTGTAAATTTGTGCTAAAAATACCTCCTGTTCCCTTTTCAGTCTGGCAAGCTTGACGCCCATTTAGTGCTGGAGCAGCTGCGCTGCAATGGTGTCTTGGAAGGGATCCGTATCTGCCGGCAGGGATTCCCCAACAGGATCGTCTTCCAGGAGTTCCGCCAGCGGTACGAGCCCCTCAGCCCCAGATCCGGGTGATCTAACACCTGGCTGGCTGTCTCTACAAAACCACCCAGTGTGCTTCAACCTCCCTAACATGAGCATCTTTTTGGCAGATATGAAATTCTCGCTGCAAATGCCATTCCTAAAGGATTCATGGATGGGAAGCAGGCTTGCATACTCATGGTGAGGAAAGAGTTTTTGATCCTGTTGATAATCAGACCTATACTTCTTATGTAAAAGCATTGAGACTGAAATGAGAAGTGATTTTTAGTGCCCTAAACCTCAGCAATGGAGTTAACAAATACCCCTGTTTTCCTCCAGATCAAAGCACTAGAGCTTGATCCCAACTTGTACAGAATTGGACAGAGTAAAATCTTCTTCAGAACCGGTGTTCTGGCTCACCTGGAAGAAGAGAGAGACCTGAAGATCACAGACGTTATTATCACCTTCCAAGCTATGTCCCGAGGCTACCTAGCAAGAAAGTAAGAATTTGTGCTAACAAATAGAATGTTTTCTGCAGCAGAGTATCTGCAGGAGCCTTTAGTGTTCCACAGAGCACACTGAAGATACTAAGACATTTCATTATTATTTATATTGCATTAGAACTCGTGCCCAATGAACGTTTCACTTCCAGCCCAGAAAGGCTGATTAGTGTAATTACAGGGAAGCAGTTACACTGTGAGGCTGGTCACGCCCTCTATTCTCAGACTGAACCAATTTGCTTTATGTTTTTAATCACAGAGCCTTCGCCAAGAGACAGCAACAGTTGACTGCAATGAAGGTTATCCAAAGAAATTGTGCTGCTTACCTGAAGCTGAGGAACTGGCAGTGGTGGAGACTGTTTACTAAAGTGAGTGACTACTGTCAGTAAATTTCTCCTCAGTTTTCCAAAAGAAATGAAATGCACATGATACCAAGGTACATCTTGTCAGGCATGCTCCTTGTTCCAAAGCTCATTGCAGCTGGTGGTAAGAGCCTCATTAGTTTCACAAAACTTGGGGTTAGAGACACTCTAGATAGTTCTACAATGCCATTAAACTACAAAGGTAGTTCTAGCTTGAGAAGAAAACAATCTAGTTAAGCAGAAATTCACAAAAGATTATGCATTTTAGGAATTTTTTTTTAAATTGCTACAAAATAAAATAATTTCACAGGGGTAGATAATGAGAATACTGAGTAAAACTGAATTTTCTGAACATCCAGAGTGATATATCGATGGGGAACCAAGTAGCTTGGGAATTCCTAACTGGGGCACTAAACATCTTCCTGCTGGGCACTCATGCAAATTATGTCTATTTTCCTATTAAAGAGGCTTGGGTATTTCAAGAATGGCCTTCAGTTTGGATTTGGAAAACTTTTCCTACTTGGATTATTGATAGCAATCTCCTCTGCAACCTGAAATAGGCAGTAACACACACCTGTGTGTGCACATTGCCTTTCTATGCAGATGTAACTTTTGTACATTATCAAGGGACGAAAATAGGCCTGGAGACATTTCAAAAGTGACACTATCAGAGGTAGAGGTGCTCACAAGGCCCCAGGAATTAACACAGAGACAGCCAAGAGCATCACTGCTGAGCTCGGGGCTTTAAAAATGTTCCCATCAAGCTTGGCTGGACAGTATCTGTCCGGTCTTGAGCAATGTCCAGTCCAGCACTACCATTAGTGCCAGTCAGTCCTTTACACACCATGCTCAGCAACACAAATACTGAGAGGAAACATCCTTTAAAAACCCTTTCCATTTCCAGGTGAAACCACTGCTGCAAGTCACCCGCCAAGAGGAAGAAATGCAGGCCAAGGATGAAGAACTACAAAAAACTAAGGAAAGACAACAAAAAGCAGAGAGTGAACTGAAGGAGCTGGAACAGAAGCACTCACAGGTGATTTACAGCTCTGAGCCTCTAGGAAACACTAGCTGTTGCTTTACCATGTCTAGAAGCTGTTGTAATAAAGGTGTTTCTCTCCCTTGTGCTCATGATTGCCTTCATAGCAATGGCCCAGAGCAGGTCAGTGCAGACAAGCTCCCAGTCACTTCAGTAAAGGCCCAACATCCACACAAGAATGCGTGGTGGAGCTGCCTGCCTGTACCCCAGGAACGTCTAGTAAAACAACCAAGTTCCACTCCAAGCCTTAACTTCCTCTCCATTTCATTTGTGCAGCTTGTTGAAGAGAAGAACCTCCTGGCAGAGCAGCTTCAGGCAGAAACTGAGCTGTATGCTGAGGCTGAGGAGATGAGGGTCCGTTTAGCTGCTAAGAAACAAGAGCTGGAAGAGATCCTGCATGAGATGGAAGCCAGAATTGAGGAGGAGGAGGAGCGCAGCCAGCAGCTGCAGGCAGAGAAGAAAAAGATGCAACAACAAATGCTGGTAAGGAGGGAAAAGTGACAAATACAGACAATGACTTAGATCTCACTGAGACACAACAGAGACTGGAAAACCTCAGATCCTAGGACAGTGCTTGCTGCACAACCCTCTGCGGGATATGTCTGTGCTACTGAAGGAAAATCAATTGATGCTCTTTCCCCCAGAGTTCTCTTCTTCCTCATCTCAGTCCTAATCTTTTCTCTAAAACATTATTTTATCAAATCTTTCTATGTTGTCAAGTATTACAGATGGTATAGTTCTAAATAAAAACAAAGTTTATGACATACAGTAATAAACATTAAGCATTTCTTAAGAATTATATATGTAGTATTTTATTTCCAGAATTCATGTTTTGTGGATTTCTTTTTCCCCCCTAAAGGACCTTGAGGAACAGCTGGAAGAAGAAGAAGCTGCAAGGCAGAAATTGCAACTTGAAAAAGTAGCAGCAGATAGCAAGATAAAGAAAATGGAAGATGATATTCTCATAATGGAAGATCAGAATAACAAGCTAAGCAAGGTGAGTGTTCTGGGTCCACTTTCTTACTCCAAAACCAGTGAAAGTTGAGAGAAAACCTTCTCTTCCCCTAGAATAACAGGAGTACTCTTGACTATCTAATCTCATGGATGTACAGTTCCACCAGGCCATCAGTCCAGCCTGTATCAAATTAATTTCTGGTAATTTTTCTGTGCTCATTTAAACAATTCAAAATTGTGCAAAACTACTGTGTTTGAGACCTGCTGTAACAACATCTTCAAGCAAAATATTTACAGCAGTCAAGCACAATTAGTCGAAAATATGTCTTCTTGTCCAAGGGCAGACTAAATAATTTTCTTGGTTTTCAACCAAATAATTTCCACCAAACTTCATTATTAAAACTGGAAGTAAGAATGTCTTACAGTACTTTTTAAAAGGGAATGCTCCTGGGAACTGGGTCCTGCACTTAGCAGCCATCAGAGAGAGCACAAGATTCTAAGAGCAGCAGCTTAGAGAACATGGAAGTCACAGACACCACTCCATAGGTCCTCTGTAACCGAAATTGAACTAAAAATTGAAATGTATCACTACAATCTCAAGAAATACAGCATGAAAGGACAATCTCTTTGACATTTTTGGTTGGTAAAGAGTTGATTTATGATCACCAATGCCAGACATGTTTGCTAATAGAAGTATTTTATTTCTCTTAAGGAAAGAAAACAACTTGAGGAAAGAATAAGCGATCTAACAACAAATCTTGCAGAAGAGGAAGAAAAAGCCAAAAATCTTACAAAGCTCAAGAACAAACATGAATCTATGATTTCTGAACTTGAAGGTAACATGAACAATAGTTTATTGAGGGCTTTAGAATTTCTTCTTTTTCCTTGGCACAGAGCAAAAAAGCCTAAACAGAATCTGGAGAGAACTTTTTAAAAATCTGTGGGGTATTTCCAATTTTTTTATGCTGAAGCCAGTTTGGTGATAATCACATGGTGACAAACAACATAAACCTTTTATTTGTTATATATATAACAGTGGAGAGAGAAATGAGGGGAAAAAAATGCTTATATTGGATAAAGATAAAGAAATGATTCTTTAGGCTGGCCAGAAATAAGGCACTGCATGTTGCTCCAAAAACACAGTGACTTGTAGTTAAATGCATGGCCACACTGGAGGCCTAAGCTTGAGATCAGATTAAGGACTGCTGGCACTACCACAGTCTGGTGACCACAATCCCTCCTTTTCAGTGCGGCTGAAGAAGGAAGAGAAGAGCAGGCAAGAACTGGAAAAAGTTAAGAGGAAGCTGGAAGGGGAGTCAAATGATCTACATGAGCAGATTGCAGAGCTCCAGGCACAAATTGCTGACCTGAAGGCACAACTGGCCAAGAAGGAGGAAGAGCTGCAGGCTGCTCTGGCCAGGTACTCACTCCTGGGTCTGCACATGGTGGAAAGCCCAGGCTGCAACAGATCTTGCCCCTTCCCAGACACTGAGAAGCTCCAGCCATGAATCTCATCTCCCAGTTCATCCCCTCCATGTGCTTCCCCATTTTCTAAATGTCCTTTTGTGAAAAATAATTATGCTATTGCTTGTCCATAGACAAATAATCTATTTTATTAAATTACCTCCAGGTATCAATGAAAACTCCTCTTCCCATAGGTAAGGGCAGTGCTGTCAAGTATGATGAAATCTTGACCATCTACTTCATAGGCAATAGGCAAATATTAATTAAGAGTCTGAACTTGATCCACTCCAGAATCTCAGTGCATTTTCTGTATAAATAAGAGGGAAAACACTCCACCAAAATTTGCTGAATCAACTGATTAGCATGTCCAGACATTGCATCCAGCTAAAGTACAGCTGTCTGATTTTTTTTGCATCAGTCCTCCCTTTCTTTGGCACTTTCTTGCACAGAACTTACAAATCTTTAGTGTATACTGACTTCCTCAAAGTAAAATCATTATTACTCTTTTAATTTCTAAAATTAAATGCTCTTTTTTTCAAAAAGGCTTGAGGATGAAACTACTCAGAAGAACAATGCCCTCAAGAAGATCCGTGAATTGGAATCTGTAATTTCTGATCTCCAGGAAGACTTGGAGTCTGAAAAAGCTGCAAGAAACAAAGCAGAAAAGCAAAAGAGAGACCTTGGTGAAGAGCTGGAGGCTCTGAAGACAGAGCTTGAGGATACTTTGGATACCACAGCCACCCAGCAGGAGCTCAGGTATGGAGATGTAGCACAAGGGGCAACAAGGAGTGTCCCCAAGCTCAGTACAATACTGCCCACTGGCACTGCAGTAGGGCTGGAATGCTCTTTACTGCTGCTCCACTGATGTGTGTCACCTTCCAGGGCAAAGCGTGAGCAGGAGGTCACGGTGCTGAAGAAAGCTCTGGAGGAGGAGACTCGAACTCACGAAGCCCAGGTCCAGGAGATGAGGCAGAAGCACACTCAGGCTGTGGAAGAGCTCACAGAGCAGCTGGAACAATTTAAACGGGTAAACAGAAATCCATCTCGTGGAAAACTATCTCCTAGATAACACTATCTCCTCTTGTAAATCAGCTTTGTTCACTTCTTCATATGCTTGTAGGCTAAAGCAAACTTGGATAAGACCAAACAGTCGCTGGAGAAAGACAATGCTGATCTGGCTAATGAAGTCAGGAGCCTGAATCAGGCCAAACAAGATGTGGAGCACAAGAAGAAGAAGCTGGAAGTACAGCTGCAGGATTTACAGTCTAAATACACCGAGGGAGAGCGTGTTCGGACAGAACTCAATGAAAAAGTCCATAAATTACAGGTAGGAAGGAGTTTGATGCTTTGCTGTGACACCATGGGACTGAGAAGCCCAGTTTATGCTGTTCTGTGAGGGTATATCTAGACAAATTACGGCCCTGCAGCCAAAATGCTCATTTTTTGTCACCTTAAACTCCTACCTCAATTATCACACAATTAATCAACTACAACCACTCCATCTCATGGAACTGGGAGCTTTTAGTCTCACCACCCCTCTGTATGTGTTGCAGTCTGTAATGCCATCACTGACTCAGTGACCATGATGCAGATCTGACTGTTTCTTTTCTGTTTGTTCACTTTTGGGTGGTGGGGAAGATTGACAGGTATGTGGCTTTTGGAAATGTATTAGACAGCTATTAAATACACATGCTCAGAAAAGATGACAATGAAAGGAGAATACTCACTTATCTAGTTAAGAAATAACTAAAGATCATTTTAAATGGTTCTCTGGTAGATGTTCAATGTGCAGATATACTAATCAAGCTTATTGTTACATCTTGTTCATAGCTGCAGTAAGCTTTGCTTTATTATTCTAAGCTGGTGAATAAGTAAGAAAATACAATCAAATGCAACTTCTGTCAAACTTGAGAAGAGGAAGGAAAATCCATCAAAAATCTTCATCCTCCTTTGCAATTCATTGCAAAGGACATACTATTACTGCTTATGAATATGACTAGATTTTGATATAGAGTAATAAAAACTATGGTAAACTAGACAAAAATGGCATTAGATAATATTTCAGACAAATCCAAGGAAGCTAAAGTTTAAGGAAGATTTTGAAGGTTTGCAAAATAACTGAGTTTATTCTCTGTGGCATCTCACAGGTGGAGGTTGAAAATGTCACTGGTTTGCTCAATGAAGCAGAAAGCAAAAATATCAAACTGACCAAAGATGTTGCAGCCTTAGGATCTCAGCTACAAGATACACAGGTAAACTTGCATCCAAGATCAGCTCACCTACAATATTCATAAAATGCACAATATGAAGACCTAAACTAATGACTGTCTTGCCAATTGATGTGGTGACTGTAGGAGCTGCTTCAGGAGGAAACGCGGCAGAAGCTAAATGTGTCCACCAAGCTCCGCCAGCTGGAGGATGAAAAGAACAGCTTGCAGGAGCAGTTGGATGAAGAAACAGAAGCAAAACAAAATCTGGAGAGACATATTTCAACACTGACAATACAGGTATCAGTGCCACAGTTAAATCATTAGCTCCATCACTGAGAGCTGTGTCAGCAGTTCCAGAGGATGTGTAGAATTATCGTGGCACAGCACACAGTCCTTCAGGGAACTGGTGCTGTTAGCCCAGATGACACCAGTGGTGCTCCACAGTGGAGGCAGGAGTCTCCCTGTCCTTTAAAGTGTCATCTCTAGGACAGGTACCAATATAAGGTAGCTCCATACGTAGTCTTGCACACAAGGCCTGTATGTGCATCCTATGTCTGTGCTCTGCCTGATTTTATGAAGGTTGGGTGATGGGTAACTTGTCGCCAGCTTCACACAGGTCAAACTAGGTAAGCTCCAGGTCTTAGCTGTCTCCTGGCCAAGTTTTTGTCTCTCTGCCAAGTTTTGTTGTCACAGCTACAAAGATTTGTCCTCTGAATTCAAATTTCAGCTCTCTGACTCTAAGAAGAAGATACAAGAATTTACCACCACAGTAGAATTTATGGAAGAAGGTAAAAAGAAACTTCAGAAAGAAATTGAAAGCCTCACACAACAGTTTGAGGAAAAAGCTGCTTCTTATGACAAACTGGAAAAAACCAAGAACAGACTTCAGCAGGAGTTGGATGACCTGGTGGTAGACTTAGACAACCAGCGTCAGCTGGTCTCCAACCTGGAGAAGAAACAGAAGAAGTTTGATCAGGTATGGCTTTTAGATTCTCCCTTACTGTGTTATCACTTGTCTGAAACTCACAGAGTGTCCACTGGGACAAGGGGACAAAAAAATTTACTAAAATGTAATTACACAAAAATTGGTTAATTTTGTATTTATATGCCTTTATCAAAAGCAGAGATTCTTCTCTGTCATTAACAACTGACAAGACAGCTGCAATAGAAAAGCCTGTTACTAATGACCTCCTGTACTGACACTATCTTTTTACAGATGCTAGCTGAAGAGAAGAACATCTCCTCAAAATATGCAGATGAAAGGGACAGAGCAGAAGCTGAAGCTAGAGAAAAGGAAACAAAGGCTCTGTCATTGGCTCGAGCACTTGAAGAGGCTTTGGAAGCCAAAGAAGAACTGGAGAGAACAAACAAAATGCTGAAAGCTGAAATGGAAGATCTTGTTAGCTCCAAAGATGATGTTGGGAAGAATGTAAGTTTTGGCCTTAGAACAATCTCCACAACAATAACTTAAAATAGCAGCTAAAAAAGAGTTCATTGTTTTCAGTGTGGGAAATTCTCTGCAGCACACAAATCCATTCAGCAAGATCAGATATTTCATACAGAATTCAAAGGTTATTCCATTTGTGTCCAAAATTTCAAGGGATTTGGCAAAGTAACTGTAGGCTATGTTTATTTTTAACATAACTTCAAGCATGAAGAAGATTCTAATTGATTTCTAAATAATGTACTAGTTTATTACACTTCTTTGAAATTGTAAACTCTGCAAATCTTATTTTATTAGTTATATTTGACTTTGCCACCTGTCTTATATTTACTTACGTAACTGCAGCAAATTTCCACTTCTGCATTGCCAATCACTTCTTTTCTTACAGTGATATGATTATGTTACTTCTAATACTAAATAAATTAAATTATGATATTTGACTAGATTAAAAATGAAAGACTGGGATAAAGAGAATCTCATTATTTTAAGACAGTTTTGCAAGTGTACAAAATAGAGCTAATTTAGCATTTTCAGCGTAAATTATTTTATTCATTGTCCACACCTGATAGTTTTAAATGTGGCCTATACTGCAGGTATACTGTGTATAACTAGAATTATTCTTATTTCTCATAACAAGTCCATTAAATTCTCATTGCTTGAAAGGTCCATGAATTGGAGAAATCTAAACGGACCCTTGAGCAGCAAGTAGAGGAGATGAAGACACAATTAGAGGAGCTAGAGGATGAGCTACAGGCTGCAGAAGATGCCAAACTCAGGTTGGAAGTTAATATGCAGGCCCTGAAAGGCCAGTTTGAAAGAGATTTACAAGCCAGAGATGAACAGAATGAGGAGAAGAAAAGACAACTCCTCAGACAGGTACCATTCCCTACCATTGCCTTTGTAAATATCTAACCCAGCCAGTTGAAAGGCCCCAACTTAATGCCATTATTAAAGCGCCTCACTATGATGAAAAAAAAAGCATTAATATTGCCTTGTACTTGGTGATTAAAAAAAAAAAAGAAAAAAGGGTTCTTGTACTGAAAAAGACAGGGGGGTCCCTGTTTCAGTAGCAGATGCATAATTACCAACAAATGTAGCTATTTAACTCTAGAACCAATATAGCATAAAACATATGAATTGTTATTTCTGACACAGTCAGAACCACCTTCCCTGTACTCTCAGTGCAAGTGAAAATAGACAACTTCTAATATATCTGTCTTCCCAAAGTACACTGAATGCATGCAAAAAGCATTGGAGATGAAAACAGGATAAAACTTATTTGTACAGAAAAGTTGTGACAGCAAGGACAACTGCTGTAGCTGTCATGTTGTAACATACATATTTCCATGAATACAGAACCCAAATTTCTGAGTCCTTTCAAAAACCTTTAATTTGGGGACAAAATGGAAATCTGTTTCAACTGCCAGGAAAATCACAGTTAACAGAGATATGGGCTCTGTACACACTATTCAGACATTCACAGAGTGTTCAAGAGTGCCCAAGGACTTTCCTAACCTGAATTTGTTTTCCTCAATGATCAGCTCCATGAATATGAAACGGAACTGGAAGACGAGCGGAAGCAACGTGCCCTGGCAGCTGCAGCCAAGAAGAAGCTGGAGATGGATGTTAAAGACCTGGAGAGCCAGGCTGACTCTGCTAACAAAGGTCGGGAAGAAGCCATCAAACAACTTCGCAAATTACAGGTATGTAACCCCAAAACCACAGTTTGTCCCACTGCTGTGTCTTACACAGCTACAATACAAAAGTTAGGTGACATTTGTGAACTTGACACCCATTACAGATGATTGGTCAGAAGGGGAATTTTAACTAGACTGCCATGTTCAAATATCAGTATTTGAACACTCAGTTTGAATGACAGTGGGAAAATTCACATGGCAAATTATTAAAATCTTAAATTTCATTATGGTAGAGAGCTTCCAGAATTCTCTAGCCAACACTCATCAGCTACTGACTTACCCACATGGAGGAAAACAAGGATTCACATGAAGAGAAAGGACTCTAAGATAAAATCTATTACAGGGCTTCAATCTGGGTTCTAACACTTGACTCAAGAGCATAAAACACTGTTCAGAAATCAGGTTGTCTCTGAATTAGCATGTTCCTGTTTATACTTTGAATCTCCATATCAACTGTTCTGTCATATGCTAACAACTAAACAACAAAAATTTTCTTAGTCAAAAACATTAAGACTGTACATGTGCTCAAATCTTCAGAGGACATACGGATAATAGGCATTATAAAAGATGCAGTGTTCAAGTGGAAGCATTGCTCTCCTTGGAATAGCATTTCAGATCTTTCCAATATGTGCTACCAGATCTCTGCAGAAACTATAACTTCAGCAGCATTATGATAATGTAAATGTGTATGTGCTCTGTTCCATCCACATTTCTTTCAACTGAAATTGTAACAAATTTATTATTCAACAAGGCTCAGATGAAGGACTACCAACGAGAGCTGGATGATGCACGGGCTGCCAGAGAAGAAATATTTGCTACAGCCAGAGAAAATGAGAAGAAAGCAAAGAGTCTGGAAGCAGAACTCATGCAGCTTCAGGAGGTAAAGTGGGAAACCTACAGCAGAATGAAGGAGATTACATAGGCCCTTCAGTAGCAAAACAGAACTGCAGGGGAGTAATCTAACAGCTCTTAGGGACTGGATTTGTAACAAGTTCCATGTGCTCCATGCACTCCACTAAAGCTGTTGGATCTACATCTGAGCACAGTCAGATTGAGCTGAAAAAAATCATCTTGGAAAAGGGTACAGATCGCCAGCCTTAAGGGGAAATGAACTGTATGATCCAACACAAATTGTTTTCAATAGCAATAAATTCTTGAGGGCTTAGTGCTATTATTCCTACCTGTATTAAATGGCCATCTTGTGACTAAAACAAATAAAATAGAAACCATTGTACTTCCCTAGGATTTACGACATGACAAGAATTTATTCTATTAACAAGACAACCCATCTCATACCAGCTTTAGAAAATTTACAGTTCTCTGAATCATGCTATAACTATTTGAACATTTACTCATTTCTTTACTCTGCTGCTTTTTCCATTTCTCTAGGACCTGGCTGCTGCAGAAAGAGCTCGCAAACAAGCAGACCAGGAGAAAGAAGAGATGGCAGAGGAACTTGCAAGCGCTGCCTCTGGAAGGTAGGATACACCAAATTACACACAAGGCTCTGAATGTGCTACTAATGCTGCCAAGAGAAGTTTTGTTCTGTTCCCAACAGCCATCTGGTCTTGACAAGACAACATGCACACATATGATTGCTTTCGTTGAAATATCTAGCTCTCCTTCTGAATTATTGGCAGTTGATAATACAACCATAACATATGGTCAGAGCCATAACTACCCACTTTTTAAATCTGAATTTCCAGGACGAGCCTTCAGGATGAGAAGCGGCGCCTGGAGGCAAGAATTGCCCAACTGGAGGAAGAGCTGGAAGAGGAGCAAAGCAACATCGAGGCAATGGGTGACCGCATGAGGAAAGCAGTACAGCAGGTACGGCTCCTTCCAGCTCACAGCACTTTCTGTTCCTATTCCAGCAAAAGCTACTTGTGCTTCTGAGTATCTGGGGATTGCTATCCCAAATTGCCGCCTGTCATTTCTCTGAGAGCATGCAACACTTGTGACAGCATCCCTTCCCACCCTGCAGGCAGAGCAGCTGAACAATGAGCTGGCAACAGAGCGCTCAACTGCACAGAAGAACGAAAACGCTCGGCAGCAACTGGAAAGGCAGAACAAAGAGCTGAAGAGTAAGCTGCAGGAGATGGAGGGAGCTGTGAAGAACAAATTCAAGGCCACAATTGCTGCTCTGGAGGCCAAAATTGCTTCTCTCGAAGAGCAGTTGGAACAGGAAGCCAGGTACTGGTCTCCCAGAGGGCACAGCTGTCCATTTATTGTTACAGTTAATGAGACAGAAAATAAACAAAGGCAAGCAGGATTTGCATCATCAAGTTCTCAGTGCCACTAAACTTGGTCAAATCTCTTTCTCACTTAACATTTCTGAGACATATGGCAAGTAACTGGAGTTGCTACAGTTTCTGATTAAGATCCATTTTATTGCTGAAAAGTTCTACTGATACCATAGACAAGGATCTGCTCCTACATTTTAGACTAACTGCCCTGTGACTCTGCCAGGTTAATTGCCATAACACATTGTGCCACTTGTTGGATTATTCCTTGAGGAAATCACCTTGTGTTTCAGAACACATCTCCTGGAGCACCTCTAGCATAGAGCAGAGACATATATTTGATTTGGTTTTGAACAGAAGAACATGCCTTAAAGTTTTCCTTAGATTTCACCTGTTAAATTCAGTAAGACCTTTAGCACAGGGGTCCTAGGTGCCAGTTTCATGAGCAACAAGCCCAAGGCAGGTGGGGAGTACAGAGCTTCCACATCCCCAAACGCTGCCCTGTCATTGCAGAGAGAAGCAGGCGGCGGCCAAGACGCTGCGCCAGAAGGACAAGAAGCTGAAGGATGCACTGCTGCAGGTGGAGGATGAGAGGAAGCAAGCAGAGCAGTACAAAGATCAGGTACAGATTGCCACAAGGGTCTTAGTCGAGGGCACAGGAGTTTTTAGGTTTTGCCCTTAGAAAGAAAGATTCCAAGTTGTGCCTAAAGCAAATGCCCCTCTGGAAAGCATATTGCATGCTTGGATTCTATGCTGAGAGAGCCATACAGTCCACTACTAAAAGATGGGACAATATAATTCTTCCATGCTACACCAAGTGCCAAAGCACAAGTCCTTGTTAATCAGCCAGTTGCAACAGTCTGACTGCACAGCAATATACAGGACTGTGCACAACACCCTTGCTGCTACATGAATAGAGATGCTGGACATGTTTTACATTAAAATATTAGCTTTATCTAATGCAAATCCATCTGTAAGACCAAAAAGCAGAGGTAGGACTATGCAGCAAAAGGAACAACGAGGTTGTGTCTGAATACAGTAGCTATCAGCAAAATGAACTCCCACAAAGTAAAGTTATTTTCAGGCTATAAGCTTCCATCTTTGATTTGGGTCACGTTTCAGTATAACTCTCAATAGAAGCATGAAATTAAAACAAGGAATGTAAAGCTCTTAGATCCATTTTAAATTAAAGCATTGCTCTGGAATGTCCCTTTAGGCCGAGAAGGGCAACACACGGCTCAAGCAGCTGAAAAGGCAGCTGGAGGAGGCTGAGGAGGAGTCCCAGCGCATCAACGCGAACCGCAGGAAGCTGCAGAGGGAGCTGGATGAAGCTACTGAGAGCAATGAAGCCCTGGGCCGAGAGGTTGCAGCACTAAAAAGCAAGCTCAGGTAGAGTACCCTTGTTTGGGACAGCCCTTCCCACTCACTGCCTTGAAATTTAGAGCTGAACTACAAAAAGTGAAAAAAAAGATCTGTCAAGTGAAGGACAGGACACTGATAATGCTGTGAAGTTGCTCACTCCTTGTGTTAGCTTGGCACTCAGAACAAAAGGCTGAAGTCAGGAGTGAAGTGCATTTCATAGACTGCAGCAGCCTCAGGATTTCAGCTGAGATGAACTGTGATAACATGACAAGGCCTTACTCTTCTCTAATCAAAATCCTTTTGGCTTAAATTGTTACAAAATTAGGCTTGGTTGCTTTTGAAAACACCCCTTATATAATGGCTGTATCTATTTGTACAGAAGCAGTCACAAAAGTGTAGAAATGCTTGTGCTTTTCACACTTTCACACATGCACAACTCACACAGAACGACTGTGAACGGTCTTAGACATCACAGGCAGTAAAAAGCAAAGCACATTAAATTACTCTTATTCCAAAGTTTCTTTGGACTTCACCACTGTGGGATTCAGTGTCATCAGACCAAAGAAAAGATTAAAATGTCCCTTTGCATTTTCTTGTTAAAACTGCATGGGAAAAGATGAAGCTGTGATCAGTCAGCTACATCCCTGAGTTCTGCACTCACTGGGTTTGAAAACATGAGCTCACTGAAATAAAGAGGCTGACTTGAGTTATAAAGAAACTGCTCTATCTGCATCACTATACCATAAAATGTTACCTTCTACCTGAGACCAGCAGTAGGTCAGAGGATAGAAAGGACCCATTTACTTGTGTTCTCAATGTAGTTTGCCAGAGTATTTACCAGTAACATACTTTAATGTTACTGGATGTGGATTCCCTTCCAAGTGGAGAGTTATGGATGTAGCAGCCTTTTCCATTAGCACCACCTCAGGTAGTTACATGCTCCTGGCTGCTTTATGAAGCAGTGGCTGTGTCCAGCCCTTTTACATAGAACACCATACAGCTCATTTCTGTTTTATCTAAATGTAATGTAATTGGCTGTAATGTACTTTGTTTAATTATTTAAAAGTAATTACCTACCTCTGATCATGACCATGTACCTAGTATAACTGCCCAGGACTCTTTATCTCTGTTTCAGAGGGACACAGGAACCTTCGCATGACTAAGCAGGTACCATGCCTTCAACTTTGCAGCTAGCTTGTATTGCACAAATTTCCATTTTCTTTGGCCCTGGTTAAAATTATGTGAGGTTTCTGCAAACTGTGAAGGCTTGGATATCTTGACATTAATCTGTTTTATCAAAAAAAGACAAATATTACAATAATCTAGCTACCATCAGCTGTTCATCAGTGATACATCTTTCTTATAAACAGATTATGTACTGACGTAGACTTACCAACGTTGCATTCTCACAAGCTCTACCAACAGAGTACCTAAGCAAGTGCTCTGATTGTTTTTGCATGAATTTTTTTTTGCACATCATCTTTGTGCACTGTGATGAAGAGTAATTTTTTTTTCAAATAAAACACACCACTGATTAGTAAAATTAATCAAAAGGACTAATGAATATGGAGTGTCACAGCATGTCATTAGAATTTCACAGTATTTCTTGTGCCTACTGTAATGCTGACCTAAGGTAAGAGCCCATCTAATTCACCTGAGATTTGGGAAGACTTGCATGTGATTTATCACACACCACACAATCACAGACAAAACAGAAAGTCTTGCCTTTCATTACATAGCACTCTGTGCCTGTATTGCTTACAAAGAGTTATTACCGAGGCTTTTAGAACTACTTTATAGACATTGCTTGTTTACTGTATTAAAACATAGAGCACAGACACAGACATTAAAGCTGACACTGTAACCTAGCACAGCATTGTTATATTTATTAGCACATTCTCTGGAGATAGGAATAATACCTGCACTGCAAAAATTAAAGAGCTACTGCCTTGTAATATTTGTATATTTTCTATTTTACTTATGCTGGATTTTGCTGTGAATACACAAATATTTAAAGATGATGTCTTGTCCTTGCATGTGCCTTTTAGTCAGCCTAATATTTCCAGTCAGAGTGTTACCCAAGCACCATTCCAGTAGCACTTCTTCAAAGGCAGATTAAATAGAGTTAGTAAGCAGACACTGGTGCTGAAGGCTTGTCCCAGATACACACATTATCCTAAAGGTTCTAATACCAATGATCACATGAATATTATCAAACACATAAACTTCTTTAAGAGGAACAAATATCAACAAAAGGTTTTTATCCACGGGGCCAATACCAGTTTAAAGAACTGGTAGCTTTATGCATACTGCAACAGTTTCATAAGTAGTTAGTGGATAATAAGGAGTTCACTCTGTAGCCAAAAGTGTAGTGCACAGTTTGGTGAGCCTCTTGCTGTTATTCCCTCCAGTCCCATGTTCTCTTACAGCACTTCAGTGAATTACTGCAGCACAAAGGACTCATGAGTAACTGAGTCACACAGCACCAGTCCAAGGCGGTGGACAGCTTTTTCTTTATTAACAAGAATTAACTAACTTATTAACCTAATTAGAACTTATTTGCTAAATAATAATAATAACAAATCTCTGCTGCCATAAAATGAGAGACCCTGCTCTTAGACCCTGCCAAGCTCACATCAGGACAGAAATGACACATCCTGTGTTCCATACATGTCATCAGCACCAGAACAACCATGGTTAATTATCAGCAGATCTTACATGAAGCTTTATTAGCTAGCTGATTGCCTATTCCCACTGAAGTTTAAGGGCAGAATTATGGAAAACAGACTACCTGTCACATTTCCATCTTGGAAATGCAGATTCATGCCTCTGAATTAAGTTAGTCCAGCCAAGGTTTCTACCCTCTTCCCTCATATGGAAGACTGAACTTTGGACTTAAATAGGTACTTCAGAAAGGGCAGTGGCTTAGTCTTTTGCAAGGACAAGACAAGCCTTTAAATATTTATGCATGATTGCTGTACCCAAAATTGCAGTCTTGGACCTATTTAACACCAAATTAGTATTTTTGGCACAATATCCAGTGATCATGAATTTATTTTATTGCTTATATTTGTGGTCTCAAGCCTTTACAAAGGTTTGCTTAATGAGGGGCAAGTGAGAGGCCATGTCACAAAACCGAAATGCTTTGAAGCACATTAGCAATGGAGGCCATGGGACAAACCCCTTGTCTGTCTCACTTGCTCACACCTCCCCAAAAATTAACCTTGAGGACCAAAGTGTCCCTGCCTTGGGATGTGCCTATGAAATATATGGGGATGGGAGGGAGATGGGAGAGGAAAAGGGGATAAAGTGGGAAAAGCATTTCCTGTAGGACACTTGCACTGCTAAGCATCAGTCCCCACGTTACAACAGTTCCAAAGCAATGACTGTTTCATCTCTCTGTTGGGAGAGTGGAACTACTTCGAACCTGGGTGTCACACCTGTCACAGCACCTGTGGTGCTCTGACCAGTGCAGCCTGTACAGAGAGGAACTGCAGGCTCAGAAATGTCTGCTGACATCCCCAGCACTGCCCCAGGCCCAGGGCTCAGGGCCCCTCAGGAACTGGTGGGCAGAAATTCTGTACAAATTTCTCTCTCCACCTGCTCCTCCAGAGGGACAGGAGGGACACTCCTCTGCTGTGCTGTATGAGCAGTCCCTTTTTCCACTCCTTTCAAGTACCTTCAGCTGCAGTTCTCATAGGGGAACACAATGAAATGAGGGGCAGAGTGGGGGTGATTTGGGGCTGATGAGACTGTTCAGAGGAGGACAAAGACACAAGCACAAGAACAGGAAACCCATCTCATTTCTAAGCAATTGGGAGTCTCAGACTGTTCACAAATTATTATGACAAGTTACAGAACAGAAAGTGGAATTAGAGGCCCACAGCTCTTGGCTTTTCTGCCATCAGCCCCACAGGTCCTGTTACAAAACTCTACTTATTTGTGAAGATTCCAAATGTCCTAACACCTGATTTTTTTTTCTATTTTCTCCCCTCTTACTGCAGGAGGGGAAATGAGCCAGCATCTTTTGCCCCACCCCGTAGATCTGGAGGCAGAAGAGTAATTGAGAACGCAATAGACGGAGGTGATGACGAAATGGATGCAAGAGATGGAGATTTCAATGGAACAAAAGCCAGTGAATAAACACGCTTTAAAAATTGCACTGCAGCAAGGGAAGGGAGGGAAGACGATATTTAGCACTGTATAAGTCTACTCTTAGTGTCAAGGTCACATACACCCACTCCTCTGACAGATAAAAGCACAACTGCCTTGTCTCCAATGTATAGATTGACTCCAAAACTTTTCTTACCATGAAGCATATTCGAAAAGGTGGGGGTTTTTAACCGAGTCATTCACCTTGAGAATCTTGCAGAAAGTGAGTTCTAGTAGCTCAAATGATCTAAATCCCAGTAAACTATGGTCTACAGAGGATTTGTGAGATTGTTGCAGGGAAAAAAAAAGGCATTGGTCAGTTATTATTTTCTTAAACTTTCATTTTGTTTTGAGTATTCAATTAATATAGGGTTTTCTCCTGGTTACTACATCCCTGATGCACAATTCACAAGGTGGAAGTGCCTTTTTAATCACTTACTGAAAAATATCATTTGTTCAAATTAAGTCAACTGTTACAGTTTTATATGCACCATGGAAGTGCTTACACACTAATAAAAGCCTATAAAAACGACTCTACTATTCTTGTGTACAGGCGTCACTTGAAGGGAAATACATCTTACAAAAGTCCATCTGTAATCATGAGAACAAAACCTTGATTTTCTTCCAAGTGATGCTTTTGAAGAAATACAAAAAAGTCTGTACACCAAACTGGAAGTAAAATGGCATAACCACATGGAACAGGTTTGATTCCCTCAGGGACACACAGAACTGAGGTATCCAAGGGCTGACAGACACAGGACCTGCAGAGACTTGCAGCACTGGTGCAGGAGCTGGAAAGCAGTGGGGGCCCTACCTGTATGTCTGTGGGCAATGAACCCACCCTTTGACATCTGTTACAGAAATATTTCCAAGCAAAGCCTCTAGAGCAGGTTGAAACCATTAGAAACAGCAGGGATCCAAGCCAAGCTATTCTGCACTAAGGATCAGCATGCAGTTCCTTTTTAATTTTGGAGCACTCCAGCAAGACCACAAGCTACTCTTGAGAGGCACCAGGACCTACCACAAACCCATGCAGCTGAAGCACTTTCAGACAGCACCAGCTCTGTGGTCACACCGGGGCAGTAGGGAGCCATGCACAGTAAAGCAGGATGCAAAATCACTCTAAATCCAGTGCAGAAAGCTTACTTGATGCCTTTGATTGAACAGCAAGTGAACCTTAAACAGTGTGACTACTGGGAGAGCAAATCATGCCCAAACATCCACCTTGACAGCTAAAGCAATCATCTTTTAAATCTAAGCATTGTTTCACAAGTGCAGAGATCATGAACTGGGGATTCAGACTAGGCACCATTCAGCCTGCAGAACCAGAGCCCAGAGAATTCCCTCTGCTCATGAAAGAGTAAAGGAAGAATCCATTTAGAGCAATTAAGATGACAAGCTGAGCAAAGAGGGGTTAGGAGTTACTGGGTAAGATTTGATCATTGCTTGATCAGGCACAGAGCCCAGCTCTGTAAAGATGCTCAAGAGCTGGTTGTTAACACAGCTGGTGAGCCTGCATGTGTGGGAACAAGGAGACAAGTAACTCAGACTCCATATTAAATGGTCTTAAGTACCAATGCTTGGAGCAGAAACAGCAAACTGAACATGTATAAACCACAGTAATAACTTACAAAAAAACCTCAAAATCCATCAACAACTTGCATTCAAAATAAGCTTTATTTTGCTCCCCAGTTAAACCAACTTCACAGCTGGACTGAGAAATGGAAATCATCTGTGGTTTACATATTCTAGAGAAATAGATGTCTCGGTGGCTGTTTTCACAGCACNACCAAACCCACCAAAAAAAACATTTTTGCATTCTTTTGTCAAGTAAGCTCTCCCTGTCCCCTGCCACTAAAAAAAAAAACAAACCCCCAAAAAACCTACACCAAAAAAAAACAAACCCAAAAATACAACAAAAAAATTGTTTAGTCATGATTACTTTTGCAACTACAGTCTTCCATAGAATACATTAATACAGTGAATACATTCAGTGGGAATGAACCTACTCCATTTAAAAAACAAATGCAGTAATATTCTACAGGGGAAAAAATTATTTAAAAATAATTCTCTACTCACATACACTTCTCTAGCATAAAGGGCTTCTCAGGTTAAAAAAGCATTTCTAAATTAGTAACAGCTGATATATTCATATAGAAAAATAAAGCAATAAAAAAATCATTAACACCCAAGGCACCTTAGTGAAGGGAGGTTTGTAAAGCAGTAAAATCCACCTATCAAGAAGTTAGAACGAAAAACTTGATCAGGTTTGGCCTCCTACAACCACTAGGCTTTATGAGCCACTATGGGGCTAAAAAAAAAAAAATTATGTCTATGCTATCAGCTCTGGGATCTCCTGAGCCTTCTCAGCACTAGACATGTCTCACCTTTGACCATGACCTGTTCTGAGTGGGAAATCATTGCTTACAGAAACATCTTGCCACTACAGAGGCAGGTTTTTGTGCAGCAACATTCTGGTCAGCAAACATCCCTCAAGGAGCTGAACAGCTTCCCTGCAGAAATACACTTTTCTCCACATAAAAACACTCCTTTAATTTGGGTGACTGCAGCACACAACACCCATGGTACAAAACAAAACTCCAGCCAGAACTGGTGGTGTACTAACACCAAAAGTCAAAGCCTGAGGAGCTGCACAGTGAATATTGCTGTGTTGTAGGCAGAAGGACAATGGCTTTGGCAGTGTCAAAAGAAGCAACCTTCAAGGAGCTATTTACAGTAGCTGATGCAGGAAGCAATTCCCAGTCTTGCACTGCCACAGTCAGCATTGCTTTGTCACACTTTGTCACCCACAGAAGCTGCCCAGAGGCCACACTGGAATCCACTGCCAACTGTGACTTCTTGTTCAGTTCTCACCTACCCTGACACTGCTGTCTGCTTGCTCATTGATATTCTCTTTAAAACTAAAGTTTGAAATACACATTTCTTCTCGTTCCCAAAGCCAGCCAGGCTTTTCAGAGCAGCATCTTGACAACACTTTGTGAGGGATGGCTCACGGGTCCTGGAACGTGTGAAGGCCGTGTTCCAAACTCCAGGCGTTTCACCAACCTGCAAATGCAAAATTGAAGTCAGGGCATTTCTCCCTCAGAGTAACCATGCCCAGAATAACTGCTCACTTCCAGAACAAACTACCCAGCTAAGATGAGAAAACATCACTCTGAGCATTGCATGAACCCATTCCTTAACTGGGCTGAGTTTCACTGTAACACAGGGCTCCATTTCCCTTTGATTAATGAACACTATCTTTTACAGGTGTTGGAATTTCAGTTCAGCATTGCAGCAGTAGATAGATAATCAGCTGCATGAATATGTAAATGTATGGCCCCTGAGGCTTTCTTGCAGGAGCTTGCATGAGGTTTCTCCCCAGGTTAGGAAAACAAATCTGTCTCTACCAAAACAAAGACTTATATACTAAATACCAGTCCCTGAGTTCCAACACCAACAGCTGTCAGTAAGAAAAAAGCAGAGCCCAGCACTCACCCTGTATCACACAGAGGCTGATGAGGGCTCAGGCGTGTTTCCAGGACATCTCTGTTCATGTACATGGACACTGAAGGTCTGTTTGGAGACTGGTCATACACAAAGTTTCGGCAGGATGCAAGCTTGGACTCCAAAGCCTGACGTAAACAGACGAGGCAAGTGTCAGACTGACTGCTCTCTTTCAGAAGATGGCATGGTGGCACACCAAAACGGCACTGAAGTGTGTGGGTTTGGGGTATTTTTCTTTCTTTAAGAGTGAGTTGTCCAGTAGAGAAACCTGCTAGACCCCAGTGCCACATGAGTTCTGAATTTGTGAAGAGATGAAGACAGTCATCTCTCTAAAGGTGAATCTCTTTTTCTCTAGGGAGCTGATGTTCCTCACCAGCAGGAACATAAAATCTTCACTTTCCTCAGAGATTCTTACATCTTTCTTACAGGCATAAATTTTTCAATTAATAAACCTTCATATGAACTATCAGCTTCCCTATTCATGTATTAGGTGATACACCAGAAGGAAGGAGCCACAGATATCTTATTCTTCATCACATGCTCCCATCTAGATGACTCCACTTTTACTGAGTCGCTTTTTGGCTGTAACAGTTCTGCAGCTCAGCCCATCAAAGTCTCATACAAATGTTTGTAACAACACAGCACTGAGGCATAAGGAATGAAACACAAGTAATGGGATAACTTTCCCAGCATAAGCACTACCTTAAATACCAAACTACAGCTTAGCAAGACATCAGGTCTTGCTCAAAATACCACTGGACGTTTAAGGCAAACACCACCAGAAGCCTTTTGGACAGCAGGTACCAGCCTGCTAACTTCTCTGCCTTTCATGGGAAGAGATCTCTTCTCCATCTACTCATGCTGACTTATTTTTTCAGCACATACACTTCCAGAAATTCATACAGGGAGATCTTATCCCCATCTGGATTAGAGCTTAGAACAACAAGCATGGTCCATTTTTATTTGGGGGTTGGTCAGAAATGTTTGAATTCCAGACCAATCCCAAGGCCACACTTAGCTAACCTGGGGGCAAGAGACTCTTTTCAGTCTCCCCTGAACAGCAGCACAAGTAGTGCTGGCTGCAGTTTCCAAAAGCTCCAGCTTTCCAAAAGCATTGCCTGGCAGGTAATCACTCACCCCCACTTTTCGCAGCAAATCTCCCACAATATTAAGTGCAGATATTCTTGCAGCTGGTGTGAGAGGGGTCGCACCATAACTGTCCTCAAGACCTGCAGGGCAGGTTAAAGAAGGATATGTTACTCATGGAAAGAAAAAAAAAAAATAAAGTTGAACCTACTGTCTTAGAGAAGATGATTCAAGGAACATGATTGCAGATTACACAGGTTTTTAAAACCTTTCCCCTAAATTAGACCAACATCTCTGGGACAGTTGTGAACTAATAGAAAGTCCCAACAGCCCATCTTATCCCTCATTATTACCAGACAGTTCAAGCCAATTGGAAATGAACAGACTATGAATAAACTCGCAAAAATCCCCGTCTATGAATACACAGACCAAGGTGATCTGATTCAGGTGACACTACATTATACACTGTGGCTAAAGGAGGAATGAAAAGAAGGGAGCAAACTATAGCAAAAACAAGAGCATCCAATGGTATTTGTGAGCTGGTTCCCTGCCAGTCACCTCTCCTGAACGTCCCAGGGGTGGGCATGCCGATGGGTGTCCGGCGCAGTGCGGGTGTTGAGGGCACAGACAAGGAGGCCTGAACTGCAGTGTCTGTTCTTTCTGCTTCCAGGGGAGCTCTCATTGGTGTTTTGGGTTTCTCCTGTTTCTGCTGCACTGCAAGCTCTTGTCGTAGATCTATGAAGGAAGCAACAAAAAGCAAGTGCTGGAGTATGCAGCCACCAAGATAAAAACAGGAGGTAATCTTTGGCTCAAAAGGTTTTTCTCCTCATGGAGGTGAGGTGAAGCCAGTAATCTGTGTAAAAGATAACTCCAGGCATATCTTCAAAATCCAGGTAACTAAAGGTCTTTCTAGTATTGCAGCTCAAGATGTTTTATAGTGTTAGTTCAGTTGCTATCACCTGGATTTCATTTTCAAACCCTTTCACAAAGCTCCCCTTCAGACAGGGAATTAACTCCTTTTCAAATGTTACAGGCTGGTAAGCAAGGGCTTGGCAAAAGGCACACCTTGGCTACATTCTGGCTCCCTGCCAGGTTGAGATCCTACCTGTTGTACCTTTTTCTATCCTGGTTTCCATGTGAAGGAAACTTGAGCTGAGGCCAGATGGAAGCCACATCATTATCTAGCTAAGGGATAGAGCACATCTCTCCCACAGCCTGGCTGTAGCTTACGGATACCACTCAAGGGCACAGAATACAACATCTGAAAACAGGCATTTTTCCAGCTCCAGGGTCTCTCTCTTCTCACCCAGCCTTGTTGACAGATAGCAAAAAGCCTGTGCATTCCAAGGCAACCAGAAGTCACTCACAGCCCTCCTCTTTTACTTCCTCATTACTGCTTCACTGACTCCACTTTCCACAGGCCAGGAAACAATGAGGTTAATGTGTATTAAAGCTGACCTTCATGGGAAGCCACATCAGCACACGCCCCAGCTGGAATGGCTCAAATCCCTGAAGCCCTGATTAGGAGAAGGCTGGAACAGACTTTTGTTTCTGAGAGTGCTCTGGAACAATGTCAGGAGTTCAAGGAGTGGGGACAGAACATTCTGAAGCTTCCTTACTTGTTTCTACATTTCAGATAGCAGGTTTTAAAGAAGCAAAGTTGAAAGTCCGGCTCTAAGCCATATGGAGAGGACTGAACAGCTACACAAGGCAGCAGGGGAGAAAGGAAAAGATACAAATAACTTCTGTCTAACCTCTAGCTTCATCTTTCAGGCGCTGCACAGACTCCAGAAGGTTTTCCTTCTCATCCAGCTCACTCTCCAGAAAAGCATTTCTTTCAATAGCCTGGTTCAAACGCTGTTCAAAATCCTCCAGGGACATTATAGTGGCTCTGAAAAAGAGTGCATTAGGTGTCACTACCAGATCCTTCAAGCACATGGAGGACTCTGTCTCTCACAAGAAAATGGACGCTTGTATTTTTGTTTGGTTTGCTTTAATATTATTATTTTTTATTTTAGCTTGTAAGATATCAAAGAATGCAGTCAGGGGAGTGGAAGAGGCAAAAAAAAATTATCACATTGCCCATCTGCAACAAATCTCTTCCACAGAATCATCAGACAAATGATAGTTCAGAATGGCAATGCTAACAATAGTGTCACAAACAGCTCAGTGCCACCATGCTTGCAGGACAGAAGAGAGGTGGAAAAAAAACCCACAAAAAGCAGATCACCTTTTTGCTCTTTCCAAATCATCATTTTCTTGCTCAAGTTCTCGAATGTATTTCTGAAGCTGCTCTTTAATAGCTCTTGTCTGTGTCAAGTCATCTTCCAGTGCAGAGATCTGCCTGTATCCTTCCGAATGCTGCATTTCAATCTTTTCCTACTCAAAGGCAAATCAAACAGCACATCAGGTACTTAGCAACACATGTTCCCTTTTTGCAGCATTGTCTGAGCCCCTTGAAAGGCAGAGACAGATGCTCTGAAGTTTTTTGAGAAACATCACTTTACATATGGTAAAATGCCGAAAAATTCAATTGCTCACATACTTCTGGGCTGCCAGCAGACAAGAGCTCTTTCTATCACTCTTTATCAAACAAAAGTGCTGGAGAACAGTTCCCAACACTCACAGCACAGGGCCATTCCTTGCCTCTCCCAGACAGCCTGACTCAGCACAGTTTCTTAGCAATACACAAAGCAGGATGCAAGAGAAGCCACTTATTTTGAACCCTAATATGAAGTCAGGCAGTATTTAGGAGCCAAAGTAACAAGAATATTAAAAAAAAAACAAAGTGTAACCCTGTTACATGCTGCTGTGGAATGAGCAAGATTCTGCACTGCCCATGTGGTTTGATTAGCCCAAAGCAGGTTCAGAATTCTGGATGACAGAACATTTCAGGTACAGGTACACCTTGGATGGGAACCTAAATCAAACTCTGTCTCCCTCTACACCACATATACAAGGGAACATTTAAGGCATAGGCAAGGAGGAAGACTTAGCTTCCACATCATTTCTCTCCCTCCTGCACTGCCACTAAAGGTGGAGTTAATTCCACAGTATGTCACACAGGAAAGCTTCCCCATGTGACAGGGAAAGCTCCACAGTACACTATTACAATGCTTTATATTCAACCACCTTGCTACCAGACCACTTCAACATGCCAGAGGTTTTTTGGAAACTCCAAGATTGCTGCATAAGCAACATTCCTGAAGTTCTCCAGACAGAATTCAAGTACAAAACACTTGAAGTCACTGGACACAAATCCATGCACTGGAATTTGAAATCCATGGCAAGTAGCCTAGTGTGAATGATTATAAGAACACAGCTATGTTAGCACACGAAATGCATAGACAAGGAGGAGGGAAAGAGATATCCATCCTGAGCTAAGAAATCCTTATTTGATTGCAGTGTGGTGACACTGCTAATTCCAAATCTCTGAAACACAGTTAAGAGCCTCTGAGCTCCAAGAGGCAGATTACTTTCAATTAGTTTCTCAGGATTCTCTAAACTAACCCCCCAAAGCAGTATTCCCATCAGTTTTTAGGTAGTGTGAGCTCTGATTTCTGAGGGGGAGCAGGCACACACACTGGGCTGGTCAGCTCAGGGCCACAAGCTGTGTGGGCCTGGCAAAGTTCACTGGTGTTGACCTAGATGCAGATCCCAACCCTTGATGGGCTCAGTTAACACTGCTGCTCAATAGCTTCATGACATTAATGCTTTGCTCTTGAATTGATTCAGATAAAAGACCAGAACTGCAAGGTCCGAGTCTTTGTTTTTAGCCAATTGTAATAAACTATCAGCTGATCTGGCCCTCAATGGTGGCTCTGTTCCTTCACTGCAGGCTGTTACTGCAGTTTTCAGGCTGCATGAATAGCCAATTGTTGAATGGTTTATTTCAAGCAGAATATATTTTAAGAAAGTTATCTACTGTGAAGAATAATTTCAGATTTCCTAAAATATGGCTACCCTCCACTTTCTGAGGCTCTGTATTGCTTCCTACTATTTTCATTCTTCACAGTTTAGCCTGGTTCACTGGCCCTTCCTCTCATCCCAGCTACTCTAGAGAAAGAAAACAGTCTACACACTCCACAATTAAATGAACTATGGGTTTTATTTTTATAACTTTTGTCTTCTCCCTAAACCCATCAGCTTCCATGGGTTTATGTGGCTTTCTGGAACAGCAAACCAATATTCCATACAACATGCACAACATCTAATATTTCTAAGCTGCTACAACAAGAACAACAAGGATTAAAGCAACATAAATACAATGAAACAAGTCTTGGAAGTCTTGCTATCAAAAAGCAGGGAGTGGAGGAAATAGCTAAGCTGGTGCTAAAGGGACAGGACATCTGCCTGGAAAAGAAGAATATTTCCTTAAGACAGTAATTTGGACAACAGTTTAAACAAAAGGCACTGCAAACCTGGATTCATCCAGTGATTAATCACTTATACAAATACCTACACTCCCATTAGCTCGTTATTGCATTTAATTGAACAGAAGAAGTGTAATTACATTAATCTCTCTTCCACAGAGATTGAGCTAACCCCACAAAACACAGTGTAGGATTTCTTGGGTGACTGTAACTCATCTGTAAATAAAAGGCCTAAACTAAAACTTTCAATTTAGTGGCACACCAATTTCAGTGACAATTTTTTCCAAACTTAAGAGAACTTACCAGCATTTCCTGAACCTGTCAATCATCTTTGAGAGGCTGAAATGAGGCACTCATCACTCTTCATACTCTAGACAGCGTCACTGTTTCTTAAGCCACTGTGTTAAGAAGCCCCATCTCAGTAAGTTCATATCCTTTATGTTTTATAGTTTTGGAAGTTAGTGCCTTTCTGCTGGTTCTTAGTTTCACAGAATGCTAACTAAGTGCAAAGAGAAAAAGTAATTTTTCCCTAAGGACAGACAGATTCAATAACAAAGCCAGGACTGAAACTGTTTCATGACTCTCAGTTCTATGTGTTACCCACTAGCTGCTTCTTCCCAGCTTATCTGAAATGCCGGATAATAAATATACAACTATGTAAAAAGGGTTTAAAATTGAGTTTCCTTACATAATGCAAAAACACAGCTGCAGTGTTGTACTTTGACTGTTCTGCAATATTATCTTTGACTGCATGATGCAGACAGCAAGAAAAATATGAACAAAAGCACTAAATAGATGAGAGAATGAATAGAACAGCAGCTCTCTTGTGCTCACACTTAGTCTCCACTCCACTGCGGACAATCTTCTCCCATCTGAAATCTATCCTGACACACAGCCCCAGCCTGTGAGAAGGGCTCCAGGAACACTACCAAGGAACACAGAATCCTGACAACAAGTTGGCAATTCTTTACTATTCAAGACTTTCCTTTCTGCAATCTTCTGGTCAATTTTTCTGTAATGCTGAGGTGACACCACAGGGCAGAGTCTGCAAACACCCGCCCTGAGGATGGGCACACAGTGTGCACCACCAGCTCTCACCTTCACTGACTCCAGCTCCATCCGCAGGCGGTTGTTTTCTGACAGAAGGTCTCTGTTCCTGGACTCTGTTTGTTGCAGCTGAGTCTCCAGTTCAGCTTCATACTCTCGGCTTCCCTCTTGGAATTCACGCAATTCCTCCTGTGTGTTCTCAGCACTAGAGAGAAATTCCAGCAACAGAACTCATCATAATGAGCAATGAAAAAAAACATCTCTTGTACACTCAAGGTAAAAACAACACTGCTCTCAAACACAGAAGGCTATATGCCCTTCTCCAACATATGTATTCAATAGGAAAAGAGAAACATATGCAAATGTCTCCCTGAAATGCATGGGAAGTTACCCCATAGCAAACTGGCAAAAAAATAAAAAAAGTCCAAATACACAGAAAAACCCCAGAGCCTGTCTTCACACTGTAGATGGTGAGGATATGTGGCACTCTTTAGTTTGTCAATTGTCCACTGCCATCACACGTTTATTCCATTATTCAATTCTATTCTTTATTTGGAAATGTAAACAAAGCCGTTACTGATAAGCAACAAAAAGTGAGTAACAAAAAGAAAGATGAAAGGAAATGTTTTATATTCTTGAACAATCCTATTGAAACAATCCTCCCGCAAGCTAAACAAGCAGCAATGAAAGATCTGTGTCTTTGCATGAAGTGTTATGCACCTTATCCAACCGCTTGGAGGAATGAAGACACTGCCTTACCACTGCTTGTATTTCATAGCCAGCTCCTTCCAGTATCTGGTTTCCTCTTCCACTGAGCTGAAGTGATGTCCTTCAGAGTCTTCCATAATGAGTCCTCAAAGTCTAAAACTCCTGTTTCATCTTCCCCCCTGAAAAATTAAAGGGTCAAGCATAAGAACTAAAGCAGTGAGCAGCCTCATCCTCCTTGCTGCAGAGCAGGACACCCCTCCTCCCACAGAGCCACTGCTCGCCTGCAGAGCAAACCAAAGACCAGCCTTGATAGGACTCTGGCAGATAGACCAGGAATGTGAAAGAATTCCTGCTAAATCACTTTCCCCAGTTCCCCCCAAAGCTGCTGCAGGCTTACTCCACATTCCCAGCAGCAGGCACCTTTGGCACAAAAGCCCAAATCTGAGCTGCAGCTGTGCCAGTGCACAGAGAACACAAGGGAAAGAAGACATCTCAGGCACAACTTCAGCTCCAAACACACTGCAATTCAACAACCCTAAAGACATCTATAATGAAATTAAAGAGAAACTTCAGAGAGACAGAGATTAGGTACTCAAGATATAGATTTCCTGAGTTAACATTTGAAAGAGCACGTAAGCTTTTTATGGACATAATTGCTGGACACGTGAAAAATTTCTTCCTAGGTCAACACAGACAAAGCCACCCAACTTTAAACCTGAAATATCAAAATCCACGCATGGCTACAATATATCTGGATACCTCAGAGAGCCAGGAGCGAAGGGAGGGTAAAAACTCCCCAGAGGTGTCAGCAGGATACCAGTGGCTGGGTTAGGTATGCAGTTAAGATTGCAGCAATCCAGACAATCCAGCTGTCGCTGTGCCAGCACAAACCCAGTCACAGGACACAGTCCCAAATGCGAATGACACATCAAGGGCCACAGGGGAATCAAGAGCCTAAGGTTGGTCACTCCCACTTGAGGACTTAAGTATCTAAACACCACAATTAAATAAAATAAATGCCCTGTGATATGCATGACACACTCTGTTGAATGGGTCAGCAGCAAGTATCATTTCATATGAGTTAGTCTTGACAATGGAGAAACATCAAACCTAGTATTCTGCATAATCCACCCACATCCAGCCCTGGGTGAGGCAAAGATTCCACTCAGGTATTATCAATTTAACCAAATTGATACCAAATAAGAAACCAAATAAGATCGAGGATAGCAAATAGAGGTGGAAATTAATAATTCATGACAGTGGCAGTTGTCAGAAAACTACATCACCAAAATCTAATGACTGAAGAAACACAGTTGTACCAAGTTTCAACTCTAGTTCTGCTGAGCAAAACATTTCCTAGAGGTAATTCTGATGGAACAAAGAAGGGATGGCTGAAGCCTTCAAAGATCACTTAGACGTCAGCACTGACTTCTATTCTTATTTATGACACTCATAAAATGCTGGAGTAGACCCTCTGAGCATCATGTCTTAGCTAAAGAAAATGTGCATACACTGCACATCTATTGAACTCTGCAGAAAATATCTTTGACCCGTGTCAAGACTTTCCCGTCCAAAAAATCAACTGCTATAAATAGAAGACAGTAACACTCACCTATTCAGTAACTCTACTGAGACAAACCCAAGTAGTTCTTACCTCTGCTACGGACAAAAGTACTCAAAGTAGTCTGGCAATCTAAAGCCCAATTCTTACATACCCAAGCAATGCCACAAAGCCCAATTCCTCTTCACAGCCCAAGTAATTATCAGATTATTGAGCAAGGAGTAAGCAGCGTCACAGCTGAGTGGGGCTGTGCCTGCATACCACAGTGCACAGTACCAGCTACACACTCACAGAAATTACACTGTTATTTAAAAGAGGAGTTGGCAGGTGAGGAGAAAAGTTACTAAGCCTTAGTTTTTATAATTGAGTTTGACACAAAATGTTCATTAGACAAAGCTACATGTGTTCCTTCAAACAAATAAAACCACTGTATAATGAATGCATTGACACATTTTCAGCATAAAGTCTCAAGGCTGAGGAATGTACTGGGCAAAAAAAGAGGAAAAGGAGTGTGAGTACAGAGTGATTTTCCAAATAGTACTCTTGCCCATTAAAAAGAAAATCATGACCAAGCATAATTAACATTCCTGACCTAGGATAGTTTATGTCACATCTACTCTGTTATTTTTAAGTGAACTGAAAGTGCCTTTAATGTTAATAAGCATGTCCTTCTGCTCAAGACACTGTGTACACACACACCGATCCTTGCAGCACACTTGAGAAGAAAAATATCCAAAAAGGATTTTTTCTGACACAAGCATTATAATAAATACAATATCTGTGTTTGGACAGTCAACAAAAATAATTCAGGAAAGATAAAGATGAATTGCAAGACATCTGCAAAGCTCTGAAAAGCTTTCAAACAATCCTTTGGAACCAAAAGGCAGCTTCCATCAGCTTCAAAACCTTGAATATGCTCAGATCTGGCTCCTGCGTTTTCATATTGCACTTTGGAAGAACTAAAAGACTGTAGTAATTAGTAATCTCATTTTTTGAAATTGTAGGGCTGCACAGAGAAGAATTTTCCTTAACTAATCCATGCAATCCATAAGGCTTTCAGGAAACCCTGGAACCTCCACAGCAGCACAAAGGTGCTGCTCACCTCATTGCCAGGTGTGTCTTTGTGAACATGACATTATGGGCCCGCTGAGGATGTCATGATCACTCTGCTTCATGGTTACCATTACTAAATAGTACTTATAATTTAAAATTAATTTTTCAACTGCAAGTACATGGAAGGACAGTGGACCTGTACTTATTCCAGAGATGTGGCTACTCTGCAGTGCCACAGGCACATTTTTTTGCTGCAACATTCAAGGAAGACCTATTCATTCCCTTCCCTGCAATACATCTTAGCTCAAACTAAGATAGGATTTCAAACTAACCAAAGATGGAAAATACAACCTTAAACTGAAAAGAAACATTCCAAGTTTGAGACAAAGTATTACAGCTTTTTAAAACTTTTTTTTCTGAAATTTGTCTAAGAGTGCAAATAAAAACAATGTAAGTCTTGTTAAACTGCCTGTAGAAAGGGTTTTCCCCTGCTGTCTTCTCCCCTCGATTTTTAACAACTTGGAGACAACATGCAAAATGCCTGAAGAGAAATTAATCAGGAACTTCTCATTGTCTGGACTCACTACAAGCAGGGAGAGCAAAAGAGGGCAAAGGAGGTTTTAGAAATGCTTTTTTAGACACTGTAAAAGGTGGAAAAAACGAGGAGAGAAAGTCAGTCTGTAACAGGCACACACTGGCTGCACCTTGCTTGTTTTCATACACATGAAGCCAAAAGAGACATCTGGCCAGGCAGCACAAACGCCGGTCACGGGCATTACAAACCTCCACATCATGCAGGAAGTGGAAGCGATCATGGGTGGGGACTGGAATTTTGCAATGAGGAAAACACGGCAGCGTAAATGTTGCGGAAAACAATTTCATACCAGTGAGAGCAGAACTGCAAAATTCCTAAGGAAAAAGCAAGTATCAAGAAAAGCAACCCGCAAAATTAATGAAGAAACTTCGGTTTGGAAATCAGTCTGAATTCACTCAAACTCATGAGGGCCCCAGCCTAGATTGTTTCATTCCTAGAACAAAGGACTCAAAACAATCCTGATACTGAACTTTTTTCTTCACAAAAGAACATTTAGCTCGGTGAAAAGTGTTGGCCTACCTTTGTAGCAATGCCTAATGGTCCAAGTCAAAGAAATTCATATTGTAATAAGAAAGTAAAACAGAACCACAAATACTACTGAATTATCCATGACAGAAATGATGAAGCTCCTATTAGACATTTTTTTCCTAAACGTAAACCAAAACAAACCACCGCTTTGCTACCAAAAAGTAGCTTTCCCATCCTGTGAAAATCGGATCTGCTTAAAATATTCCCCTTGAAAGGGTCTTCCTGTAACACATGGGTCTGTTTTCTTTTGTTTAAGCCATACAAAAGAAAATCACCACAAAAGAGAAAGAAAAGGGAGAGGTCACGGCAGCACCAGGATTACTCCAGAATCCCACAGCCAGCACTGAAAAGAGTTATCAGCTTCTCCGGGGCTTCTCTACCAAAAGGCTGAACTCAGCAAACCCCTCCTCTTCTCAGTAACCAGTCCAGCTCCGATACTTTCAACTTTCCAGGGAATCCTACGGAAACTCCACACTTTTCTCCGCTGAAACGCCTGACCTTTGATGGTTCCAGCTGCAAGCCAAAGGGTCAGCGAGGCAGCGCTCCGGTTCCCATTCCCATGCGGAGCACGAAGCCGGGCGGGGGCTAAACCATCGGGCACGGCTCCCACGCTCCGCTCCCCGCCCCACCAGCACCCGCAGGAGCAACTCCAAAGCAGGTTCAGGTCCGCACGGGGCCGCAGACGGGCAGGGTCCCGTGTCCCGGTCCCGTGTCCCCGTCCCGTGTCCCCCGGTCCCGGGTCCCGCCGTACCGGGCTCGTACCGGGCTCTCACCGCGCTCCCGCCGCTCCCGGCCCGGCCGGCGCCGCCTCCCCATTGGCTGCCGGTCACGTGCCGCGGGGGGCTCCGCCAATCAGCGCCGCCAGAACGCGCTTCGGAAACTTTGGTGACTTTCAAAAGGCGCCGGGGGGCGGTGGCCGCGGCCGGTCCGAGACTCATTCCCATTCCCGTTCCTATTCTGTTCCCGGCCCTCGTCAGCCTCGCTAATTCCCCCCCGCCCCCTCCCCCGTCCATGTTCAATGACCTACAGTCACACGGACAAGGCTCCGCATCTTCTGAGGTGTTAAGCGTGTAAACCAGCACATGCCGTAATTTTAAGGCGTGATTGCCCTTAAAATTATCTAAAAGAGGAAAATCTTTACATAATTCTTTTTTTTTCTCAATTCAAAAGACCTCTGCTGCAAAAGCAGCGAGACAGCGCCGTATCTATTTTTATCGCCAGCCCAGCATCTTCAGACCGAAGTGCCCTTTTCCCGACCAAGGACAGGTTTCTGTGTCGCAGTCTATGAAATATTAGACGCTTCCACTCATCTCCATCCCAGCATGATGTCATCATGCCAGAAAACAAGCGGCCGGCATCCGCAGGGGACCCGAGCTCCGGCAGGCAATGGGGCAGAGCTCAGTGAATTCCCCGCCGTGCCCCCGCAGGCGGGATCCATAGGAAGGGACTGAGCCGTGCAGAGGCTTTCTCAAGCGCCCCAGGTGTGTTCCTACCAACCCTGCACACAAACACTCGCTCATTAGTGGTAGCCTGGCATTAGTTTCCGGAGCCAAAACAAAAACACAAATTATCACACGTGTATCACTGCGGCCTGCACAGGCAGGGCCATGTGTCACCGAGTGTCAAAGAGTGTCACCTCACACCCCAAACTGCTGCTGATGGGCACCCACGGGCAGGAGCCCGGTGCCAGTTTCACCTCTGAGGTAACACCAGGCCTGGAGCACAGTCTGGTTCTGAGAGAACTTGTCTAAACTGGAAACACGCCTCTCCCAAAGGCCTTGTAAGGCTGGGACTGTAACTAAGAGGATGGATGCTTTCCTATAAATGTTGCACTGGAAGGAATCTGTCCATAACTCAGATAACTTTAACTGAAAACGTTGGAAAAAAGTATTCTACTTTCTTGTCAGGCATTCAGTAAAATAACTATATTTTCAAGTCAGATGTTCAGCAGGAGTAAGTGGAGACAAACTATCATACAACTATGAAGAGAAAACTAAATAAGGTATTTTAAAAATTGGGTTAATAGCGTTCGCAGTTCTGTCATTACTCAAGAATGTTTTTATTATCAGATAAGTTGCAGAAAATAAACCACATACTATTGTAGTATGTTCCCAGTAATTAAAACAAATTATGCATCGTTCACAAGTTTGGGACAAAGGACATTTTACTTCAACACTTCAAGCAAATTTTTGAGGATAGTATGACTACACAAATTATGTCAAAGATACACCTGAGTATTTTTAATATTTCTCCTCTTGAAATACTTGTAAAACACAGCAGAATTTATGAGATTTCGGAGGAAGCTGAGAGCCTCTCATCCAACTCTGAAACAGTGAAACAGCACCCTAACAAATGCCAGGGGCTCAGAGGCACTACCAGAGGCACTAATGCACACGAGCAATAAATATTCTTTAAAAAAGGTTACTGTAATCACTGTGACTGCCTTGTTTGCAAGAAGAACGAGAACACTTGTCTATTTCAAAATTAGCAGAGGAAGAGAAATTATTTTATGCCTTTATTTTTAGTTTGCTGATTAATAATTAATAACTGGCAGATCTTTGTGGTGCTAGGATTCATGTGCTGGTTATTTTAATGAGAAGGCCACACTGATTCTTCCATGAAAACTAAGTGGACAAAAAATTATCCACTGCAAGTTCTGATAAGGTTGTAACACCTTATCTTTTGGCAATAAGCTTCTCTTGGGAAAAAAATACTTGCTTTGCTTAGAGAATTAAATAACACATCACACCACCCACTCTGTGGATGGAACAGGAACAGCTCACCAATTGTCATTACAAACTACTGAACTGCTTTTTTTTATTTTTTCAAATGGATTGCTGACACCCATAAAATGTGACAAACCTGTTAGAATATCATATGGAAATATTGCTATCACTGAAGAGCAAGTATTTAACATCAATAAAAGCTTTTTTCTGTCTCCTTAAAGATGTTATATAATTCTCTGCAGTCTGTATATGCAGAATCAGATTTGCACATGCTTAAGCAAGAAACAGATTCTCACTACTTTAAAAATCTTCTGATATCTTGAACTGACACATTTTTGATGAAACTGTCAAAGGCTCGTTAATAGCCCTGGTTTATTAAGCAGAGCAGAACACAGCAGCTCTCTCAGCCTTGGCACACAGCAGTGACACCCCCAATGACCCTGGCTGTGGCTCTGAGCTTTGTCACCAGGGCTTCTCCGTGCTGCTGCCTGTAGTCTCTTAGGCAAAGGTGCAAGTAAATTCCAGCTTAGCCTAATACCACACTTATGATCAAAAGATACAGAGGCACCAAAAAGCAGATCTCCACCCTGTGCTGTCACTAACCTTCCTCCCTGAGGGGCTCAGCCACCAGCTGAGGAGCAAGCCCAGTCTGGATGACATGGATTGGCTGCATGACTGTGGCCCAGCCTTTCAAGGGAGCTGATAAACTGAGACAGAGCCATGTCTGTAGAAAGACAAGAACAGGAAAATTAGAAATAGAGGTAGGGTTGTTGAGACAAGGACTATTAGCAGCATGAAGATTCAAGAGAAAAAATACCAATGTGGAAAGTTATACAATCCTAAAGTGAGCAGCAAATCCCAGTTACCTCTAGTGAGTTGCCAGTGTCACCACATCAACAGACCAGTGACCCAGGAGTGGATGTCCACAGTTTTCTTGATGCTTCTTTGGCCAGCAGACTTCAGGTGTCTTGTCAAGGGGTGGGGACACACTAATGCCTAATCCAGTGCATTCTTAGAAGATTGTTCTTTTTTTTGTCAGCCAGTTCTCACTTTCTATTTTCAAGCTGTGTACATCTGACTTGGGGAATAGCTAATGATGCCCAAGGCACTCAGAGAAAGTACAGAGAGGAGAAATATGTCTGTTAAAATAAGCAAACAGCAGATTTCTGAACTGTATTGACATTTAACTGCTGTCCTAGGGCTTGGGAATATAAACTGCCTTCAAGGGAACAGGCTTCTAAAAATACTTAAAAGTGCATGTCCCTGACAACCTATCCAGATTTTTTAATGTGTGTGAATTACGTTCTAAGTGAAACCTTAAATTCTGTACAGGGTGTTCAGAATTGTTACTTACAGGAGCCCAATTCAGCACCCTGGTAATTTCCCTATTACCTGCCATGGTCTGAGCCATGACCACACCTGCTCAAGTCCCTGCTGGGTGGGCAAGCCACTCCACAGGATTCCCTGGAGGCCCTTTTTATTATCCCATTGTTCTTTCATCCAGTGTGCACAAGCCAAGCAACACTGAGGCAAGATACTTGGTTTTGTTACCATTCTGCACAACAGGGTGTCAGGCATCCAACACAGGTGCTGCACCTTTGAGGACACCAAAACAGTGTTTTATAGAAAATGGCAACAACGAAGGAATGGCACAGAAACAGGGGATTGGTCACTGCCCTGGTTTCAGCTGGGATAGGGTTAATTTCTTCTCAGTAGCTGTAAGTGCTGTGTTTTGGATTCGGAATGTGAATGGTGCCGGTATCACACCGATGTTTGGGGTTTTGCTAAGTCATTTTGTCTTAAGTCAAGGACCTTTTTTTTAGCATTGTAACGAACTTAATTTGAGGTTATATTTTATCCTATCAGCTGCCACCAAGTTGTTATTTAACCTCATACTCTATTAGTTTCTGCTTGAATGTATTTGAACAATTAGTTGCCAAGGAAATAAGGATTTGTAGTGTTCTGTTCCTGGGGACTCCGCATTCCTGCATTGCTCCAACCTCGCTGTCACCACGGAATGGGTCAGCTTGGACAGGACCACAGGAGGTCACCGGGTCCCACTTGCCTGGCTCTGGAACATCTCCAGCCAGGGAGACTCCACAGCCTCTCTGGACAGTCTGTCCCTGTGCTCACAGGGAAGAGGAACAGCCTCTCTGGACAGTCTGTCCCTGTGCTCACGGGGAAGAAGTTCTTCCTCGTGTTCAGGTGGAACTTCCTGGGCATCAGTTCCTGCCCGTTCCTCCTGTGCCATTGCTGGGCCCCAGGGAGCAGAGCCCGGGCCCTGCTCTGAGCCCTCCCTGCAGACACTGTTACACGTTCCTGCCCTGGCTTCAGCGCCGTTACCGTGGAGTTTCCGTGTGTTTTACCGCCCTCGCACTGCTCCGGGCCCGCCTCAAGGCCGCCGCTTTAAAGGAGGCGGGCGAGGGGCGTTACGACGGCCGGCTTTGCGGCAGCGCGGTGCTTTGCGGCGCGCGGCGGTGCCTGACGGCAGAAGGAGCGGAGCGGGAGGAGGGAGGACAACAAAGGGCCGGAGGGGCCGCGGCGGCGGCGGGCGCGGGGCGGCGGGGCCGGCGCAGGTGAGGCGGGCGGGGGGGTCCGGCTGGGTCCACGGCAGCGCGGGGCTGCTGCGGCAGCCAAGGACCGGCCCCGCACGGCACGGCCCGTCCTGCGGACGGAGCTGCGGCGGCCTCGGCCCGGTGCGGCCGGAGCCCGGCAGCGCTGAGGGGCCGGCGGGGCGGCGTGGGGAGGGTCGGGCTGGAAGCGCCCCAGGAGCCTCGGGATGCGGAGGGCAAGGCGCGGGCATGTGTGGTTAATGTAACGCTTACTCTTTTCAGTTACCGTTTTAATTCCGAATTAACCGCTGCTGTCAGACACATTCGAAAGTAACGTACTCTAGAGTTGAAAAACTTGATGAACTTGATGTTGTATGCAACATAATTTTTGGATAGCTAGGATTCACCTGAATAAATATTTCTGCTTTAAAAAAAACCAAACTTCTTTTGAGGTTGAAAACAGTGCAGAGGTAAATGTAGTGCTGTGTAATGTGTTCTGTGATTATTATGTTTAACATTAAATACAAAAGAACTGGAAGAAGTGTAGTCTAATGGATGCAGCACAGAGTTGGAGGGTAAGAGCTCTTCATTGCTAGCCATAGTTTTTCTGGTACTGAACCTTAGGTTGCTTCAGTGCTTTGTGGTTCTGTAAAACTGAACTGATGTGCAGTGGGACAGTTTGAGCATTAGCAGAAGTATTTGTAAGTTCTTTTAATAATTTGAAGCTCTGTTTAAATGTCTCATACAGTGTGCTTAATACAGGTCACTTGTGTAGAGGTTTTCTTAGCCAATGGAAAAACAATGAATATACAATTCAGTTGTTTCAGCTGAGTTTGGTTGCACCTGCTGTATATTTACAGTTGAGCTGTTTTTGCCTCCTGGATTCACTTTCTAGGAGAGTGCACTGGAAGTTTGAGGGTGCTCTTTTGTGTCAGCAGCTGCGTGACTCCAGCTAATGCCATGGACTTCAGGGTGTTTCTCCTCAGACTGGTTCTTCTGTGCTGTGGGTCAGGAGGAGCATTCCTATTAAAAAGGATCCTTGGCCATAGGCATAATTAAATTTCACATAATTAATGCAGGTTCAGTGACAGAGCAGTAGTGGAATTCTTGAGACCACCCTGGTTTTTCTTTGTCTTGCTTTAAAAGTTATTTAAAGTGTGCTTTTTATTTTTTCCTCTTAGCAGGTGGGAAGAATGAAAGGAAGGGGGGATGAAAGGATGTTGAACCTTTTTGTTTGGCTGTATGATGGAAGGAAACAGGACGGAGAAGCTCTGCAATAGATCGTTGGGATGGCTTCAGAGACAAGAGAATGATGCTAAGCCATGGCTCTGGAAACTTTCTAATTGCTTTTCTGCTGCTGAGAAGGCTTTGCCTTGTGCTGCAAAAACGGTAATTCCTGCCTTCCCTGAGAGGCTGCTTGGGCTCCCAGGGCAGAGGGGTGGGGGCCTGACTCCAGTGGGGTTACTGACTAAAGGACAGGTGGGGAGGGAAGGAAGAGGAAGCAGCAGCTCCCAAGGTGAGTACAAAACCTGCCTGGGAATTTGGGGCCCTCATTTGTGTTCACAGCACTCACACCAGTGCTGGTGAGAGCAGGGAAGCTGCTTTGCTTGTCAGGCTTCACTCTTCACAGCTGTTTGGGATCGTGCAGCTGGGCTGCCTGAAAGGTGTGAAGGAGCTTCTGGGGAGCTCTGCCAAGTTACTGCTGAAGAGTAGAGTAGGGAGGTCATGCTTCCACAATTTATCTGTTTAGTTTGGAGGCAAATTTGATTCTCTGAATTATTGTTGTGTAGCAGCAACAGCAATTGTGGATACTATTCTTCACAATGTCTTACTTTTCCCTTGTTTACACTTCTTTAAATGTTCCTTTTCTGTAATGTACATAATTCTGTACATTTAAGATGCAAAGGGCTGAGGATTAGAAGGAGTAGTACGACACAATTAGGTACTTGAGCAGGTGAGCTCCAGCTGTTAAGTAACACTCATTCAGACACATTTAATCTGATTAAGTAAAGACATAAGAGAAACACATGGGCATATTGCTGTTTCCATGTGTTGAGAGTTGGGAAGGAAGCTGCCATAAAATCTGGAATTCAGTGTGTAAATCAGTTCCAGACAGATTTTTGGCAGGGTTTTATATCATGAGATGTAGCATCAAGTACAGAGGAATGAGTAATTAATTATGCATTCATGTGTAATAGGAAATGCATTAAATTCAATTTAGAAAATAAAAGTTGTTCAGAAGTTTTGTAGCAGTGTTCTGTGCAGGTTACCTCTGCTGACCTTGACTATTCTGTGCTTCTTTTAACTTTGCTTGGTTTTCACTGCTGGCATTTTAAAAAGCGTCTCTTTCACTCTGTGCCTTTTTCTGTACATCTTGATTATCTTAAATCAGAGTAGACAAAAACCACTTAGTTATTGTGAAACTTTATAGCCTTCTTTGTTCCCTGGTATATTACCTGCTTGATGTAAATTCTAAATTTTTTAAGTCATGCTCTTTTAATACATTACTTTCATAATTTCAATAGAATTTTAAAATCTTTATTTGAACTGAAATATGATTACCTACTTATCTGCAAGTTGTGAAGCTTTGTCATATCAGTATATGTTTGTTCTTACAAGAAATAAGGATCTCTCAGCCTTAGCCTAACTGTTTTCTGCTTTTCTGATTCTGTTTTATAGACTCATTGCTTTTTGGCTTATAGCTCTTTGGGTTTGTTGATTCCAAATTCCACTGATACCAGTATACCTAGGGCTGGCACATGTAACTGACATAGTTCTTCTCATATTTACATGTTCAGTCACTAAGGTAATAGTAATCATAAAGATAGCACTTTAAATGTAAAACCATAATAGTCTAAAAATACATGCTTTTTACTTTATAAAATTATTGTTTTAGTCATGTACCTGAATGTAACTGAGCTTTTATTTTCCAGAAAGATTACATGGAGAACAAGAAAGCTGCTGTAGAATTGAAGGATGCTTCATCTCCTCATGCTGGCTCTAAATTGTTTCCAGCAGTGCCGCTCCCCGATGTTCATCCTCTTCAGCAACGGCAATTACAGCTTTCCCCTGGCCCCAAAGTAAGCTGCTGTGCTCATGGCTCTGACTCTTCTTGTACTCCACAAATGCATTGTGGTGGTGGTGGTGGTGGTGGGAGCCTGATTCACCCTGGCACAGTATTAGACTCAAAAAGCACTGGGACGATAACTTGTCAAGTAGGGTCAGGATTTGCTTATCAGTCTGCATCTTCGCTGAAAAACCCTCCAGCTAGAAGCAATTTGGCAGGAATTTCCAGTGAGTTCTCTGGCATGTGCGTAGAAAACAGTGTATCTTCCTGTCAGCACCTGGCCTGTTGTGGCAAACTCCACTTCCAGCCCTGTCACAGTAACGTGCACAAGCTGCATCAGTTCCCAGCCCTGCCGGGCTGCCCCTCCTCCGGCTATTTCCCCTGTCCCGAGTTCAGCGCGGGGGCCGCGGGGCACCTGGACGAGCACGTGTCACAGCCGGAGCTGCCGCCGCGCCTGTGCGCCAACCCTCTGCACCTCAACGTGGTGCCCCCTGTGTGTCTGAAGGGCTCTCACTACTGCACTGACTGCTTGAGCAAGGTTTGTACACCCCCCTTTCTCCTTCCTTTCTGTGGGACGTGGTTCTTGTCAAAACTGTCGCTTGAGTGCAGCACCAGCTCCTGTGGGTGCAGCTTGCGTTCCCCTAGATGGTGATGCACTGTCCAGATGTGCAGCCTTTTGGAAGGTGAGCTCTTTTCTGAGGTAACATTCAGTGCAATGGGAAGACAAAAGAGCTTTCACAATGTTCAGCCTACCGGGGATCTGTAATGTACTCAAGTGGAGTTTTAACTTCTTTCAAATCTAGTCATCTCTTCTTTACAGCTCCAATTAAACTGTTCCATGGTAGGGACTCTGAGAAAAGGCTAACAGCAGTTAAGATGTACTCTTGGGCAGCTGATCAGTAAAGAGCCATTTGTAAGTCAGGTGATATGTCTTATGCTACAAGGATATTCTAGTCTTGGTTTGGTTTGATAGGTCTTAGTTCAGTCTTCCCAATTTTGTAGTTTATACTTTAGTACCAATTTAGTAAAATTCAGAACTTGTTAGAACTGTGCTTGAATATTACTAGGAATTTCTAGGGAAATAATATACTCAACTTTGCAGGATCTGTTACTTAAACTTCTAAGTTTAAGTTTCCAATAGAAAAGTGGAATGTCACTTTAATGACCTAAATGGTGAATTCAATATATTTTGAATTATCACACCTTCTACTCTTAATGTGCAGGTTTTGTGTATTAGGTCTCTGATTGGTTTTTGTTGTTATTTTTTTAAGGATATATATTAGTACTACTTAAAGATGGCACGTCTTGATGTGTTGAGTTTAGTAGAATCTTTACTTGCATTTGGAAATCTAAAGCTGAATATGCTGGGATAGGAGGATAGAAGTTTCCTTCATGCCATCATACTATTGTTAATTAGCTTTGTGAAGCACATCTGAACTGGCATTTGTTGCAGAAGGGAAACCAAGTGTTTCTAGCATGGATTAGCATGTGTTAATATTGTATACTAAATGAACATGTATTCTGAAAAATTGTCCCCACAGCCAACCAGAAACAGCCTAGTTGATGCTGCTAAAATCTGGCCAAATATTCCTCCTCCAAGTGCACAGACTGCACCTGTTCCTGTCCCAATCTGTAATGGCTGTGGAACCAAAGGAACAGGAAATGAGAAGAGTTTGATACTGGCAAGCAGCCTTGGCAAATCACCACAGAAATATGGTAAACCACATTTGTTTGTAACTTCCATTTAGTGGATGTTCTCATTTTAGATACTCTTGCACAGCAAGAGTTCTCTTAAATTTTCTGGAAATTTCTACAAAGTCATAGAAGACTAAACAGTAAAATAAAACCTTGTCTCTGTTTTGAAAATTCATTATTTGGTTTTAGATGTTTTGACTACTTAGCTAATTTACTGTATTGTTTGATATTGTTTACTCTGTAGAGTTTGGGTTTTGCTGTTACTGTTTTTACTGTTTTTACTGTTTTAAGAACTAGGAAAGGAGATTTGCAGACTTGAAAGCTATTTTGTTCCAGTGATGTATAAAGAAGTTATCTTCAGCCATATTTGAAAAGCATTTTCATAGTCTAGTGTCTATTGTCACTCCATATGCAGTAAAGGTGTAACATTTATAATTACAGTAGAGCTTTCTCAAGTGTTCTTAAGAGGAAAATCCTGTGTGAAATAATTGCATGATCTTTCTACAATGTTGGTACTGCTTCGACTACAATATCATATCATAAAAGTTATAAACTTTAAAGTCACAGAATATTAAGAAATTGATAGTTTTACTGTTACTTTAAAACTACATCTATTTTAAGGTTTTTAAGGTGAGATACCTCGATTGGGTGTCTTTTACAAAGTGCAATTCCAGTGAACCTTTTGGGTAACTAACCAACATACACACAAATAAATACGATTGTTAGGTGTGCCTGATTTTAAATTCTCAGGTAACATTAATTTGTAGCTCATTTTTGAACTGTGAGGATTCTGTGTCATTCCTCATGTTTCTTTTCAAGTTGTTTTGTGGGGATGGGATGGTTGTATAACGTTAGTTCAAATTTAAATAGATTTCCAGAGTGCTGAAACACCAGCTTAGCCTGCAATAGCAAAAACTCTGTAGCTCACTCTCCTGAGCTGTAGGATACTTCGTTGGTTCTGTATTGCCCATGATCACCATCATGGTACTGGCCATCTTATGCAGTTTTGTTTAGATTTCTTATCTAATCCACAGTGTAAATTTGAACAGTTTCCATGTTTTGCTTCTGTTACTGACACAGCACCAAGTGTTACACAACTTCAGACAGTTTTTTCTGGCATTTGGTAATTATTTTTAAAATACACTACTTGATTGTTTGAGAGCTTAAAAGAAAAGTCAAAGTTGTGTTGCATATTTATCCTAATCTGAGAGTGACTAAATTTTTGTTTGAGACTCATGGTTTGTTGGATTCCTTAAGAAAGTAAAACTGAACTTGCATTCCTGGGCATGTTGTTCATAAGGCTTCCCACATGCAAAGATCATACAATGCTAAGTTTAATTTTTTTAGTATTTGGAGATAAAAATGAGCTGTGTTCTTACACCTGCACAGGATCCCCGGAAGTTGCAATAACAGGCCAAGTTCTGGAAAACTTGCCCCCCATTGGAGTCTTCTGGGATATTGAAAACTGCTCAGTCCCCACTGGCCGTTCAGCTATAGCGGTTGTGCAGAGGATTCGAGAGAAGTTTTTTAAAGGTCACAGAGAGGCAGAATTCATCTGTGTGTGTGACATCAGTAAAGAAAATAAGGAAGTTATTCAGGAGCTAAACAACTGCCAGGTATCCAACCAGCACCAGCTTGGCGTTCTTGCTTGACAGTTTGTGTGCTTAGAGTGTGCCAAGATGGATTTGTCTTCATTAAAGCTTTATTTGCTTCTGTGGGTTTAGTGCATCTTTAGTTTATGGGTGGGGTCTCTAATGCTATTCTCTTTTATTTTTGCTGCTGTGATAGTTTTTAAAAGTGAACCTGCATTCTGTTATCTGTAGGTAGCTGGTTTAGCTTTAGTTTTAGTGTTGACAAGAGTGTCTTTATCTCATCCAGTAAAATGTGGTGGTGGAGTTTTTGTTATCCTTCAAATCTGTGACTAAATGATTTGCCTAAAAGAACTATGATTCTGTGAAATTAACTTTTTAACTTTGTTAGTGACTACTGTGCTGGTTGGTACGGACTCCTTTAGATTAGTGGTATTGTTTGGAGCACCTTTAGCACTACATGCATTTTCCATTGATGCCTTCTGTTTCTTGGTGGGTTTTTTATAGCTTTTTGTGCTGGTTTCTATGTCAGACATTTCCACCCTCTAAAATGCAGATAGGATAACAGGTTGACAGTTTCTTGGAGTGTTTTTGAGGTGTATGAATTGTGATCCTTAACACAGAACAGCAGAAGTCACCCCAGAGATATTGCTGAACAACTAGGGTTGAAGTTTAGTGCTCACAGAACGTTTTTTGATCCCTATGTGTTTGATTTGTGCTTGTGTGCATTAATTTACCTAAATTAAAAGTGCATGTGAGTGCTTGTTTTTTAATTTTTTTTTAATTCCATTGAAGTAAGCACGGTTCACATTGAAGCTTTTCTTCAGAGTGTATCTCTGTATTTCCACAGGTGACTGTTGCACACATCAATGCTACAGCCAAGAATGCTGCTGATGACAAACTCAGACAGAGTCTGAGGAGATTTGCTGATACACACACTGCACCTGCCACTGTGGTTCTTGTGTCAAGTGAGTGTTTGTGGTACTCAGCTGCAGTGCTGGCTTCAGTTCCTCTCTTCCACAGTATTTTTACATATGGCAGTATTTTGATCTCCAAGGGTGGTGTTTAGGACCATCTTTAACTGAACTGCTGAAGAATTCTTAATGTCAGTGGCAGCAAAGGAAAAGCAGGGACAGTAAGATGAGAACTTGGCTCAGTTCAGGCACTGTTATATTTTGATGCTTTTTGAGTGTCAGTAGGTATGTGTGTGACTACTGTCTAAAGTTAGCTTCAGCAGGAAGCTCATAAATTAGAACTCATGGAGTTGTATTTATGGTCTGAGCAATGTATGTTTTTAGTTCTCATAGCAGCATATTATATATTACACAGTTAAATCTGCAATCCACTCAGCTATTGAATTGCCATGTGTTGGCCTTGGGTTTCTCCCTGAAGCTAAACAAATGTTTGCTGTAGAAATACCCAGTACCAGGCCAGTGCCCTGCTGATGAATTGCTACAAGCTGCTGTTGAAAGGAAGCCCTTGTCTTGAGACTGAATGTGAACTGCTGATTTAAATAATGTCTGAGAAGCCTTGTAACTGTTGGTGCATTTTCATTGGAAATTTCCAGTGAGAAATAGAACTTGAGTGAAATTTGTGGGATTTTTCCTTCAATCATATTTTTTATTTCCTTCAGTCATATTTTTCAAGTGCTTCCTTGCATATTTCATTTTTTTTTCCCCTCCAGCGGATGTGAACTTTGCTTTGGAGCTGAGTGACCTGAGACATCGACATGGTTTCCGAATCATTTTGGTACATAAAAACCAAGCTTCAGAAGCACTCTTACATCATGCCCATGAACTTATTTGTTTTGAAGAATTTATTTCAGACTTGCCACCAAGGTTACCACTGAAAATGCCGGTAAAGATTTTAATTCTTGATGCAACAGACATTTCCAAGTGTCAAATTGCAGTGTTTGTTGTAATTTAGGAGGAGAGCAGACTGAAATTGTGTGTGTTAATTATGATGGGGAGTGATGTGTGCTGTGTATTTGACCACTGACTGTATTTCAGTTACTGCCATGTGAATCTTTGCTTTCTGCTTTCAAGCAGGAAGAATGAAATACTAAATGAGAAAGTAGTTAACTAACAAGTGAAATAGTAAAGGCACATTCTTACAACTAAATATTTTACCAGATAATGTATCTTGCATGCTTTTCTTTCCCTTGCAGAAAGTTTGGGTAAGAACTTAGTTGTGCATTAAGACATGTTGCTGACACATTCTTAATTTCTGAGTGATTGTGCCTTCTCCTGGGTTTTTGCCTTCCTTGGCGATTCCCTCTGGACGTGTTGTGGTGTCTTTGTACAGCACTCATGGCTTTTTCTTTCTTGAAATTCTTCTTCCTCACCTATGCTTTCACATGCACGTATAGAATATATAGGTTATTGGATAGTTAACAATGGTGCTTCCTCATCTGGAGAAATGATCAGGTATTGATGCATTCATCAGGAATTCTGTAGTCTATTATAACTTTATATTGGAGATGGAAGTTTGAGGATCTACCTCGGTATGAGTGTCTTTCAAACAGATTGCTGTGAGAGGAATGACTTGGTGGTGGGAGGAGGACATGGTCACCAGAACCAGTGTTAGAACTACTGGGTTTGAACCAGAGGGTGTTCTGGCAAAATCAAATGAAAATCCTCTTCCCTTTTAACAGGCTTGTCACACGCTGTTATATGTCTATAATCTGCCAACAAACAGAGACAGCAAAAGCGTCAGCAATCGCCTGCGGCGTTTGTCAGACAACTGTGGAGGGAAGGTGCTGAGCATTTCTGGGAGCGGCGCAATCCTCCGCTTCCTAAACCAGGAAAGTGCCGAACGGGCAAGGAAGCGAATGGAAAATGAAGATGTTTTTGGTAACAGGATTGTAGTGTCTTTCACTCCCAAAAACAAAGAACTCAATGAAACAAAAAGCTCCAGCTTTGTGGGAACTGACAAGGTCAAGTCTCCCAAAAAAATCAACAAGAACACGAAGCTGTGCCTCCTCAACAAAGACTCAAATGATCAGTCTGCTGGTACCAAAGGCTCTGCTGGGAGAGGATTCCAGGTTCATGGATCTGCCATCAAACCCACAAATGTCAAAAGTTTACAAGTATTGTTGTTCTACCTTTTTCCATATTCTTGCTTTTCCTTGTGTTCTGAGGATTGCTTCTGTTACTGCTTTAACTTCTCAGTCCTACTAAATTAATAACTGTAGTGTGTGGAGACATTCCTGTATGAGAGCTGTGTTCATCTGCTTGGGAAGCAGACAATTAATGCGAGGGTGGTCGTTGTTCTCCCTCCCTCCCATGTTTTTGTCAATTTGGAAATACTGCTGGTACTTGCTCTCAAATTCTAGCCACTTTTGACTTTTACACTGATGAGTAACATCTAGAGTGACCCATTTTTCCTTATTTTAAGGAGAAGTAGGGTTAGACCCACAGTGTAGCAAAACATTTCAACTAATGAGCAGTCTACTGTCTTCTGCCACAGAAAATCAAAAATTCCTTGTTATGAAATACTGATGAAAACACTATTAAAAAAAAATGATTAGTCATCTAGCCTTCCATCAGAAAGAAGGCCTCTGGCAAAGGATGTCTGGTGCTTTTATGCTGACCTTTTATCTGTTTCATATAGGAGCTGTGCCGCCTTGAATCAAAGAACATCAGTAGAAATACTGAAAACCAGCAAGAACGTCTAAGAGAACAAATTCCTTCTCCTCAGAGTAACTCTAATGCAGCAATTTCCGTGTCTTTGGCAACCAAAAAAATTGGAGCAGGAGAATCATCCAAAAATAGTCAAAAGTACGTTTAAATATAAAAATAGATGCTGATGTTAGTTACATATTTTAAAATGTAAATTCTGCAACATAATGTTTTCTCTTTTTCTTATATATATTTGTAAATAGAAAAGAGACCTCTGCTTCCAGGAGCATTACCAATTCTCCTGTAGATAAAAAAGATAAAGATGAAACTGTGTTTCAGGTCAGCTATCCCTCTGCTTTCAGTAAGTTGACGGCCTCAAGACAACTCAGTCCTTTACTCATGTCTCAGAGTTGCTGGTCATCTCGGTAAGTGTCTGTCTGTCTGTCTTGGGTGGGGAAGTGAGGCTTCACCAGTCTATACATTGTTTATTCACAGCTGATTTGCTTGTGGTGGAATTTGTTTTACCTGCACACATGTACTAGGAAAATCCCTTTTAAGTGCTGTATTTATAAACTTGATCTATGTCTATTATCTGATTTTGAGATGTATATGTCAGAATTGTGCACTGCTTCAGCTCATAAATGTTTTCCTTTTACCCAGGAGCATGTCTCCCAACCTTTCAAATAGATCATCTCCACTCACATTCAATGTTGTGAATCATACCAGTGGTACAGACTGCCCTGATCCCTTTGCAAATGGTGCAGACATTCAGATCGGCAACATAGATTACAGATTGTCCAGAAAAGAGTTGCAGCAAAGCTTACAAGAAATCTTCTCAAGACATGGCAAGGTAAAGGCTCAAATTCTTTTATTAAATCTGTATTTATGTATTTAGGGGCATGTTTGTGGTTTAGGTGCAGGTGAGCAGAAGGAGAAAGGTATTGGAGCAGGACTTTTAAACCTTGTTAAAAGGATGGGTTGTGGGGTTGTTTTTTTTTTTCTTTAAAAAGACCAGATAACCACTTGTACTAGGCTATTAATATGTGTGTGGTCTTCATAGATCTGATATTCTGAAGTTTGGTTACTAAGTGGCTCATTAGTATGTAGGGATGAGACTTAAGCTTTAACAGGATAGGCTTTTTAAGCTGTGAAGCTGCATTCCTAATGTCAGCTTAAAAATCACAGTAAAAACTGTTTGGAGTCAGAAGCGATCAAAAGCAGGGGAAGTGTGAATCGGTAAAAGGCAATTATAGAAGGTGAGGTGAGTGGTCCTATTTCTGTCTGATCTGTGGATGACATTTTTCTGGCATAATCTTTACGTGGGAGGATGGTGGATGTGTTAATGAAATACCATGGGCTTGCCTTAATCCAGGGTCACTGTGCTTGGCTCTTGTTTGCATTGCCCTGATGGCTGTGGCTCATCACACTCCCTTCCCTTTTGGTACTTGGCTCTTGGCCAAAGCAAGACTGCTCTGGTGGTGACTTGCCTTGGGTTAATGTTTTGGTGTAAATGTATGAGGTGTTTTCTTCCTCTCAGGTAAAAAATGTGGAGCTCAGTCCCCACACAGACTACCAGCTGAAGGCTATGGTTCAGATGGAAAATCTGCAAGAAGCCATCAGTGCTGTCAACAGTCTGCACAGATACAAAATTGGCAGTAAGAGGATCCAGGTCTCATTAGCAACAGGAGCTGCTAGTAAATCACTCACTCTACTTAGGTAATGATCACTTTAGCATCTTCTTAGTTGTCCTAGCATGTATTAGTAGCTGAGAGATGATTTAAAGGGGATGATAGGGAAGTAAAGTAAAATCCATTGTATGATCTGATGAATGTGTTAAATACAACAAGGCTGGTTTTTAGTGTAGCATTTCTGCACTTAAAATATAAGTTCCATCTGAAGACTCTAGATCTCTATTTAAGAGGGCTTAGTAGCTGCACTACTACTCTTGCACAATACTGATATACCTTTAACTTAATTTGTGAGCTAAGATTACACTGGGCATCTTTATTTCTTTATTCCTCCAAGAAAGTGTGTATGAATTTAGTTCTTGAGGCTGAGTACACAGTTGGAAACACCAGCATTTCATTTGCTACATGAAACATGATAGAACTTAGAATGCTGATGCTAGTGAGAATACAAGTTGTTGTTTTTTTTTTCTTACTGCAAGAAAGCATTAGGAAAAAAGTTGTCATCATTTATTCATGGAATGAAACTAGTGCTTGGACTGCAGAGTATTCTGAAATTATGTACTACTTTCCATTGTATAATTTATAGCTTTATTTCATTGTTGCCCATTCAGAGTTTGTAACATAATCACCAGGCTGGTAACTTCAAGTGCTGCAGCTTTGGTGTTGCATTTTATAGATGCTCAGATTTTAGCACCACCTATGAAAGATGCAATTCCTTCAGAGACATGACCTGATGAATTAGCTGAAGTGTTACTACTTGCATTCCCTGATCTAAAATGACAACTTTTATAGTGCTGGAATGAAAGGGAACACACTTTGTCCTGTTTTATTTATAGTTCATAAACTGTACCTGTAAATATTTTGCTGATTTAGGCTGGAGTCTAATAGCAGTAGATTAATTTTGTGCTCATGTTGCAAAACTTCTCTTACAGCTCAGAAGCAATGTCCATTCTCCAGGATGCCCCTGCTTGTTGCTTGCCTGTGTTCAAATTCACAGAAATCTATGAAAAAAAGTAAGTTCCTGGTGGTTTCCTCTCCAGTGCTTCTAAAGAAAATAATCTGATCACGTGTGATTGTTTGCGGTGACTTAGAGTAGTAGAGTGGAGAATTAGAATTTTTGTTCTTAGTTGCTGCAGCACATTTTGTACCCAGAGGTAATGATGGCAAAGCTGCCCTTTTTTTAGAGGGTTCTACTTTAGTATTTTACTCAATTCTTCTGCATCAGTTGAATAGGTTAGTTACCTTAACATTTTGCATCGAATAGTTTCTAGCATATTCCTGTTCATGAAACAAAAAATGCAGATTACAGCATTGCCTTACCCATCTTTGCAAAGTGCCTTTATTTCAATCTCCCCCTCAGGTTTGGCCGTAAGTTGGTTGTGTCAGACTTGTACAAGCTCACGGACACCGTGGCCATCCGTGACCAGGGCAGTGGGAGGCTCGTGTGCCTCCTGCCCAGCAGCCAGGCCAGGCAGAGTCCCTTGGGATCTTCGCAGTCACACGATGGCTCCTCAGCAAACTGCAGTCCAATAATATTTGAAGAGTTGGAATATCACGAGCCTGTTTGTAAGCAGCATTGCCTGAATAAAGACTTTATGTAAGCTGTGTATAAAATACTATCAATCTTACAAATATTTGAAAAGCATTTATAGTGTGCCAGTATATTAAAGTCGAGGTGTGCATTCTCATAATGTGCTCTAGACACTTCTCATATGTTTACAACTATAAGGCAGAAAATAGTGAGATGGGCCAGTGGGTTTTCTAGGCAGTTCTCATGGGTTGGTGTGTCCAGGTAAGATGATTGAGTTCTAGCACAGCTGCCAGGACTGATCACCTCTTTAATGGAATCCAGAAGGTTCCCTGCATTCCTCTGGTTATGTAGGAAGGTTATACATGCCAGAGACTTCTATTACCTGAATTTCATTATGTAATTGTAGCTGATCATTCTTCTTTGTCCTCCAGCTGTATTTAGTAAGTGATTCATGGTGAGTTGCAGGTTTCTTGAAGCTATGTATTAAGTTTTTTGTTTAATTCAACGGCTGCCAGGTTTTGCTAGTAGAGCAGTTACTAGGTGTTCATTATTAACTGCTTGGTATGTGCTGCTAAAATTTAATTTGAAAGTTTTTATACGTAATAAAAACTTGGTCTTCTAAATGTTACTTCTGGAAATTTGCTGTAGCTATATTACTTTTGGGGAAAAAATTATAAAAGTTGCTTGTACTGTACTACAAGTGCTATTGTCACTAGCAGCAGTATATTCTGTGCACATAATATAATGTTCACTATATATGTGAGCACAAATACTATGTCAAAGCTGTGTGTAGAGTAAGCATAAAAACCTCAACCTCTTATTTTTGCAGTGAACATGAGTTTGATCCAGATTCTTATAGAATTCCTTTTGTGGTTTTGTCTCTGAAGACATTTGCTCCCCAAGTTCACAGTCTTCTACAGACACATGAGGGTACTGTGCCTTTACTGAGGTAAAGTATTTTAATTTCTGTTTTTAGTAAAGTCTGATAGATTGAAGACTTAAAACTTTTAGTGAATTACCTGTTGTATACAAACAGTTCTTACATAAAATAGTATCCTTTATGGCAAATGAATATACTGTGTAGTGATAATTTTTAAAATTCTTGTTTAGCAACACACTTATTTAAAATATGCATTTTAAGAAGATTTCTGTAATGTGTAAGTTTGTTGGAATCTCTTACTCATGAAGTGTCTCAAAATAATGTTTTTAGGACAACCACTATAGTGATATTTTAGTGTATAATGGAAGCTTTTTCTTCCTCCATAGTTTTCCTGATTGTTACATGTCAGAGTTCAATGATCTTGAAATGGTGCCAGAAGGCCAAGGTGGTGTTCCCTTAGAACATCTGATTACCTGTGTTCCTGGAGTTAACATTGCCACTGCCCAAAATGGCATTAAAGTTATCAAATGGATACATAACAAACCACCACCTCCTACTGCAGGTAAATACTTCTGCTTAAAGCCTTTTCTCTTAACTCACTGTTTTTATGCTAAAAAAATTAAGCTAATAAGTTCTGCTAATAAAATAAACATGTATAATTGTTAAACTTTTTATAAGAGGAAACTTTTAGCTTGAATGTTCCTTCTTATTTTCTCCTATGCTGTAGCTCCAATCCATAAGTAAATTGCAGTGTTTAGTGGAAGAATACTTGTGACAGGTACAGTAACCTGACTTTTTTGTTTGTAGATCCTTGGCTTCTGCGTTCCAAGAGCCCTGTAGGCAATCCCCAGCTCATTCAGTTCAGTCGAGAAGTGATAGATCTGCTCAAGAGCCAACCATCCTGTGTCATCCCTGTCAGCAAATTCATCCCCACCTACCATCACCACTTTGCAAAGCAATGCCGAGTGTCTGACTATGGCTATTCCAAATTAATGGAGCTGCTGGAAGCAGTGCCTCATGTACTGCAGGTGAGTGGTGTGGTACTGGTCACTCTGACCTGGGGAATTGCAGCTGCAGCCATCTGAATTCCTGGTTGCTATTTTAGAATAGATTCTGGGCAGTTACCTAGTGCCCCTTGAAAGAGCTGGTTGACTGAACCTTGGTGGGTGTGTTCTTTTTTGAGATGCTGTTTTTATGCCCACTCTTTCAAAACGACTTCTGGGGTAACCTCAGGAATAAGGTTTGAAGCTGCTTTTAATCAGTGGCTGGTGATTGGGTAAAAGTTTTAAATTGTGCTGTATGCAGCATAAGAACACTGGAAATGCTGAGTGCTCATGAGTTGGGCTGGGATGTGTAGCCTGTAGAGATTTCTGTGAGAAATAAGGCATGTGACCTTACTACAAAACCCCTGTGGTCACATTCACTTACAACTTTGAACAGCAATTAGTAGGATTTTTAAATAACCAATCCAAATGTGCAGAAGTTGCAGCAGCTCTGAGGGATATGGAGCACTGAATGTCTTGAGGGCATAGTTCTTAGTACAAAACGTGGGTGGCCTCGTGAGGCTGCCATTCCAGAGACTCCCTCTATCCTATTCTTTTTCTAGCCTACCTATACTGATAGTGGCTTTTAAATACCTTTTACTGAGGGTGCTGGATGTGAGTGACCAAACCTGATTTTCTTTCAGATTCTTGGCATGGGTTCCAAACGCTTGTTGACGCTAACGCACAGAGCTCAGGTGAAGCGCTTCACTCAAGATTTACTGAAGCTGCTCAAATCCCAGGCCAGTAAGCAAGTTATTGTGAGGGAATTCTTGCAGGCTTATCACTGGTAAGTTGCCCTAATGAAACAAGAACAACTGTGCAGGGCATGTCTGTCAATGGTGATTTTAACCAAGAAGAGTCAGCATTTAAAATCTCAATACATGACTGTGGTAACTACGTTGCCTTTTGGTTGCAATTTGGGAGTTCACACTTCCAGTGAAAACAAAAATTAAAAGCTCTCTGCCGTATTTTATTCCTTCCTTTAGTACTTTAGGTTTATTTAACTTGATAGGGGTTGGAAATGGGTTGTTGTATTTCATTAGCTCTCTTTGAAGCTGTGACTGCAGCTTTGGATTTAAGCAAGTAGGTCATGGCACATTAACATGAACAGTAAGGAGAAAACTTACTGTTAGGCTTTCTTCAGAAGGAAATTTAAAATCAATAGCTTAACTGCCAGGAGTTTTACTAGATCCAGTTACTTTAACTGGATCTGGCAGTGGCAAAAATGAGGAGTAATACTTATCTAGAACATTCTGTGTTAGCATTCTAAAAAGTAGGGGTTTATTTGGGTTTTTTTAAGAACCAAGTTTGATGCTTTCTTTAGTAGGAAGATAGAAAGTAATAGTTATGTGCTTTAAACAAACAATGGCATCTTAGAGCTACCTGTGAATCTACCTTTGCATGTGTGCTGTTGTAAATCTTGTGCCAGCAGCTCTTTCTTGGGAGTCCACTTTGTTATTTCCACTCTTGGCAAAAATACGTTATTACTTGTTTATAAATCTACTTAATGTAGAGTCAGCACTGGCCACTTGTTGAATAAGAGTGTTTGTGAGGTCTTCTTGCTCCTGAGAGGTTTTGGTTGGAGAAGAGGGAAGTGTAAAATACATTTTAATATATTACACAGTATTGGGAAGCTTAATAATATATTTTCCAGGAGATGGTCTCTACCTTCTCTTGGGACCTGTTCTTGTTTAAAAGAGCATATGGCTATAACTGTTAAGCAAATGCAGACTCTTAGAAGTGTAGCCAGCTGGAGCTGTACACACAGGACAATTACATTTTTCCTAAACCACTTAAAACCGCTGGTTGATATATACAGCTCTTTGTTACACTGATTGTTCACATGAGAATAAATCTTACTTCTCTGGCTAGAATGGATTTCTAGTTTCCTTTTGTTTCCCCAGATAGTATTATTGCCAGTGTGAAAATTTTCCTTATGTTTTAGGATTTGAGGCTTACTTTCTCAACTCTTCAAAAAATGTATTTTTTGCCTACACAGCATGCATTAATACTTGTATTACATTAATTTTTTTTAAATTTTCAGGTGTTTCTCTAAGGATTGGGATGTTACTGAGTATGGAGTGTGTGAACTGTCTGATATTATATCAGAAATTCCAGATACAACCATCTGTTTGTCACAGCAAGACAATGAAATGGTGATTTGTATTCCTAAAAGAGGTATGTCCATGAAACTTCCTTGTGCTGTTTCTAAATAGATTGTTCTTTGACTATTCTAAAGCTTTAGTAACTCAAACATGGAGGAGTGACTTGGATTTTTTCTAATTGTGTTTCTACCTTCATAACTAAGTTGCTAAGTTCTGGCAAATCACAAATGTCATTCTCTGAACACTTGTAGTAGAACAGACTGGAAAAGAGTTGGCAGAAAACATAAAATAATACTACTGCTTCTGCAGGTGGTTGTATATTCTGTGGAATGAGACAGTGGTTTGTTTCTATATAAGAAAAAATACTAACATATTTAGCTATTTAAAAACTTTCTAAAAGCCTGATAACCTGACTCTTTTGGACTTTTAAACATGTAAGCCTAGTAAAGGTCTCAGTGGTAGAAGAAAAGACTGACTTGGCACAATACACAGCTGTGCTGAAAACCAGCCACTGCATTTGCCTGTTGTATTTTCTGTTGCATTTCATAAGCATGTTGGGATGTAGCTCTTGCTTTATTTTTGATTTTAGAACGTACCCAGGAGGAAATTGAAAGAACCAAGCAGTTTTCCAAGGAGGTGGTGGATCTGCTGCGGCACCAGCCCCATTTTCGAATGCCCTTCAATAAATTTATTCCTTGTTACCACCACCACTTTGGGCGCCAGTGCAAACTCGCTTACTATGGGTTTACAAAACTACTTGAACTCTTTGAAGCCATACCAGATGTCTTACTTGTAAGTTCCAAAATCATAAGCTGGACTAAAGCATTCTTCTGGAATGTATACAGCTGTTTCAGCAGGGGTTATGTTTCTCATAAACCTCAGTATGATTTACAAACTCTGCACCTGTAATGTTTAGGACCTGTATTTAAGAAAATCTTAATGTTATTTTGGTAAAATGGTCTGTGGTTTATTGAGGTGCTGTTTCTGTGCCCACTCTTTCAAAACAACTTCTGGGGAAACCTCAGGAATAAAGTTTGAAGCTGCTTTTAACCTATGGCTGGTGCTTGGGTAAAAGTTTTTAATTGTGCTGTATGCAGCATAAGAGCACAGCAAATGCCGAGTGCTCATGAGTTGGGCTGAGATGTGTAGCCTGAATATGAGCACATTCCAGAGGCTGTTTGTTTACAAATTCAAACAAAATTCAGTGTCTCAAAATTGGAGCTAAGTTTTGTTATAGTTGTGTTCAATTTGCTTTAAAAGAGTTAACTATTTCACTGCTTGTTTTGTTGTATTTGAGAAGTTAGATGGTTTTGCTTGCTGTACAAACAGCTTTTGAGGTGGCTGGGTCCTGGTACACAGCAAATGCCTGCCTGCAGGCCCTGAGTTTGAGCTGCTTTGTTCATCCAGACTGCATCAACCACCTCAGCAAAGTGTCCCTTGTGTTGTGTAGGTCCTGGAGTGTGGGGAGGAGAAGATTCTCACGCTGACAGAGGTGGAGCAGGTGAAGGCAGTGGCCGCCCAGCTGGTGAAGCTGCTGCGGGCGCAGAAGGACAATTCGCTGCCGCTGGCGGAGCTGCTGCCCGAGTACAGCAAAACCTTCGGCTACGCCCTGCGCCTGCACGACTTCGACGTCAGCTCCGTGCCTGCCCTCATGCAGAAGCTCTGCCACGTTGTAAAGGTAACCTCTTGGCCCTGGCAGTTCTCTCATCCCTCTGGGATGTGTGGAGGGCTGTGTTAAAGAGTTTTCTGTCTCGCAGGACGTGGCTCAGTATGTGTAATGAGATGTTGTTTCTGGAGTACAGCGTTCAGTCAGCAAGGGGAAATTCCAGAAGGGTTTTAAATGTAGTTTCTATATTCCTATGATGTTCTCTATGTTCTTTTGTAACCTTGCAGCATTCTCTGGGAATACTCATGTTTATTTAGCAAATAATAAGTAAAAGATTCTATTCTAGTACTTATTTTAATAGTACAAATTGATTTTTTTCCCCCCACCTCTCTTCTAACTCTGAAAAACAGTTTTCTAATAACTAGTCGTTTTCAGTCTTCTAGTGCTTTCAATTCCTTTTTTCTTCTTTAGCTATGGTTTGAGACTTTGACTCTGAATGTAATATATATATAATGTAATATATATGAATATATGAATATATGAATGTAATATATAGCTGGTCTTCTATGCTAGTGGAAGAGAGTTACATGGGTCTGGGCACAATGGTTTAGTTGCTCCCGTTTTGTTGACTTAGCAGCTGGTGTTAGGCTGGAGTTCAGTCAGGACCAATTGGCTTGTAACAAAGAGTAAGATCATACCTACCACTGGACAGAAACTGCTGCACAGCTGTACAGGTCTTGTGTATTTAAAGTAAATATTTCCATGTAATAACGTACTTGATTTTGTTGGCTGGGGGAATATCAGATACATCTATGCTCAAAGCTCAGATATGCATCTTGTTTATAAATCAGTCTCTTCCGTGTCCCTGTGTCTAACTTTCCCAGTTAATTTTTCGAGGTGGTTGATACAGAATCTGGCAAGCACATTCAGCTGATAAATAGAAAATCTCTGCGGACTCTGACTGCCCAGTTGCTGGTCTTGCTGATGTCCTGGGATGGAACATCCTTGCTCTCGGTGGAGCAGCTTAAGCAACATTATGAAACAGTCCACAGTACTTCGCTTAATCCATGTGAATATGGATTTATGACCTTAACTGAACTCCTGAAGAGTCTGCCTTACTTGGTTGAGGTGTGTAAACTCTTGCCTTTCTGATGTATTTGAAAGCCATTGTATCTAGAGACTGTGGGAATGTGTACTCTAATTCTTTCTCCTTTTATTTTTTTTCTGCTAGGTTTTTACCAATGGTGCAGCAGAAGAATATGTCAAGCTTACAAATCTGTATGTTTTTGCAAAGAATGTGAGGTCCTTACTTCACACCTACCATTATCAGCAAATTTTTCTTCACGAGTTCCCAGTAGCATACAGCAAATACACAGGAGAAGTGCTGCAGCCTAAAGCATATGGATGCAATAATTTAGAAGAGCTCTTGGGAGCAATTCCACAGGTGTGAAGAACTCAGATTTGCACAATTACATTGAGATTTCTGCATGGATTAAAAGTAGTTACACAACAATAGTTTCTCTTAGTTGGAGCGAATTACTGGAATAATTACCTTCTTCAGAGAAGCTTATACCAGTTGTGTTTTTAATACACTTCTGAGAAATCTGTAAAAGAAAGTAAACCAGCACACATGCTTTGGTGAAATTTTGCTTAAGAACTGTTCCTAGTAAGGCTGTAAACATGCCTGGCATCTCTGAATGAGAGAATTGATTTTCTGTCTGTCTGAATGAATGGCTGTACAGTACTGAACCCTCACTTTGTTCAGAGTGCATTATTGGGTTCAGGAATGAAGAATTCTGGGACCTTGTCACAAGTGCCATGTTCTTGTCATCCACATATCCTAAGTGCTCTGGGATAATTTCATGACCTAGTTTATGGCTATAATATTTCCTTTAAGTACATCAGTCTTTCTAAAGAGTTACAAAAAGGAAATTTTCAGCTCCCTGTTTAAACATTTAGTTTCATTAATGTATATTTAGTATACTTCCTGACACTATGGTTTGCCTTTGGTATCAATTACCTTGAGCCTTTACATGGATAGTGTAGTACAAGTTAGCAATGTGATTTAGTTTACTGTTGGAAATCATGTCAGTGCAAAGCTGAATGAAAGGCAGTGAGCAAATGCTTTGAGCTTAGCATGTGCTGATATTCAGTTCTGCTTCCTTCTTAATAGGTGGTCTGGATTAAAGGACATGGCCATAAGAGAATTGTAGTCCTGAAGAATGATATGAAAAGTAAGCCATTTCCATTTTGAGAAGTATCTTATTTTTATGGTTTTTTAACTTGAGTTAACTAACCCAAATCAACTTGCCTTTTTGTAGCTCGTTTTAGCTCACCTAGTTTTCCCCCTGCTGATCATGTAGATGATCATGGAAATCAACTTGCTGACAATAATGGACATATTATGGAGACCCAAAGATCCACTTCATCAATGGAACTAAATCTAGGAAGGCCTAGCAATGGTAATGCAGAATTGGTTTATATAAGAAATTTATTGTCTTAGGGAAAATAAGCAGAGTAATTGAAGCAGCATGGTGAAAGGTGAGTTAGTAAATCTGAACTTGTGTAAATATGCATTTTGCTTGTTGAACTTCTGAGTTTGTGATTAGGCTTGTGTCCTGAGCTGCTGGTCTATAAATGTGTGTGTATATATATATGTGTATATATACAGAGAGAGGGAGAGAACCTCTGGGTACTGCTTCCCAGGGATTTGGTGGAAATTTTAAGTCTATAAACATGAAGCTAATGAGAGAGGGGGGGGTCAGCAGCAGCTTCTGCTAGCAGTGTCTCCTGTAATCTGATGAGAATTTACTTAGATGCTCCTGATGCAGCAAATGAATGTGAGATTAATTAGCATTAATTAAATTAGTTTGGTGTTAGTATTTCAAGTAGAGTATAGTTCTCAGATCCTCAGATTTGCATCTGGAGACTGCATTTACCTGTGACAGCAGTGACACCTTCACAGCTCACAGATGCTCTGAAAGATGTTCCCTTATTTTTGTAGTTTCTAATCAAACAGAGCAAGAACTTCTTTGCCTCACAAACACATCTCCTGTTGATCTCCTGTGCGAGCCAGTACCTTCCTGCCTGCCATCACCCCAGCTGAGACCTGATCCCGTGGTTCTGGAATCTGCAGACCTCATTCAGTTTGAGGAGCGCCCTGCACCCCTCCCAGGTAAGAGTTTGCCTCCCTTTGTTGCTTTGAATCAGGCTGATGAGTTCTATTTAAGTGTTCTGTTGCCTAACAGCAGAGAAATACTCTTTTTCTACAAAAGTGGAGCATCAGTAAATTGAGTTATCTTATTTATTTTAGAGATAATGATTTTAACAGAAGAAGAAAAAGAGAGAATTGTTACCACAGCTCAAGAAAAGCTGATCTCTGGTTCTGTGGTGTCTGACACCACAGAGAATGCTTCAGTGCCTCCCTGTCAGTCCTCTGAAACCCAAGTAAACAAAGAAGCAACGGACAGCCCAGCCAAAAAGCAACACAAAAACAAGGTCAAATTGGCAGCAAACTTCTCACTTGCACCTGTAACCAAGCTTTAACTCTTTCTTTTTAGTGTGAAAGACGAATACCTATGGACTGTGCACAAAGTCAAGCTGTTTGCTAGCCCATGTGTATTTTAATGGAAAACCTAGAGGAATTAATTTGTATTTAATGTATTCTGTGAAGATTTTGTTCCTTTTACACTGAACACAGCTGTCAGCAGAGCAGATTTTTTTCTATTATTTTGAAAAAAAATCTGGCATTTGTTAAATTATTCTTAAATTTTACAGTTTTTCATAAATGTGTTCAGTAAAAGCAAAATATTAATTCAACAGACATGGAACAGATTTTATTTTCTTTAAGCCTTGTTGGTGATGTAATCATACATGTAGCATATTGTATTCTATAGGCTGTTGCTTACTGGTATTGTTTCAGACAGTATTAATGAAATGCATGATTTGTCTTTCAAAAGCCTGTTGAGAAATTTTAACTTGCTGACGTGGGGTGACAAGAGTGAGGGGAGCTGATTGTCCTCCAGAGGGGAAACTTGTTCTCTGACCTTTCAGGTGACTTGTAACTGCATTGGAAATACTTGTCTTAAGATGTCTGTAGAAGGTTATATGGGTCTTGTGTAAAGCTTGTTTTAAATGTTTTCTTGCTGTAGCTTTCAGTTCCATTTAGGAGCTTTCTAGGACACTGATGCTTTAAGCTTCCCTCAAATTTAGTTTGTCTGGCATGGGTTTGGTTAAGGAAAAGACTGTCATGAGTGTAAGATACAGACACACACATTTTCATTGTGTCTAGAAGTGAAGTTAGGAAGATTCTGATATTTCTGAAATATGCATCTAATGCATAAATTACAGATATGGAGCAGGTCTTATTAAAGTGGTTGGTGATGGAAGGTATTGATGCTATTTCCACCTGTAAGGAAAGTTCTAGCTACATGTGGAAATGCTAAGGTTGTTCTGCTTAACCTTGTTTTCTATTTTTAAGCATGTTCAGGAAATGGGAAGCTCGTTCTTTGATGCTCTGCCTTTTAGCTGTGTCTGTTTTTATTCTAAGACTTACTCCTGGTGTCAGCAGCTTTTTGAATTTGTGGTATCTTGTGTTGGCTTTTGCAAGGGCCAGCTTTGGGAGAGAGGCTAAGTCAGTGGATGACCTTAACTCTAGTTAGCAGAACTGTCCAGTGTGTGAGACTTTCTACCCATTCTGGGTAACCATGGCATTTACAATGGGTTGTATTTGCCAGGCAAATAAATGCTTGTAGTATTGAAAGAACCTATACTAGAAGTTTTCCACTGGCCAACTGAGTTGTTATTTTTTTTAGATGTAATATGCAAGAGATGGAACACAGGCTCTAATTTTTCAGCCAGCAGCAAGAAGTGCCACTGAACAATAGCTATGGACAGAATTTTACTAGTCAGATTTTGTTATAAAATCTTTTATATTTAGGCAAGTATTACCAGTAGTGAGTTTATAGCCATTGTGAGTGCAAAGAAACACTGGGAAGTTTTTTTGAGCATTATGGCACGGTATTTTGAGTCCACAGTAAACCTCTACAGACATACTGTTATAGAAGAAGAAATTTAGAAAGTTTTCTTGGAATGTTTTTAGTGAGTTAAATGCAAAAAAACCTGCTTTCACCTTAACTTTGGTAAGGTTGATAGTGACCAGTCTAGATCTGTTTCAGAAGAGCATGCATGGGAGAAGAGAACAGCCTGAAATTGTATTTTCACAAAATGCAGCTACAAGTCATTTGGAATACTAAAGAAAAGCCGGTTTTTGCTTCAGAGGAAAATACGGTGTTTGTCCAAGTGATGTGGTGGTTATACCACATATGGAGGTCAGCGTATCTTATCTGGATTCATGTGTGATTCTGCTGAAATTGCTGTTTGAAAGTAATAGAATAATACTTTTGAGAAGTTGTGTTCATAGTGTAACAAAATAGCTAATTGAATTGCAATATATTTTTTTATCCAAAGGGTTAAATGAATGATGTGACTTACAGATTTAAAAGCATTGCAACCATGAAATTCTTTAATTGAGCAAATAAATGTACTACTTCAGATTCATGTTTGTTTAAAAGAAAAAAATGTCACTGAAGCCCTCAATTTATGCACTATTTTTTTCCTTGGAATGGGAGAGAGAAGGAAGATCTTTTCTTAGCTGTCTACTTTGTTTGGACACTTTCTTTTGTGGCTCAAGTGCTGTTTTGTGTGTTGGGACCAAACAGTTGTCAATAAAATTTTCAAGCAAGCATAACTCTTGTACTTGTCTCAAGACCTGTGGGGGGGGGAAAAAAAACCCAACAAAACAAACCAACCTGCCTCAGAATACTTAATTTGCTGTGTCATGTTAAATTTAATTATTGAGACAGAACAGAGAGCTGGGCTTTGGTAAAGAAAAGCCATAAATTCTGGAGATTGAGGCTTTTCCTGATTTTTGCAACTGAGCTGTTTGCAGATGCAGTCTGTGTTTTACTCCTCTTCATGCAATGTCATGTGTAGGGTTTATTTTGACAAGAAGCTGTGCTATTTATCAGCCTAAAGAAAAAAAATGGAGAAAGGGGTGTAAATTCAGCAGGTGGATGTCAGGTGTTCCTCCTCAGTGAGTCTCCCTTTGAGATGTTAATATTGTTGCAAATAAGGTCATGTGAACATTAATAAAGTTAACGAGTCACTTGGGAGTTATAATAGCTTTTTCCAGCTTGAAGATGGTAATTATTCAGGAACTACAAATATGGCAAATTCCTTTCACTGAAGTGTTTTGAAATTCAAATGCTCAACAAAATAAAAAAATGCAACTAAACTGAACAGTTTTGTCATCTTGCAGCTTCATGGACCAAAGTAAAGACCTGGGTGAGCTGCTCCTGCCTTTCTCTGGTTTTGGGGGAAGTTTGTTTGGGGTTTTTGTTGGGTTTTGTTTTGTGACATATTCTCACTCAACAGGACTGTTAAGTGGAGTCTGCTGGAGCAAATGTCAGGCCTGTTGCAGATAAGCAATCACTTGACCTTACAGAGTACAGTAAACAATTTTAAAGTGACTACCTAAAAAACTTAGTGGGAAGCTCTTCATAAACAGTGTAATAAATATCCCTCTTGAAAATAATGAATGTTCATGTTTGAAAGGAGGAACAGGCAGTTTATAAAAACTTCCTACAGCAGCACCACAGACCCTATAATCACCACTCTGTAATTTCATTTTTCAGTAGTTGTGAATGTTTTTAAGTAAATGAATGAGTAAAATCCTTCAGCACCTGGTATGTGATTACCTTCAAAAGATGAGTTTGATTTTAAATATTGCTTTGGTTTTGTGCTGCAAACATTCCCATTTCTTTCATTCTCATTTTATGTTAAGCCATCTGTTTTAAGTTAGTAAAAAAGTTGTGATGGAAATAGCTTTCATTTTTTTCTGAAATTAATATGGCTTGTTTTGCTTGCCATAAAATAACAGGACAGATTAGTTGCATGGTGAGCTATGGTTTAACTCCTATTAATAGCATTTTTCTAGCAAGCATTACTTTTAATGCTGTAGTCCTTCCTGTATGACTGTTTTTGTTTAGTATTACTTAGGTGGATAAAGACAGAAAAAAATCCTAATTCAGGTGATTGTTAACATGGCTTGTAGGTGCTGTATATAGCCTACAGAAAGCAGATTGATCTAAATAGAGAATGCCATTTTACAAGAAATTTCTAAAATGCCACTTGAGGATGTTATTTGAGCATTTTTTGACATGGCTGTCAAAGCACTATTATATGTCATGCCATGGCTCAAGTTTCAAGTCAGTCTTTCAGTTACTGAATTCAAAAGTGAAGAATTGCATCCTGCCAGAGGAGCAGCGTGCTCTGTGTCATGAAGGAGAAAAACAACAAACTCTTCTGTTGGTGTAGATGGGATGAGGTAATTGGCTGCAAGAAACTTGACACTAGCTGCAGTCATCTCTGGTTTTGTGATCAAGCCTGTTAAAATCCACTGATCTCTGTAACTGGTGAGATTAATTTTTAGGTCTCAGTTTAAACCTCTCTTGATGTCTCACCACAATTCTTTCAATCTCCCATGAAGTGTTGTTGCAGAGAACTGTCTCTGTAAGGCTGTAAAGAAAGCAAACTTAAATGTGAGGGGAGATCTCCTGCGAGACACCCTGTACTCCTCTCTGAGACCAAGCTGCTGCTGAGGCTGTCAGGATCCAGGCTCAGCTGCTGAGGTGTTCTCAGGATCCCATGGGAAGTGTTTGTGCACGTGGAAGGGAGAGGAAGTTTTGGCCTTTAAGTGATATTTTTGGTATGATCCTGTTTGAAAGCAGCCTGCTTGCCTGGCTGTTCACAGGATGGATGAGATTATGTGAAACAAGATGCACTTTGGTAGCATTTATGCTGGGGTGGAGGAGGATTTTTTTTGTTCATTTCAGTAATATCAAGGCCCTTTTGGCTTGGCAATTCTTTTGATACTCAGATGTGTTGGGACCTTTATATTCTCAGTGTAGGGCTGGGAACTATCTCTAACCTGGACAGGCTCTGGGCTGCAGTGAGGGTCCAATGTCATCTAGGAGCATAATGAGATTGCCTTTTTTGGTGGGTTTTCTTTATTCAGTAGGAAAATCCTTTCTTTCAGTAGCATCTCTAACTTACCCCTAAGCATTACTCCTTTTGTGCAGAATAGTAACCTTATTATTTTTTTGAAAAGTGTAGCAGCAGAGAAGTGGATCCCATTCCACTCCACAACCAATTTTTCCTTCACTAACAGGAAGAAACAAAGGCTTAGTATAACACAGCAGCTTAGTTTATTTGGAAATATGTTTAACTTGAAAGAGATTCAGTAGGCATAGGGGGAGGTACAAGAGAACCATTTGCTGGTGGAATTGGTGATTTGTACAAATAAAACTTCAGCACTTTTGTTTTTCTCAGTAGACCAAGATCCTTTCCTGAGCACAATCATGTTTGTGTGTTAAATCCACTTTACACATTCTTCCTTTTCCAATGCCTTGCCTTCTTTCTGAAGTGATAAATAGCCTGGATTTCCAGAAGAGATATCAGGTGCTTCAATCAATCAATGTCCCTCTCTGCTGACAGTGACTGATATCTGAAAATCAATTCTGAAATGATGCCAGTTACTCCATATAGTCACCTAAAGCCACTTGTCTGATACTCTGCTGAGTTTATATTTGGGGATTGTATAATGTGTCGTGCTCCCAGGATCATGGAAGTTAAGCCAGTTAATTAAAGCCCCTGGTTCTTGGGATATCCAGTGATTTAGTCTGGTTTTTAAAAATAAGGGTCAAGATTTTTACACTTAATTCCTTCTAAAGTTTAATTTGTTTAATTGCACCCATTAGCTTTGACATCAGCCATAAGGGCTCTGCTGTGTTCTAGATAGACAACACTAAACCAGTGTTGAACACAGTTGAGGATCTGACCTTGCAGTCTAAAAAATCCAGGACTTTATTGCTAAGCAGCATCACTGACCCACTTCTGAAGGAACCACTCGTGCACTGCAGGCAAGCTGTTCAAACCCACCCAAATAAACACGGAAATGAAGTATTTGCTAATTAAAAACAAAAACTGGCATACAGAAAACCTTCCAGCTGAGCCAAGCCAGAACTTCTGAAAATGAAGTTCACTCTCATTAACACTGCTGGAGTTCAAGTCCCTTTGGGGCACTGGCTGCCAGTGCTCAGCTGTAAGAATATTGCACATTCCTACTTGTTGTGTTTCTTCTTGGTTTTAATTAAAGGAGATGGCTCTGTAGCCTGGTTATGGAATGTCTAACTCTGTGTCTTGCTAATGAAATTTTTTCATACATTGTACTCACTTCACTTTATTCCCAAGTGCCTGTGGATTCTGTGCAGCGTGTAGGGATCACCCTAATCATCAGCACAGTCTGGGTTAAACACTGATGTGCAGAGGTCACCTCAGGCCTTAAAAACCACATGCAGTCCTTCTGAACCCTTTGTTAGTGGCATTAAACTTTGGCACTTCATTACAGCTTTTTCCCTGTCTTCCATTTCCCTTTATTAATGACACTGAACATCTGCCTCTTGTCTTAAGATACTCACAATTTCTGATGTCTTAACCAGGTACCAGCAAGAGGCTGTGGAATTTTACAGAAGCCAAGGACTGTTTCTTTCCCTCTAGTGTGTATTCTCTCCCCTAAAAACAGTTTTCCCCATATCTGTGTTAATGTCCAGGGGTGCCAGGCAGAGTCCAACCCACACCAGGTACAGATTTTAACAGCTCCAGAGCTCAATGTGTTGGTGTTTGTCTTAACAAGGATGCAATAACCATACATGAGAGTCAGCCTTTGTTCTCTTTCCTGCATCTTTGGTCAAAGTAATTAAAGTGCTTCATGTCGAAGTGGAAACCTCTTGTGTTTTTTCCTCTTTCATCCTTAAAATATAAGGTACTTAGTGACGTTGGTTCTTTGTCTCAAGTGAGTCTGCAATGCTGAAATTATTCTGGAAATGCAAGTGGCTTTCATCAAATCAGCCAGTGCTAGGGATTAGGTTTTGTTTGTATAGAATAGTCTGAGTCACTTTAGGTGGTGTCTATTGCCTTCAACCTTGGTAAGATATTTTTTCTCTCTAAAAAAATAATTGTTTATCCTTTTGGGGTAACTGCTGTTAATTTTTCCTCCTTTCTATACTGTGGTTCCTTGGTATATAAGCACACACTTCACTTGGCTGGCTTCACAAAATGGAAGTTCCTTTTGCAAAACATTATTTTAGGAACTTTTTGCTATCTTTTGTTATTTCTAAGCCTGAGATTGTCACACTAGATCCATGTAAGTTTATTTTACTATTTACACCTATCACAGTACATTTATATGGAATACCATCACACAGACAAACCAGCTACTGACAGCTAATATAAAGATATTAGATTCCACAAGGCTTAATCTGCATAGAGACCAGAAACACACTTAATGGTGAAACACAGACAAGTATTTCTGTATTTCCCCTAATTTTAAACCCATTTTATATAGAATGTGATCTTCCTGCCACAAATACCTACTTCTGTATCTGTATATTTGTCTTGTGGCCAATTTGTCTTGGGTGTCTTGTGTCTTCCTATGCTTATTTTATGGATTATTTATATTTCTTGTGGTCCCAAAATATACAATTAATACTTGTTTTAAGCATGGTTTCAATATTAGTTAAATTTTGTCTTCTGTTCTTCTCCCAGCAATCTCTCAGTGGTGTGTAATCTCCTACTGCATGTAGCTTGTAAAAATGGATAAAACCCTGGGTGAATATTTCTCTTACTTCACGGGAGGTGGAGATCTAAAACAAAAGTGACACAACCTTGGACTGCATCATCAATTTGCAGATTACTGTAGCTGTGCTTTGCTAAAGCTCTGCCAGGGATTTATTTCCCCTGGTGCAAGCAATATTAATTTGACTTGAGTAATTTGGATATCATGTGGGATATAAAAATCTGTAGCTACTTGCAGCATCCTTGTCACTGATCTCATTCTTTAGGAAAAATGTGAAATGAAACTCCACAGCAAAGTAGTTGAACATCACACAAGTTTGGTATTTTGTATGCAACATCAGCTATCCTACAGTTGCCTCCTCTATCAGTTGTGCTATATATAGCATTGCTACTTGTGGCTTTTGTTCTGAAAAGTAGCCAAAATAGGATAATTTGGATAATAATCCAAAATAGGATTTTTGAGTGCAGTTTGTCACGGGGGGAGAAGTGCACAACATATTCTTACAAAGTTATAACCTATTAAAATTGCTGTTTTACATCATAGTGGATAAAATACAGCCCCTTTTCATTCAACTGTATCACGGGGGGGTGTTTTTTGTTGACTCTACTGCTGATCTCTTCTGGTCCCTGGACAGCCAGTATATAGATTTCTTTTGTTTTTAGGCATGCGTGTAGAGTGATCCATGCAACAGTGAAGAACCTGCCATAGTCCAGTCCATAGATTACACCTGTGCCAGCTGCTCTTGCCTCCCTCAGCAGGACGCTGTTGGTTCCCCTCACCATCCAGTTCCACTCCATGGAAACATTGCAGAGACAAGCAGGGTAGGAAGCCCAGGGCTCTACATGATGTTGCACTGTGTGGCCCCACAACAATCTTTAATGATTGCCAACCCTGCCTTGGCAATGGTGGGCTTGCTTGGAGGAGGTTCTGCCTTCTTTTCTGCTGGGCTGCCTGCAATGTTCAAAACAGGACACCATTAGAACCAAGAGCTGCTCGAACTGTTTCTGCCTACTTCTGCTTTAAAGGGTGCAAACCTTTCCCACCCTCTCTCCATACACTGAATTTTTCAGCTGGGGTTTGAACAATACACTTTGGTGGTTTGAAACTGCTCAGAAAGTCTAATCTCTTCAGGGAAGGGTGTTAAGAGGATCTAAAGAATTCATACATCTCAGAGGGAGGATAAACTTGCATCTGGTTCAAGGCAGGTGTCCCTTTTCACAGCCATGGGGTCAGATAACGGGTCCTTTCATGAAGTCATTTCACTGTTTAACTCCCAACAACGAAAGGAGCTGAAGAACAAAAGTATTGCTAGAATTTTTTCTCTCATCAGCTTGGATGTTGTAATTGAGAGAACAAGGTAAAGGTAGGTTTTCATTTTTCAGGGTGAAAAGAATCTTTTTATCTCTCAAACCGCATTTAAAAGCGATGACAAAGTAAACTAACAAGGGAGATGAGTCATGCTCCCTGTGACTAAGGGGGTATAAATAATTAGTGATGCATCTTCAAATGTCTCTTCTCAACCTTGTACTTGAACTCCACAGTCACTCCAGTCTCTCCGTGAACTCCTGAGGAAGATCTTGATCTGTGCAAAATGGCAGAATGTTTGATACAAACCTCTTCAGCTGGTGGACCAAAGTCCCTTTCTAAGAAGAGCACTGCTCTCACTTGACTGTCTGCCTGAGACCTCATCTTGAGACAAAGCAAAAGCAATCTGCAAAAGCAATCCTAGAGCTCCTGCTGTGGTTGTGAGTGTTCTGTTTGAAAGTTGCAGCTAAAAGCTTCCAAGGGGTCATGCAATCCACTTAGTCTCTCAGAAACCAGTGTGTTTGCCATTCTGTCTACAAGTGATTTGGGTTGGGGTGATTCAAAAGCCTCTTTCTGATGGTAATATGCAACAAATTTGGGTCAGCTGTGGAAGTTTGCAGTCTTTTCTCTAGTTTCCATCCTGACTGCAGTAAAACAGGTGAACTTTGTTTCAGATATTCAAGCATGGATCTGAAGAGGTTTTTTCAGTTATTTTTGCAGAAACAGATAGGAAAATTATTAATAAAAATCTAACTGCTTAGAAAAGCAACTTGTGGCACTGTGTATACAAATATACTTTGCATATTTAAAACATACAGAGGAATTTTGAATTGGCCATAGGTGACTGAAATTCAGTTTTATGGGGTAATTTGGTACCTGAAGTCTAAGTGGCCAGCAGTTGCTGACACCCTGTGTTATTTCTAGGTGATCTAGCTAGCTTCACCTAGCTTTTGCCAGAGGCTGCCCTATGAAAATGCTCTTTTAATCAGTTGTCTTTGGAGTTTTTCCTTTTGTTCTTGCTTTTTTCTTAATGATTAGGAACTCACTGGTAGGAGACTGTGTTGCTTTGTCTATGGGTTTTAACTTGGTGCGAAGGAACTCGGCCATCTCTCTGTCTTCTTCTTTTTCCCTGGTGGAAAGAAGGAAAATAAATGTTAGAGGAATGACAGTTTTCTCTGTAACTGGGGCAGTAAACACTAGAGCAGTTAGGATAAAGTCACTAGTAAACAACTTATTTGCTATTTTTAGAAACATTTAATTTTGCCTCTTATTAAAAAGCAAAATATTTGCCTAAATGAAAACCGCTGCTGAGGCTTTTGTGATTTGCACACTCAGTAAGAGCTCTGGGTTCAGTTCCAGCTCAGGCTGCTTGTCAGCTGCTGCCTTGGGCCAACTCTCTTTGATCAGCTGCAGGACTCTGGCAAAAGCTTTGCTTTATCCTCTCCTTGCTTGCTCAGAATTTAAATGTGTCGGAGGAGATATTGTCATTTTGGATAAATGGATTGAGTCTTTACTGCTGAAAGAGAGGGAAGTAAAAGCAAAACTGACTGTAGGGTGTTGCTCTCGAACAAAAGATTGGATTTGGGTGCTGGAAGTAAACTTTTGAGGAAGACTACAACTTTCTTGGCAACTTTGAGCTAAGTTACAGAGATGAAACCCTTCAGAACCTGCCTGTGTCTTAGGTAGGGCTGTACTACTGAGTGCTTTTTAGTTGGTTTGGGGTTTTTTATTGTTGTTTGGGTTGTTTTGCTGTGACAAGATGGGAATAGTAGTAATCAAACTCACAATGTGAATAATTTAAAAAGGAGGATTTTAGATGTCTACAAACATGTCCTTTGTAGAATTCCATTTCATGTCTATTCCTTATGACAAGAGAATTCCCTGGTAGCAGCATAAATCCTTTTCTTTTAAATGGTAAATTCCCAGACTGTTTCTGGAAGGAAAATAAGAGACCAAAGCTCACTGTTATTCATGAGATGACTGAACCATTATTGGGATAAAGAGCCACAGAATTAGAGTAATCTAACTTTAATGTTTTTCCTATGGAATGGGGAGGAGGCTTTTAACTTGGTAAGTTGTTTTGAAGGACCAATTCTCTCCCATTAATGTTGATTTAAGTTTTGTCACTTAATCTATTGTATTATTAGGCTTGTAGAATGCCACTAAATAAGTTCAGCTGCTCTTGGTTCTTACCGTAATCTCTCCACCTCTGCATCATCTACAAGAAAATCTCTTTTTTGTACCAGTCGATGAATCTTCTGAATCAGTTCATCCTCTCTCTGCTTCTCCATCTTTGTTTTTTCTTTTTCTGGTTAAAAACAGAGAAAAAAGTGTATTACTTTGGACTCTGGGGAGTGTCAGGGGGGAGTGTAGGATGTTGCAGATGTCTGAGAATCAGCTGCTGATTGGAGTCAATGGTTTTCCAGACCTGAGTCACCAAAACCCCAGCGAGCCGGGTCACTGCCTCTCTGCTCTCTTCACTTGCTGCTCTTGACTCTGATCAGCTTTAATGGTCTGAAGGCTCTGTGGGGTTTGCCAAGCCAGCTTTTACTCAATTACTCTGCAAGACATTGCTTGGAATTTTTTTAAGAGCTTTGGCAAGAAAATAGTTCAAGATGCTTTGTTAAAATCCCATGTACAAACCCCATTTGACCTCAGGGGAAAGGAGATCACACCAAAAGGAACTATTTCTCTGTGTTTCAAGACAGCTTTGACTGTTGAAAACACCACTTGTTTTTGTATTCTGACAAGGCAGCTGAGCTGCAAATCCCCACAAATAGCATCAATTGTAAAACATGGAAAAATAAATGCAAGTTTATTTTCCCTGTACTTCAAAAATCTGAGTAATTAATATATGTCCTTGTTAATTGGCCAGTCTAGAATGGCTAGGTTGTCTATAAGCAACAATTTTTGTGGCATGAAAGATGTGCCTGTTGCAAACTAAAAGTCATAAATGTTAGAGATTACAGAGCTGTCGTTTCAGGCTATAAAGCAAATGTATTTAGGACAGAATTCTTCAAACTGAGCAAATGCAGCAGAGATGAGAAAGCCAGAGGCAAATCCAAGCTCACGTGTTTTTCTCCAAGGAGCTGAAAATTTTGATTAGCTATGAAGACACTTTGTATTAAGATTTTGGGGTTTGGGCAGTAGAATGTTCAGAGAGCTGCACAATTCAGTAGTGAGAGCTGGGGCAAGAAGCGTGAGCTGCCTGTGTCATGTCTGCTGATTTAAGTTATAAGACACTTGAAAACAGTTGGTTTTAGTACAGACTGAAAAAAAAAAATGTCTGTCCTGACTTCAAACAGTGAAATTGCAGAGATTTATGGCAAAACACAAACCAGAGTTTTGGGCCCTGCTTTTTGTAGAATCCTGTTCTTCCTGATCCTAGAAGGTAGATTTAACTACAGGTGTGACAATGGATTGGTGTAGCAAGGAAAAAATCAATCACATTCACAGTGATGATTATAAATCCTTCTCCTCTCCCTCTTTTATCTCTGGTATCTCAGCACTTGTCTTTTCTACCTGACAATCTCTCTGCCACTTAGTTCCCTTGAGATTGCCAAGGGAGTGCAAGAAATAAAGAATGTGCTCCTTGTTTGAGAGATATTTGCAGGGTTGCTGCCATGGGAGCAGTGAAATACAGCATGAAAAGAAATTTAGAGACACAGAGATTAGAGGTGGGCAGGGAAAAGGGAATTAAAAATAAGGACTAGAGGAGGGAGAGATGAAACTTCACCTTGTGGGGAGAAGATTGTGATGGTTGGGGCAGGGGTGGGTGATGCAGGGGTGGGGATGGTGCCAGGAACACAGATATTATCCTGATACTGGATGGAGACAGCCATTACCTGGGATTGCTACCAAGCTCTGCAGCTCCTGCTTAAGGTTCATAATGTCTTTGCACAGCTGGATGTCATCCATCCTGCAGAAACAGAAAAAGCAGGGTCAGCCATGTAAACCCCACCCTGTGTTGATGGGATTGGCCAGATCTCATCTGAGGACATGACCTGGGCCTGGCCTGGGACCTGTCAGCCTGAAAGGGGATCCTGACACTCTTCACTCACCCAGCTGAACAGAAAGCAAAGGGTATTTAATACTGACTGCCCTTTGAGCCCTTGATTACTTGTCTTACTGGCTCTAATTTGTGTGTAGGTTCATACCTGTCACTGGATAATTTCAGAGACCTTTTACTTTCTTGAACATCATTCTGGAATGGGTACCTGTATCCAGGTGTGCCATACTGCACTTCCTGCAGCAAGAGTTTTCACTAGGGAAAGAGCAAGAATAGCAGAGAGCCTGGGAAGGGGCAACAGAGAGTGATGCCTTATTTGGCACAGCCAGGGCAAGGTTTTTATTCTACTACCAGCTTTTTTTGGGACCTTACTAAAAATGGAGCACTGACACCAGAGATCTGGAAACTCGCATAATTTGGCATTAATCTATTTTTGAGGTTTTGTACCTTGGGTGAATGTCCTCCATGGTTGATGTTGAATGCTTCAAATCCTTGATATTTGCAGAAAGTCCATTAATGTTAAGACAGAGAAGACTTTTTTTAAGTAACATTAGCAGAAACTGACACCTTCAGTTCTCATTGAAACTGCTGCTTCTCCTGAGAGCTGCCATGCTGAATCATTCTCCTGGAAGGCAGCAGCCTTCATCATTAGCTTCCTGGCACAGGTTTTATTTCAATGTCTCAGCCACAGTGGCAGCCAAGGCTCAGGTGTTGGCTCCAAGGGCAGCATCTGGGGCTTCCATTTTGAAATCACCCCCTGAAGAGCACAAAAGCCAGCCTGTGTGATTAATTGTACATTCTCAGCTTGGCTCTCACCAACACTCTCCTTGCCCACGGATCTCTGAGCTCTGTTTTCCACAATCCTGTGCCTGAGGGGTGGGTTGGTTGCTGCCTGAGCACCCAAAGGCAGCTGAAGCGCCATCAGAGCAGGGGCTGTCACTGGGATTTTTCTGGAGAGGAATGGCTCAGGGATTCGAGTGTGTGTGTGCCTGAGAGTGAGCCCCAAAGGACAATGCAGCCAAATTATTGAATTAAGTGAGGAGTGGAAAAAGTAGGTGTTTCTGGCACAAATAAGACTTTAATCACAACCCAAGAGCTTTTATTCTCCTTGCCGCCTCTGCAAGGAGCGCAGGTCTCTGCAGGGAGCTGTCCTTCAGCTGCTTTGCTCCTGTTAGGAAAACATGTTGATCCTTCTATTATTTGCTGCTTGGGCTAACTCCATCCTGCCTTTTCTGCTACTTTCACTGTGATATGGCAGCTTTCCTGCTGCCTTTTTACCCCTCTCCTCCCAAATATCACTGTGAAATACCTCCCCTAATAATCCTTATTGCTGACCTCTTCTCTTTCTTTGTGTACCCCTGTCACTTCCACTGGGATCTGCTCTTTCATTGCCCATCTGTCCTGTAAGACTTGATTTTATTGGGAAGATGAGCATGTTTGCCTCAGGACTAGTGCATGGTCCTTTGCTCTGTGTGTTTAGGACACTTGGAGGCAGAGGTGTTTTTACTGATGACTGTTTTTACTTAGGCTCCCCATATTACTCACGCTCATAACAGGCAAAGCCCGCTTTCCTCCTGAGATCCATCACACTAAATGGTACTGAAATTACTTTTATCAATTAATCTTAAACGCTGTCCTCCCAGGAGAGTCAGTATTCCAAATGTGCTGGGATATGAGCAAGCCTCACAGCTCCTTATCTGTTCAGTGTTCATGCACTGTGGGTGTCATCTTCATACATTTGACTACGATGACCATGCCTAACAAAGATGACAGTTTCTTGGCTAGAAATGTTCAATGTTGAACTGCTGTATTCAAATGATATCGAGCCACACTCTCAGCTACTGAAGAGAACAGTGAGTTTCTACAAAAGAGGTCTCTGTGATAGACAGAGAGGATTTTTTTTTTCTGATTCAGAAGATTTGGCTTCATTCTGAGAAGCTCTGAAATACACTAATTAAAATACTTTACTACATCAGTTTGGCTCCCTTCCCTCACTAAGGAACTCCAAAAAGCTAATGGCACTGCTCTTCTCTGAGGATTTTCAGGAATTTAAAATACCATCAGCAGTATATTCTAAGTGAGCAAGATCATTCATGTTCAGTAGTCCCTACAGACCCTGTGCCTGTGGCAAAGGTACTGGCCACGTGTTACAACTTCCATTGCACTTTCTCCTCATTATTTTGGCTGGTTTTTAATCTGACTGCAGAGCCTGTAGCTGGTATTCCCCATATATTCTTAGCATCTCTTTCTCCTGAGACCTAAACTTTGTTCCTGCCTTGTAACACATGAAGTAAGTCCATGGCCAAAGCACTTTAGGTCTGTAACAGCTCTGTGACCACACGAATTCCAAAGATCACAAGTCAGATGACCTCTCCAGAGTCCCAGTCCTGCAGGCTGGTCCATTGTGCTGCTGGACAAAAACTGAACCTACCATCTGCACCAATCCCCTTAAGCACATGGAACATCTTTCCTCCCATCTGTGTCAAACAGCCTTTGTGTTTCATCCACTCCACAGTGCTGATTAGGAAAAAAGTAATAAAAAAAAAAGGTTAAATGACAAAAGAGAGGGCTGAAGGACATATGGGACCATGCCAAAGCTTCATCTATCTGACTTAATGAAAGCAGGATCTATGGTTGCTTGTGACTATAAAGCACATCCCACATCTGCTAGCAAATAATCCTGAATGCAGGGTGACAGGTGCTGCCCTGGACAAGAGTTGCCTTGTTGCCCTTGAAGAAAAGGGAAGAAGAGGAACTCCTAGAAAAGAAATCTCTTGGAAGGCCATTCAGTCTAGTACTATGAACCTTCCTTTCTTTTCCCCCTTATGCTCTGGATGTTGGATGTGAGTAGTTACAGGAGTCCCAGAAGAAGTTAATGCTGCTTCTGATAAAAAGAAATTCAAATCCCAGTGTATTTCTCATTTGGAAGCTGGGTTTGACTGACAGCATCTTGGTATTACTATCAGACCTCTTTAGGAAGTAAAAAGAGCTTTTGGAAATCTTAAGGAGAGCAGCAATCTGCAGAGTAGAGGAGAAAAAATTCCTTTCCATCCCCTACCCTACAGAGGTTCTTTGTCTTCTCTGGAAGAGATGGCACATTCTTTCCAGTCCCTGTGAAAACACTTTTCAGATCGTAGAAAAAACATCAGTGAAGCAAACAGCAGTTACAATATGGCAGTTTTTCCTCCAGAGCTGAGCTTTAAATGTCTGCCCAGGAATCCTAAACACATGAGTTATGAGTATGATAAAACATTTCTCTGGTTAGGAGCCCAAATCCATTCCTGGAGTAATTGCAATAGTATCGAACTAGGCATGAATTCTCGGGGAGCTTTCGTGTATTCCTGATACGCTGTCTGCACTTCTGCTTTTCTCTTTCTTGATGGCTCATTGCAGAACCCCCTCTGTATGCTTGGAGATATCACACAAGCACATATGATTCTTTTCTCTCTCGGTATTTCAAGCTATATCATCACAACCTACAAGCAGACTCTCTGTTTGCCAGAAAGAAACAACAAAAAAACCAAACCCCATAATGAATGAACAGCGCGAGCAGATTTTCTAAACATGTGACAAAATGACAGGAAAATTAAGTGGGTCAGGGAGCCTGCAGTGCTCTGGCACAGTGACTCAGCCCCATTACATGTTTCTGTGGTCCAGCTAGCAGGGGAGAGTGCCCCAAGCCCTGTCATTGCCACCCCATCCAGCAGCGATGTGACAGCATGAGTCACCTCTGCTGAGCACCATCTGCACCCAGGGGGAGCAGGGCATGCAAACAGAGCACAGCCCTCCCATTCAGCTGTGCCCTGGCAAGCCTCAAAGGCTGTGCAAGATGATGGGAGGCAGGACTTTAAAAAGAAACATTCTGTACCACACACAAAAGAATTGTTTTGTTTCAGTAGAAATTATTCCTCAGCAGCTGACTTTTTCTATCTTCTTTTCGGCCAAGGAAGAAAACCGAATTCCCCAGTGTAAAACCTAGGTGACATCTAGAGACATGCATAGGAAAAAAGCAAAAATCAGAGTGAAAGCTCACTAAACCCCCCCCTTAATGGTCAGCCAAAAAAAAGAGATGGCAAATAAGACTGACAAATACTTCATATCTGAGTGTAAGCACTATTAGTAACACCTACATAAGCGTCAAATATCATTTCCATTGATTTCAGGATGAGCAGAGCAGTTCAGTGTGTCTAGAGAGCTTCTGCCTTTGCTGAATGACTTTCAAAGCTAGAAATAGATCTGTGCTCCCTCTAGCATGTCTATAAGAGGAGGTCTGAGATTTCTTTGTTTTCTGTTATTGGATTAAAGTGCTTGAAGTTAAAAAAGGAATGTAGACCAGGTTTGCTGGTTTCCTCCCTCTCTTCCAGGAGGGCTTGCAGGGACTTAGATTATTTTTAGTTCTGTTTTAATACATTCCTGCCCCAGGAGTAAAATGCTTGTAATTGTTGGAGTTTCTGAAGACTTTGATAGTGCCAGTCCAGGAGCTGGCCTGAGAATCAGGTGTCACGCTAAGTCACAAGCTGACACAATTACATAACTGAAGGTCTCCATGTAGGGGTATAAAGATCATCTCCTTGGTGGTGTCTCCAGTGAGCATGCTGAACCAGCCAAGAGCAACCAGTAGTGATGGAGAAATTTGGGGGATTGAAGTAAAGAGATGTGTAGAAATAAAGAGATGGGGATGATGTCAAGCTGCAGATTGGAGAGATTTTGAGGCTGCCTTTGGGTACTGCAGGTGTTTGTGGCTTTGCCAAAGCTGTGGGGAATCTGCAAAGGTGAAAGTGTTCTTGGGACTACTAGAGCACAATAAATTTATAGAATCACGGAACTGTTAAGGTTGGAAAATGTCTCTGTGATTATAGAGTTCACCAGTTACCTCAGCACTGCCATGTTCACCACAACACCATGTCCCCAAGTGGCACATGCACATGGCTTTTGAACACTTCCAGGGATGGTGACTCCACCACTGCCCTGGGCAGCTGTTCCAATGCCAATCATCCTTCCAGTCAAAAAATTTTTCCTTCTATCCAATCTAATCCTTCCCTTTACAATTTGAGTCCATTTCCCCTTGCCTTGTTGCTTGTTATGTGGGACAAGAAACCCTCTTCTATATTTGACTTTTTGTCCCTGTCAGCTTGGCTTAGTTACTTAAATCTTCTAATTATAAATCTGTGAGATCACAAGCAACATTTAATGAATACAGAACGTGTTGTTTGAGTCATTATGGTGTGTGTTTATCACATTGTTATTTAGCTCAGCACCTGGTGCTGCTGGGGCTGGAGGACACAGAGCTGGCAATTAAGGTAACAGATTGCTGACCGGCCTGCTTGGCAGGGCAGCTCACAAATCACAGATCCTGTGATTAACTTGCACTATTAAAGTGTCTAACTTTTCTTGTTGAAAGTGCTCTCTGCTGGAGGAGCAGTGCATAGAAGCTACTGAACCACAACTTGCACAGTGATGTCATTCAACTATTGTTTCAGAGAATTGAAGATGGCATTTGAAAATCTCAGTCCCAGAAGGGTCATATTTAAGGTACATTTCACATAAATTCAGAACAGTGTCTAGAGAGGCTGTCTGTTTTTCATTTTCACTGACATTGCTGAATTCTCTTGAGCTTGGCCATCTCCTCTGCCAGCTGCAAAGTTTTACTATGAATCAATAGTAACAAGAGGAGTTTTCCTGAAATTGCCCCACTGTGGAGGCGAATATTTCTCCATGTGGCAAAAATTGACTGAGTTAATTTGTCTAAAAACTTATAGACAACAGAGAAGTCAGATATAAATTCACAAGTATCAGCCCTTTGCAGCAGCACACAGAGGATTCTATGCAAAAGCAGAGGGCCTGGTTCGTTTAAACTACTCTGGTAGTTCTATTTTTGGATATTGGGCACTGGAAGGAAGAAACTCTAGGTCTGGCTGTGCACTGTCTCCAGCAGAATCGATGATACATTTCCTTCTTCATTTGCCTTCATGTTTGACCTTTTCTTATTTTTAAAACCAGAAAAGCAACTATTTGTTATCGCAGCTGAAAAAAAATATAAAGGTTTCTGGTATAAAATTAAACACTGACAGTCTCTTCCAGGGCTTTTCAATTCACTGGTTACTCTCCTATTTATAGCAGAAGACAATTGAGAAGGACCAGTGGAATACCACAGGGCAAGAGGGAGACTTTATTACAGAACATCCTTGCCTAGAGGAAGCTCAGCTGTCCAAAAAGGGCCCAGGGTCTGGGAGTGCCAGGAGTGCCTGATGTGCTGGGGTGGGCTCAGGGGACAACCCACTGTACCTTCCACTGCTGAAAACCAGAGCACAGGTAGCCAAGAACTGGGAAGGGAAAAACAATTTGGGATAAAAAGTTACATCTGGAAAGATGGTACTAAATTTCTGCATTAAAAATGACAATGTCAAAGATCAAAGCTGCTCCCTCTTCTATTAACAGCATTTTGTGACAACCACAACACATATTCAACATAGAAAATGCTGTCAAAAGAAAATCCTCTATTAAAGAACTATTTTTCTAGTTGTCCGACAGAGACAATGATGAAATTTTTTCCATGACAAAAGCATCTCAACTACCAAATTTACAATTAATTAAATACTTTCTGAATGATATGTTTATCATTACACACCACTAAAAAACTGCTTTTCCTTTCAGAGTATTTTAATGCACCATTTTTACAACCACACATCTGAAAGTATAATGCTGTGTTTTCCTCTGGGGTTGATGGTTTGCTGTCAAACAGGGGAAAGGAGATGGGTCTGCAGAGAGCTCAAACTGAGCTCAGGCACTTTCCTTCCTCTTGGAGAGCTGATCTCTGTACTTTTAGCTTAAACTGCACAGTCCAGAACTTTGCAATTCTGTCCTGAACTCGTCTTCTTGAGGCTTCCAGGTTTCCATGTGAGGAGCTGGGAGACTTGGCAGAGCTGGACCTTACAGGAGTTCCCAGCCCTGCAGTGGGCTCACTGACCCTTGGCAGTCCCCAGAAATGCTGGCCCTAATCTCAGAGACCTCGAGCTTTGACTGTCTGACAGCCCACATTACAAAACCGTGTTTTGCAGTTTCCTGGTTATTCCTCAAGGACTCTGGTTATTTGCAATGTGCTTGGGAGGCAAAGCTCAATGGGGACAGACAGACACAGCCACAATTTCACCCTGTCTGGCAGAAGAGCCTGTGCCACCCCAGGCTGTATCAGAGGGACAGCCATGGTGTCCCTCTTACAGCTGGGCTTGGTGTTTTTCCTACTGCTGCCTTATCTTATGTAGCTGCCAACCTGACATTTATATTTATTGAATAATATGTATTATCACACAACTGCCTCCTTCTCTACAGCCTCCCCAAGTCCACCCTATGTTCCTAGAGCAAAATACAATCAGGAAGAAAAAAAAAAAGGAAGGAAATCACATAAGTGATACTGTGTTGTTAAAATTCCAGAACTGTGAAGGAGAAAAGATTTATTGCACCTTTCCATGAAAAGATGGATCTTATCAGAAAACACTGACAACAACAGCTCTATTCATGAACAAAAACCTCGTTTTGATGGTCTTATTTATTATCTTATTACGCTGCAGTAACAGCAAAGTGCCAAACTCAGGGAAAAGTACCACATGCTGAACACATAAGTAAACAGTCCTAAGGGAATTCTCTGCTTCACCTTAGATGACAGAAAACAGCTAATATGCAGTACAAAGAAAAAAAAGGAGCAGCAAAAGAAACAAAAGTATCCAAGAAAGCAAAACTCAGAAAACCTTAGCAGTAATATAACCAGTGAGTTACCACTGCTATTCACACCTCTGATAGCCTGTTTTATCCCCTTCCACTCTCCCTCCCTCTCACGCTTCCCCAGGGTGATGCTCAGTGTGGGGCTCTGTTGCCATGAAGCTACTGAGAAATCAAAGTTGATGTCACATTAGTGAGACACTTGTAAGAGTGCTAAAGCATTTGGTTCAAAAAGGAATTCAAATTTGAAAATAACTTTGTTCATACAAAGACAGCAATTACTGCTACCTTTTCTCACCTGAGAGTGGAACACTCCATGTACACATTTTTGTAGTATTTGCAGCATTACTTTCTGAGTTCAGCCAGCCATGAGACTGTTTGTTTCATATTCCCACTTTGTGTCTACTAGATTTACTGCACTCAAATTAAAACATGGGGTTTCTAAGTTGGTTTATTTAAGGTTGTCATCACCAAGGGAATTAACCTCCCACTTCAGCAGTTCTTGTGTACTTTGGTGTTGCTTCCCTTTGCAGTGGTTGCATTAAGGCAGGCAATCAGCAGAAACACCTTTCTGTATTTAAAATACCAATGTGCTGTGCATACTGCAAATGACACAAAGGTGAGACTCCTATCTGACCTCTGGGGATGCTGTTGTTCTTAGAAGGAATATGGACTTTACATTTTTCTCCATGAATTTGCCCTAAGCTGGAGATTCTACCATTATACCCAATACCCTCCGGAATGACCGTGACTGACTATCCCACCTCTAACTACTCCCAGCAGTGGATACATCAATATCACAGCAGGACAACAGAGATTTATGGGGTTTTGCAAACTGGGAGAAGGATAAAGAGTAAAAAGGCAAGTAAAGAAAAAGTAAGCCTGATTTGGAGCAAGAAAAAAAAAATAGGGAAAAATGATGTACTCTGGACAGCTAATGAAACCGTGGGACTACAAAGTCAGGCTGCAGCAAACTTTTCTACATAAAAAGTCTGGGGTTTCAAGTAAGAAAACATAATAGTGTCAAATGGTCTAAAATCCTGAACAGAACTATGGAGAATTTGGGTTATGTACATGTTATGAGCACTCTGGAGAAGAGGGAGTCATCTACTAATGTGTAGTGAGAGTGTACAAAGATAATGACCAATTTTAGTTCTGAGTCAGTGTGGAGGCGAATTTGGCCTCTTCACAGTATTAGTTCAGTGATGTAATAACCACGCAGACATTAAACAAATACACCATTGTATTTATAGCATTTTTACAGATAAAAAAATTTTTAATGAGTAAAATGTTTTCAGTAACTGCCTAAAGCAACCTAATAAGGTTTTATGTTTAATATCTTCTGTTCCCTATGCATTAAAAAACTGCCATTCAGTATCACCCACATGGCAGAAATAACCATCCCAAGACAGCTATCACAGGTGGAACTTCCACAGTTTTAGTTCAAGGTCATCCAATAAAGCTGGCTTCAAGCTTTGCTTTCCATCTGGAAAGGCAGCAGTATCAGGCACTGGCAGATTTCCCACAGACTGTGTTTCATGATGACAGTGGATGCTGCTTTATAAGAATTCCATGCCTTTCCACAGGAACAGGCAGTAACTGTTGGTGAGATGATCTCACCTTTACTAATAATATTTACTGGGTCCCAACATGCTAATGCATTTTAAAATGCACGAATTTTGCACTGCAAATGATTTTGAGGTTCAGTTTTGATCTGCTCTGTATCACATAGAGGTCTGAGGGTTCGCTGCCTCTCCCTGTCAGCTAAACTGAGCTAACACATGCATCATCCATTTTTACAACCGTGTCTTTCAGCACAGTAGATTTCCATGCCCCCAGCAATCCTAAGCTGCCTCTGAGGCCAAACACATCCACAGCAGCAACACATTAAATGTGTGACAAAGAGGATGCTGCCCGAGCAGCTCCCTCAGCTGCTGGACCTGTTATCTCACCAGGAAAGAAAAGAAAAAAAAAANAAAAAAAAAAAAAAGGAAGTGGGACAGGAGAATTAGAAAGGAAGAGAGTGTGCATGTTCTGAAGTGGTGTCTGCTTTCCTCAACAGCACAGACAGATTGAACATTTACACTTTGACCCAAAACTCTTTTTATACAGAATGTTTTAAGAAAGGAGCTGAGAAGCAGAGGGGGAATGCTGGCAGGCTATCAGCTGATGCTTTTCTGTACATATTGTCTCCTTCATATCAATATATGCTGAGTTCTCAGCCATTCTAAAAACAAACCAAGAAGAGCTGGAGACAGCATATGATGGCTTCAAGCTATATTTTCATTTCCTGGGCTGGCTGGAGACGATTGCAACAGCTCCTGGCATAATCTTATGAAATTTCATAGTATCAGTATCATTGAAGGAAAGATGCTACAAACAGCCACAATTTCTACATAACCTGGACATATCCTGAGGAGGTCCATCCTAGGCACTAAGCAAGGCAGGGTCTTGAGACAAAAATAGGATTTGATAATGTAATTACAGACCAAATCACAATGCATCTGCTCTGATGTGACGGAGCTTGCCTGAGCTAAAATACAATTGTGCAATATAAATTGTGGCATTGCCTAATTGAGGAAGGCTTGATTTTATAATCTGAAAATTGTCTCCTTATAAACTTCAGGTAATTCTTCATAGCAAGCAGCTATTCAGCTAGAAGTGATGTGGATTTCCTGGGTATGAAGAGTACAGCTGCTTTCAGCTGCCCTCCTTTCTTCAGCTCATTTTGCTTTCTTTGTTTCTTTGTATTGATAAAAAGAAAAACAAGAATTATCAGAAAACTGGCCTCTTATAAAGTATACACTACAGGATTAACTATTTCACTGTAGTATATAGCAAATAGATAAAGGAATTCATCTGGTTTCCTTGCTTTTCAAATAAAAAAATTTCAGGGGACAGGCTAAGAATAAGCTGTCACACATCTGATTTTACTGAGTTTTATGCAGCAGAATTTAAAAAGCTGCGTTCTCCAATAAAAATTATTACAAATTTGAAAATCAGACATCAGTTGGAGTTTCTGTAGTATATATTTTTGCTTCACTTCAGAGTTCCAGAAAGCCACCCTGTTTAAATGTATCTTTGTGTGACAACACTTCATCTTTAAGTGCTTCAGTCTTTAATTACTGAAATGAGGTCTTACATTATGTTTTTTGCACCAGTAAGGAATTTCCACTTGTCTGTGCAAGGCAGGGGAAGAAGAGTGTACAAAGGACTGCAAAGTAGTACAAAAGAGTGAAAAATCACATGTATTGAAACGGTACAGATATTTATGGTCTTCACTTAGAAAATATTGCTGTTTCATTTTTAAACAGGGTAAAACCTGTTTCCACTGTTCTCACAGATGGTTTTTTCTCTATTTTGGGGAAGGGTTTTTTTTTAATACAGTGATAGGCAGACTACAGAAATATCTGTGCTTGTCTGAGAGTGAATCCTTGGTCTGTCACTAAAAGCCAGCAGTATGTGCTGCTCTGTGGGACTGGGGACGGCCCATCATTTGTGGGCACAGACAGGCAGTGAAATTGAAACACGTTCTTAAAGATATCTTCTGAATTTTAAAATAATTTTGATGGGTACTAGTACATGTCCAACAGTCCATGGGTCCCTTCCAACTCCAACTGTTCTGTGATTCCATGTTAAGCCAAGGACTCCTCAAGCAGAGTTTGTGTTGTTTGAAGGGACACTTGCTATACAAACCACAGCTAAGGAACTTCCAGAAACAGCTTCACCTTATTGATGATCTCATACACCAACAGGAACAGCTTTTCCTTGGTCACACACAAGTGTGAAAAATGCAAACCCACTCCAGGAGCACTGCACATCTAGACCTTGCTAGGGCTCCTTTTCAGTTGGGTGTGTTGGAGGTTTCTTACTGGTTGATATGTTAACCTAGAGCAGTTCTCTGCCTAATGTCCTTATTTCATGGCTGCCACATGCGCATCTTCCTCAAGGAAAATAATAAATTCAATTAGCAGCCTTAGAGCATATTCCTTCCATGGATTACACCTGACAGAGGAAGAGCTTGCTGTGGTTTCCATCAGCTTGCAGTGTTTTGTTCTCTTATTTGTGTGTGAGTATTTTTAAACGTGGGGAAGAGCTGTGGCACCTGCTGGTGTGTGCAAGCAGAGCTGACAGGCCGTGTGTGCCTGTGACAGGAGGGAGCCAGGGGCACCCTGAGGGCTGGAGACACTCTGAGCACAGCTACAGAGCACTGCTTGCTTTAAGCACAGCCACAGTGTATTTTTCCTGCTTTAGGAGCTGGCTGAATAAAAAGAATAAAAAGATCTGTCAGACAGAAAGACAGCGAGAAGAATGAACCATTACTTTAAAAAATGTAGCTGGAAATGTGAGCTGTGGCTGGATGTGCAAGCGATACAGAATCGTTTCATCATGTTCAGGCTTTCATAAGAACTATTAAAAAAACCCAATTTAACCCAAGAGAATTTCTATTCTGTTGCTAACAGCATGAAAGGTAAAGAAGAGAACACAAACATACCACACAGTTTCTCTAATGCTGTGTGTGTTTTATCCTTGTGCTATAATTAAAGGCAAAGCTAAAGCAAATGCAAGAACTAAAGACGTGGTTCTCATTACAGCTGCTCTGGCACTCCATGGTCTGAGTGTAGGTGTAGTGCTGCTCGTTAGCAGTGTTCAAAGCTGAGTTTGCCTTAAACCTGGCTGAGGAGGCTCAGCTTCATGTGGCTGGTTGTATAGGTCATTCCCAGGGGAATCTAGCCCTGCCAGAAGAAATCAGTTACTAAAATTCATGACCTACATACAGACTTCTGGTCTTTGGACATCGGTAATTCATTACTTCAGAAATCAAATGGAGAAAAGAAAGTATGGCTACGTATAAAGTCTTCTACAATATGTCTACGAATCAGAGTTTATGTAATTTGCTTAGTGAAACAGACACAAAACTTGGACCACGGAGGTAACCATGACATGTGCCGTTAATCTCAGCAACAGGTCATTAAAATACATTTGTCATTAAAAGATGTTTGTCACCGAAGACAAATGTAGCCAAGCCCTTCTGTCAGTGTAAACTATCCAGCATGAGAGGCAGTAAAGAACAGGTGCTGCTGTATTACTTGGGTATCACTAGCAACATGCTTCTCTCTGGCCATTTCATTCAGTGGCATTAACAAACTGAATTTAACTGCCTCAAGGATTAATGAGCAGAGTCAGAATATTCTGCCACACAGCAGGGAGCAGCTGGGCTAGAAAGCTGTGTGAATATCCCTGGAAAAGTGGTCATCTTGCTCTGCTGCAGCTGAAGGAATGAGAGGGGCTGTGGCTCTCCATGACTTAGAAAAGAGAAACTGGGGCCACCTCTGGCAGTGGCTGCCTCTGCCACCCACCTGCTTTGCCAGGACCTTGGGCCCAGCCTCCTGGAGACTGCTGCTCAGAAAAGCTTTCCTGCCTGTGCCAGGGAGAGGCTGGGAGTGCTCCTGGGCAGCTCTAGGCAGTGTGAGGATGAGATCTAACCCAGGAGGAGAACAGTTGCATAGTGTGAATGTCAGTTCTATTCCCTTTTCAATAAGCAAGCTCTCCTGTGTTAAATCCCTTACTCAAACACCTGCCAGGCAATACAGAGTAAAGAGTGGGAGCATGGGGGAAATGAAAAGAACAGACTGGATACCAGAACAAACAGAACAATTGCTCTCATTCACTGGGGCAGTTTATTTCAGGGCTTTGTTTGATGTAGAAAATGTCAAGAGAAGTGCAGGGTTCAATGATGAGGCTTCTTCCAGATTAAATTTATGTACAAACCGAAAACCAAGTAGTTACTTGACTACCAGGAGCAGGAGTGACAAAACCTTTCCTGTTCATTTTATTTGTACCACTATGGCATTACTAAAGGTCAGTGCCACTATTACCAGTCCTTATTCCAAAGGTGTCTAAGCAGTGATTCTGGGCAGAAGTCTTCTGGGATAATACTCAAAGACAGATGTCTGTGCTGTTTGCAGAGGCTTCCAGCTTCTGGCAATGCCACTCAGGGCACTAAAATTAACCTCCAGTGTAAGGGTCCAAGTACCAGTCCCCTGTACTTTAACATGAGCAGAAAGCCAGTGAGTTTTTTCAGGCTACTGAAGATTTATTACTGTCAGGGGTCTGAGTTCAGCAGGTTTTAGAGCTACTGAAGGTCTTGGCCTGTTGGCAAAGGCGTTTGTTTCTGACCTCAGATAGTCACAGACTAAGGATATTTCAAAATAATACACTTCTTATTAATAAGAAGTTCTGATCTTCTAAATTTGATGATTTAGGAATATTAACACTATTGTCTTCACCATCAGAATTGGATTAATATTCATGAACCTTCACTGAGGCTCCTATGCCTGACCTTTTTGGAAATTTTAAAAATCCCTCTTGGAGTATTGCTATTTAATTTGATATATCAGAAAGTGTTTTGTGTTCATAACTTAATGGCTTCCATTTACCAAATGTCAAATCTTGGCTGCTATTAGTGCAGAACACAGTGTGCTCTCTTGTGACATGAACTGTCTAAAGACCACTAATGAAGTAGGAATAAAGCTTGAATTAGGTTAGACTGTGGAAGCTTCAAATCCCCTACCTGTTGATATTTTGTTCAGACAAATATCCTTGCCACAAAGGACTGAAATCAGGTAGGAAAAGATGCTCCATAGACACGTACTTCGCTAAAGTTTCCTTTTGTAAGGAAAAGAGATCCATCTTATGTATTCTGCAAATCGCACTGAATAAAAAAGGTGCTGAATAAAAAAAAGGTAATTTCCTTTGCAACTACAAAAATCATTTCCCAAAGGCATTTTGTAAGTGCTCACCTAACTGGGATGCTCTTTATCTTTCTCCCTTTTAAAATGTCAAGCAGATAAAAGTCTTCTAAATACCATTCTTTCCTATTTTGATTAATTTTGCATAGTGTTTTCCCAGGAGGATTGATACTTACATAAACCTGAGTTCTGATTCTCTTCTGACTAAGACTTCCCGAAGTCTCTGGATCTTTGCCATCTCCAGCTCAATTTCCTCAGGCATCATTGTTGTTTCAGCCATTGAAATGATGTCAAGCTGATCTGTGTGTGGAAGCAGAGAAAATAAATTAAGCCAGTCAGACTGTCTTAATGGTGTTTTTCAGGAATGTAAATTAAATCACAGAGCTACCTAACTATGGAGTAATTAATTCAAGCAGTAAAAAATATTCTAGCTGAATGCTGTACTGACTGGTTTCTCTATTGTTTTGCTTATTACCTGCAATGTAACCATTTAGAAGTGAAATACTCCAGAATGACAATCATTTTGTTAGTCAGGCTTCATCATTCCTCTGAGGAATCCCAATCCATCCACAGCTACATCCACCATTCCTTACCTGACATCACCACAAACTGACTGCTGCAAAACCCTCTCAGAGCAATTACTTGCAGCTCTGAAGGGTCCTACCTTGGTGTAGGCAACATAAACCCAGGAACGTTTCCCACTTTAACCCTCCTCTATGCCACTCCACCCTTGGAGCTAAAGCCCAACCCCACCAAGAGGAGCCAAGGATGTGATCAGAAAGGACGCAGGACCTCATCCTGCAAGGGGCTCAGTGCCTCTCACAAGGACATTGAAATTGGTTGAGGAGACAAAAACCACTCTGCAGTAATAACTTGGCAGCTGGTAAGGCCAGGGTGCTTCTGTGATTATTTCTGCATAATTGATGTATTACCTCTGTAACCCAGAGAGAAATGGGGCTATGGACTGTGTTCCCTGAACATAAAGCAACCAATTTATATAAGATGGGTTTGAAAAAAGAGCTGCCTGGCTGCTGGAAAACCCCATTCCAAGGGTTCACACACTTGGCCTTCACATTAAACAAGAATTTAGACACTGAAAAACAGGTTGGCTGCATATTTTGGTACCCAAATAGAGATATTCCTGAAAGAGGGCTTGTTTCAGCTGTACTGATTTGAAAAGGGGAAAAGAGAGAGGTCAAAATGTACTCAGCATAATTATGCAGAAAAAAGCAGAGAAAAAGCCTCAGAAAATAAGCTGTTCAATTAATTAAGAGGAGAAAATTCTGAGGTCCCTCATGACAGACTAAGCACAGCTGAGAAGAATTTCTGACAAAAACTTGGAGTAGGAATAAAACTACAAAATCTCAACAAAAAGCCACTGTGAGCTTAGTCCATGGGTCTCCCAAAATGGAAGCAAAGAAAAAACATTCTATATTATATAAACAAAATTTATTTTTCTTGTATTTAAAATAGATAAAATATTTTTTAAGTTATCCTGCTAGAATTATCTGCAAGTTTTGACTTCATTTCTTAATGAAGAAAGTGGGGAAACAAATATTAAAAAATCACTTTTTCTTTCAAGATAACAGAATTTTGAGGAAAAAAAAGTGAGACAGATTTTGAAAAGTCTGTCATAAGAGATCAGCCATGTTTCAATAGTTACTTTTAAACTCAAATTACAAAACTGGTCTGTAAAGTAAGGCTGTCTTGTGTGTCTGAACACACAAATGTTGCCTGTACACACAAATGTTCCCTATTAGAAATCATTGTGTTTGTTGGAGTATATTTAGTTGATGTGTAGCCTAAGTGTCATGAGGTTCTCACAGGCCCACCTCTCATTTTCACTGCTTGCCAGAAATATTAGCAGGAGATGGAAAGTTATTCTGATGCTACCATGAATTAAAGCAAATAACACTGGTAAACAGGAATATAAACCACAAATAAGTTGCACATACATATATATTATAAAATTAGCTCTCAAGAGCTCAGAAAACAGAAAAAAAGAAAAAAGTAACTTGTTTACTTGCACTCCGCAGCTCTAGCTGTGCCTTGGTGTCACCCTTTGTGTGGGGTCAGCCTCCACCCTGTGATTTCTACAATTCAGGAACAAACAAGCCTTATGCCCCAGTGATGTGCTTAAACCAGCACAGGAATTAGTGTGACAGGCAAAAGTCTCCTCTGACCCCATGCAGAACAGTCAGAGATTCTCCTTCACATCCCACCCAACGTGTGCTTGAACCAGAGAAAATATTTTTTACAGTGATCCAAAATGACGCAGTCTTTCCAAAAGAATCAAAAGTGCAAGCAAGGCAGCAGAAGTTTGAAAGTGGAGGGAAATAAATATAGGAAGCAGTAGGTATTAGTTCTCAGCTTGTCGGCAAACTCCAAGGAGTGGCTGGAACAATGGAATGGAGCAGAGGTGTGAGGACAGTGCCCCTGAAGGGGCCAGGGCAGCATTCCCTCCTCACACCCTGAGCACTGATCCTCACAAATCACCAGCCTCTGGGGCTCAGCTTCTCTGCGAACATTGTGGATAACGGGCCTACCTGGCAGCAGCTGTGCTGAAGGATAATTAAGTATTTGTCATTAAATGGTTTGAGCTCCTGGGATGTGAACCACTGGGGAAGATTATGTTAACATTATTGAGCCTTTAAGTAAAGCTCTAACTCTGTCCCAGTGAGCAATGACACCTCTAGTGTTTTGAGATGTGATTCAGAAGAGCTTCACACAGAAGTCTCTTACATTTTCAAAAAAGAAAGAATGAATATTTCATTTTATTTAAAGCAGGTATGCAGTAGTCAACTATTTTTTAGCACATATTGAGTTTTTATCCTGGTAATGAGATAAAATTCATAAAGCAAAAGTGAAGACAACACTGAGATTAGTCACAGCCAGGGACAGGATGAAACTATTTTGTCTGTTCTGCAATCTCCAGGATAATTTTCAGTGACAAAGAAACAAGTAAAATAATATTACTGAATGCACAAAAAGATACTAGCATGAAAATAATTACTATAAGGAAATAAAATTATCAAGCTATTACATACAGTGAGAGCGACTGAAGAGGTAAACCTGAAGTTATTTATGCATCATTTTGCTTCAATTTAAATGCAGACCGGTATAGTTAAACTGGTTATTAACTTAATGATCACACTTCATCCTCGGTGTGCCAACCAGAAATAGAACAGTGGCCAGCTGTGTTTAAATGCAAAAAAAAACCCAAATTGCCTATTAAGTCAAAAGTGCAAAGAAAACTTCAAAAGAAGCCTGAATTGACACAATGAGAAATGGGAGAACACCTTACACCTGCTGTCAATAGTTTCAGACCAATTGCTGAGGGATGCTGTAATTAATTACCAGCAACGATCCTGCTGCTGTCACTCGCTGCCACACTGATGGTGCCCCGTGGGACAGGCTCCCTGTGCTCTGCAGCCATTTAATTGTCATTTGGGGCTGTTATTATCACTGCACACGCCAGAGGCACGGGGAAGGGGAGGTATATCAGTAACACAAGGGGTCCCAAATCCCTGCTGCAGGAACCCAAGAGATGGCACTGTTCCTCTGGTGCCAGCAGCGACTCGGGCCGGGCTGCAGACGCACCTCGGGCCGGGCCGCAGACGCACCTCGGGCCGGGCTGCAGACACACTCGCAGGTGACCTGCGGCCCCCAGGCAGAAGAGCACAGGGAGCAGCTGCCTGGGGATGCACAGCAAGTGCAGGGTCTGCTGGATCAAGGCCCTTCTCAGGACACTTCATTCTCTCCTCATTGATGGCTTGTTGCTGTTGCAAACCTAGTTCCTCAGCCCTCAAGAGCCATCCCAGCCGTTCAGCAAGAGGTGAGCTCCAGCACAGGATCAGGATAATGGCTCAGCTCTCCGCTGCTTCTCTTTTTCAGCTTTGCCATGGGTGAGCCATCCTAAATGAGACTCAGTTTGTTCAGTCCATGACTGCCGAGAGCTCTTTAAAGGCTGGTGGCACAGACCAGCTGTGTGAGTTCTCTGATGTGGATAACTCAGCAGCACACCTGCTCCTCAGCCCACTCAATTATGGTGCTCCAGTCCAAAATTATTTTAAGTCATTGTTCTGGACTGGACTTAAATTGAGCAAATTGAGGCCTACTTCCACTCCCTTAAGTTGTCCAATAATAAGATAATCCCCATTAAGAAAATGTTAATTGATAAGTTTTGTTCCAAATCTGGGTCAGGACTTTTGGGGCTTTTTCAAGAATTCAGTGAAGTTTTCAACCTGATCCTTTTTCACTGAAGTATATTGAGTGCTAATAGAGCAGAGTGCAGCAAGTAAGCTCTTAATGCTACTTCACATATCAAAATCAAGACTCTCAAGACCAATATTAGTTGATGAGACAAAGCAGAAGTAAGCAGGAGGCCCAGGCCAGAAATGGATGAAAAAAGAACCAGCTAGTGCCACTTAAAACCAGCATGCTTGGTGGAAATTGAAATAGTTGCATGATGCAGAAAAATTAATTTGTTATAGTTCAAAATAGTCTAGATAAAACTATGTGCATGTAAAATGAATCCGATTATTCCTGCAGTTTGTCACTAGCATGTCACCTGGAGGCATGAATGGCTAGACTTGCAGCCAGACCTTGGACTATACCTTTTCTTGTTGCCTCAGAGCTGATTTTTTTCTGTTTGATTTAATCCTTCTGGTGTAGGATGCAGCGGCCAATAACTAACCTGTGTAGGAAAAACTACATTTAATTGCTAATTTCTAATCTAGCCTGCTGCAGCATTCTATTACTGTGAATCCTAACAATTACTGAATTTGGCATGTGTGTGGCACGGTGTTTATTCAGTGCTTTCTGATGGAATTACCATATAAATGCAATACAAACCGCTGCAATGTGTTTCGTTCCTGGATTGCCTGAGAGGCTGCAGTCTTGTGCAATTTAAAATGGGTAGACTGGGGGAAAGGGAAAAAGGGGCAGTACCAGTGTGGCAGTGAGCTAGCTGATTGTTGTGGCAGTGAGCACATCCCACACTCTGCTGCTTTCACTGCCTGGCTCACTTGGTTTGGACAGGGCAGCGGTCTGGCTTTGGGAAACATCCCAGCAATGTCCTCATCCTGCTGCAGAATACAGCTCACAGTCCCTTTCAGGGGTCCTTTCAGAAATGCTGTAATCTCCTCTTTTCCCTCAAGGCAATCTCTTCCCTCTGCTTGTCCATTTGTTCTCCTGTTTCACCTCTTGCACCAAGAAGGGCTGGTGATGGCACCAAATTCAGTAAAATGGTGCTGCTGGTTGCATCAGGCCTCAATGAGCAGCTAATAGGCTGCACTGAGGCAGCAGCACAAATACCTGCTGAGCTTTAACACTGTGGGAAAGTAATCTCTAAAGAAAATAGGAGTGTGCAGAGGCTGTTACTGAAGGAGCAAAACGCTGATGTGCTACTCCAGTCGCAGTCAGATGTGCAGAAGTTCTCAGAATCACTCTGCTTCCACTGCTGTCAATGGCACTGAATGCTGGAGATAACACACATGAATTTTACTTCTAGCAGGAAGCTGATTGTTTTTTTCTTCTTATTGTGCCTGCTATAATTTTTTAATCCTTATTGGTACTTCTCCATGAATGGAGCAACACATTTAAATTTTGAGATCTCTGGCACACAGAGCCATGAACTGCACTTTGGGCTGACACGAGGAGCACATCTCCTTCACAGGTGGCCAGATGTGCTTTGTCCCTGGAGCAGTGGCAGCCAAAACTTTCTGACAAAACTGTGTCTGCTGAAAAATGCCAGAGAAGCGGCATTCAGAGTATTTGGGGGATAACACATTGGATTCAGTACATTTACTATAAAGTTAAAAAGAATCCCTCTGTGCAAAGACCCTTGTTTCCTTTCAGTGCATGAAGATCCAGAACAGCCTTGCACTTCTGGAAATGTTAAATTCCAAAAACAATCAGAAGCTTCAACTGCAATGCAGCTCCCAGATGCACAGGGGGTAACCTTAGAGCCCTGAGATATTGCCTCAAACCAGGCATCAAAGCTTCAAGTATTTTTGCCAGACAGCAGGGCACCCAGAAATCCCAAAGGTATTTTTTTCACATTCTCCATGTCTCAGCATAAACCTCTGGGCTGGCCGAGTCCCCTTACAGCTTGGCTTTGCAACAGGCAGCTGTGAAAGGTGGCAGCTCAAGGGATCCTCTTTGGCAGGAAGGATCCAGAGATGCCTCCTGAAAGCTGATTAAACACTGGGATCTCTGGGAGTGTCATGGGCATCAAATATCCCTGCTTCTCAACCGTCATTTGGAGAAGAGAGAGAAGTGGGGGATTTATCTGATTCATGGGGAATTGTGGTGCATCTTTGCTTCCAGCAAACCTGAAGCACAAAGCACTGGCCACCTCAGCTCTGTGCTGTGCTGTGTGAAGATCACTTATGTTCTGGGACAAACTGCTGCACTTGAGCAGTCCTCTGCATCTGGTCCATTCTGCAGCTCCTCAGGCAAGAGATCAGAATTTCATGTCTGTAGACAGACACATATGATTAATTATTTTTCTCTTTTCATCCACCTCTGTTCATTCAAAACCCACCACAGATCATTCTATTTGCCATATCATTTCCTCTCCAAGAACTGTTATATCATCTGCTGAGACTGGTGATGGCTCTGTCCCTTAGTCAGCTGTGGTCTGGGTGTAATAGCATAATTATAACATTGGGATTTATTTTGTCCAGGTCACAAATACTTCTTTATTTTTAATTATCATAGATTTATAGCCTAGATATCTTCAAACGTAAGTTTCTACTTCAAAAGTATTTCACTCACACTCTACCATATGATCTCATTTTAAAATTAGGTGAGCAGAGAATATAAAAAAGCAGTGTGCAATTGCCCACTGCACTTCCAGAATCACTGCCCTGTCTGTTCCATATCTAAGAGCCTCTGGTTATAAGAAGATTCTTTTAGTTGCTTATCCTGTATGTTCTTGTTCTTACCTCCAAGCTTTGACCTTTTATTTTTTATTATTTACCTTTGCAAGAAAGCCTCTTGGCAACAGTCAATTCTTTCCCATTTCAGCCTTTTGTACACTTGGTCTCACTGAGATTTCTCTTGAAATACAAATGCCTGATTCACAGTGTTGAATGTTAACTCCTTCCTCCAACTCTGAAAGTCCTTTTGGTTCCTGTGGTATTACACTCAAAGAACTGCACACAATGACTCCTGTCACATGTGATGGAAGTGCCTGCAGTTGCCCACTGCCCAAACAAGATTCTCAGTTGCTTTCCCTCTTTTATGCTGTACCTCTGTAGAACAAGTTGCATTTCACTGAATACAGCTGGTTTAAAGACTGAACCTGAAAGAGATCTCACTGTGAGTTTTCTCACCGAACTACATATCCCCAAGCAGAAATAGACAGTCAGTGGTAAAAGTGATTGCTAATTAAGGATGGTCTTCAGTACTTTGCTAACTAGAAGTTTTACAGTTAAATGACAGTTCCAACTTTCTAATTTAGGGAAAATTTTCTGCCCTTGCTCCCTATTTAAATATATATACCAGCACAAATCCATAATGATAATATCCATAAAAATCTTGCCTCTTAAAAAAAGCACCAATTAAAGTCTTGTTTGTTATCCTGTAAAATTTATAAGCAGTAATTATTCTTGGCTTTGTTTTTTGTCAGTTTATGACAGTTTCAGTTTCCTAAGTGGGTAATTATTCAACCCTTTAATCTTACACTTTCCCCAGGAAAAAGATGTCTCTAGTCTTAAGAAACTGCTCTGTGCATAGAAAGCTTCATCTTGGTTGTAATGATATCCTGAAAAAACCAGCTCATCAGGCAAGAGTCGTTCATCCTGCCTTGACAATGAGGATCCTGTGAATCACCACCAGGCTGGAGTTCTTGTAGAAATTTAATGTCATGCATTGGTCTTAATGTGATACTCAGATTTCAGTGAACCTCAAAATCTATACTGCTATCCTGTATTTGGGTTACAAATTCCATTTGTTCTACCTTGCACTTAGGATTTCAGCACTCTCCTGACTTCTGATGCTGTCAGCCCTGTGGTGCTCATCTGCTTGTGGTGCTGGAGACAGGTCCTGTGAACAAGCTCAGGTATTGTGTATCTGCAGGCACAGCAGGGTGGGCTCAGGAAGCAGAGGAGATTAATTTGACCATTATCTGGGGCTTTACTCATTAAAGTGGGATTTAGCTGTTTGAGGTCCAGTGTCCTCTGCACTCAGACACTGCCCCTGCAAAGACTGAAGACTCTTGCTCCATGCAGGAAGCCATAAGGATCCATCCTGTCAAATTAAACTATCCCTTCAACAGAGTGCTCCATCTCTGCTTTGATGTTCCTCCCTCTGGACCTAAGGGTGCCTGTGTGTGCAAGGACCTGACTCAGTACAGTGGGACAATTTGCTACTTAATTATCTGTAACTAGAATCAGTTCTAGCTGTAAGTCTGTGTTTGATTTGGTGCTGGTTTGCAGCAGTATCAGTATGATTTTCATGGCGGTGTTTTCTACTACTGGGAGTTCTACCAGTTTTCTCTATTTTTATATGTCTTGATTTGTGACTCACAATACTCTGGATACTCTGGGAGGACTTTTCCTCAGCAGTACCCTCGCTTGTAATAGTTTAACAGCTAATACAAAACATATTTACAGCTCAGGAAACAGTATTTCAGTACTCACAGCAATAAATGACCAAGAAGTCAGTACTTAATATTGAACTAAAGTTTCTTTGAAAAGATAAGATAAAAGGAGCTTCCTATTAAAATCTTTGCATAAACAATGAATAAAAGCCCCAGGCCTGATTTGATTATGCCATAATATTGTCGTAAATACAGTGTGTATATTAGTGTGATAGAAATTTGCAGAAAGTGCTCCTGACATAAATAATTGCAGCATATGCAGAAGGATGTCCACTGAAATAAATTACCTAATGACACTTACAGGTTGCATCTTGAAAACCCTTAGGGGCCTTGACACTCCAATCACAGGGCTCAACCTTGCTACTTTGAAGTCAATTCCAAGACTCTGTCTGGGCAATTTGCATGCCCCAGCCAATTTCCCTTTACTCAGTGATAACAAGGTTGCTCACATCTCTTCAGCTGGTTAGAGGGCAAACGCATAAAAATGAGCAAAACATAACCATGAAAACAGCAAAGGGAGTTTGAATTAATATCTCTTTATAAAAACCTTTTCAAACTCAAGTCCTATTGAATTAAAAATCCCCAGACACATTATTCATGGATTCACACACAATTCTCCACTCAGCTGAAACCAAACCCTCTGTCTTAATATCAGCTGCATCTCTGAGTTGAGGCAGTTTTCAAATATCCAGATTCTAAATTTGGCAGATATAACTTTTTTTTTCCTTATGGTGGCTGTGATAAGGTCACAACAGCTCATGCCTTCAGATGCAAGCTGGCCTGCAAATGACTGCTCAGTAGCCAGCTCAGGATCATCTCAGTATAGCTCCTATCACACATTAGTCATAAATATCGAGCAGCACAGTGTGTCTTTACTGGTGCCACAGAAATCCTGACAGAGTGCAAAAAGGATTTGCTCACACACAGAAATTTTTCAGAGCAATTCCAGCACACTGGAAGGGGCATTGTCACCACTGGTGCCACCATTTCAGAGCCCAGCTCTCAGTGCCTGAACTGAGACACAAACTCTCTTCGAGACAACTACAGTCCATTTGCAAAGTAGCCTGTGATATCTCGTCCACTTCTGTCGTGCATAAAGAAGGATTACGTAGGTCTGAGTGGGATTTAAAGAAAAGCTGTCCACATAATTAGGTCTGCAGAGAATTATGACAGACTTCACAAAGTACTATAATTGAATTGTGCAAGAACATTTTCCAGACTTCGTACTGTTATTTCCAATTTTAAATAAACTCTAGTTTGGGTACCAGTACCACGTTCCTTGTTGCCAGATGCTCTGACAACAGGATTTTTCACACGTTTGGTTGGTGACTTTAGGTGAGGTGTGAAAGCAATTTCCCCCAGACCACATTACATGTCAGTCCGGAACTAAGCAACCTAATTTGTCTTGCTGTAACTGAAATAACAGAGTGGCATTTTCCCACCTCTTTCTAGGAGATGTACCACTGTGTATTTCATCAGGGATTCTCCTACTGACCTAACCAGATGGAAGGGTGCCATCATCATCCCAGCAGGACTAAAACCAGAAACTACCCCTAACGTTCCGTTCTTCTGCTTTCTCACTCTTCTCTCTGCCCCTACACACAGATAACCAAATAAATAAACCTCTGTATGTGAGACAAATCAGCTGATTTTTCATGATACTGTTTCATATACCACATATCACAGACTTAGAGAAGATTTTCTTAATTACATACCCAGTCTGGAAAGTGTTCCATTTAAAATGCTGCCCAGAGAAATTCTCAGTACCAAGACAATATGTGATTTCATACCTCCTATATGAACTCACTCTGTTTTGCAAAAATCAATACAAATACAAATCCTTGGTGCAAAGTTGGAGGTCTCCTCTATGAGAAGTGACCTTTCTAACAAGGCAGCTGTTAGAAAAAGGGGATTTTTTTTCATCTGAGCTAAGAATTTCATCTCTGTGCACCTCCACATTACAAAGCATGAGATCAAGATTTTTGACATATGCTGAACATACACTTCACCAAGGATTAGCCACCACAAATCCAACAGATCAGAATCCTGTGTTTGTTAAATTGAACTTCCCTACTTATGAATTAAATATAAGCCTAAGAAGAGCTAGAAACAAATTTGTCTTTTAGTGAAATATTAGGATGCCACCAGCATGAAATCTGTTGGTTTTTAAAAATTAATTAAGCTAAATTACTTCCTTTTTCCTTCCTCTTTCCCCCTCAGGTAATTTTTCATATTTGATTCTCTGGCTTTACAGTGAGATTTTCCTATTTCAATTGGTGTTTATCTCCCCTGTTGCTATATGAAAACTTGCAACCAGCAAAGAAAATAACATTGGCTCTATTCAGGAAGTGTTATCAGATAGAATGAATAGACAAAAGCACTCACTATAACCTGTCTCAGACCACTGTTCATACAGTAAATTCTACAGGATTAAATAATGAATTTACCTTTTGTTTGCAGTTTTAAGCCCTATGTACTAATTCTTACATTTAATGTGAAATTATGTGTAAAAAGGAAAATATAAGCTCCATTTAATTATTTCCTCAGAACTCATTATGCAAAGTTAATGGCCTTCTGGATTAAGTAAGCCTTTAGTGATGAATCTCATTTTTACAAACCTTTATCTGAATTGATTATCTTTGACCTAATTTTGTTGCTGCAGACTGGGGTATATAACAATGCTCAAGTACTGCTATAAACAGTTCATGCTATTTTATTTGCATCTGTTTGCACATTTTTCAGTTTGTTTGCAATATTGATTCATTGAGAAAGATACACATCTCAAAACAGCCATCTCCCATGCTGCTTGTTTCCTTATTTGACTCACCAGCAAACACCCATTTATCCTAACCAGCATCTGATAATGCCCTGGGTTAGCCCACAAAAATGTCATTGCTATCCAGTCTTCTTGGCTGGCACACAAAAAACTCCCCACTGTTATTAGGGGAGGAGGTTCCACAGGACCTAAAAACTGATGAGAATCCTGATCATTTGTTCCAGCAGACAGAAAATGATTTCTAGCATGGATATTGTGTCTTTCTACCACTCCAGAAAGAGGAAACCTGGGGAAATTATTAAAAGATTATTCCATGAGGTGGGATCCTGTTTCCTGCTCCTTGTATATTTTACTCCACTGCAAAGGGCAGTGGATCACCTCCTTATAAACACACAGATTATTGACTTCTAAGAAATGTCTCTTCTCCCTCCTGCACAGTGAATGTGAACATGTTACAAGGGCAATATTCCCTTTCCTGTAAATACCTATATATGTGGAGGACTCACAAGAGACAGCTTTTTCTTTCTTGCAACACAGTGATGTAACACCTTCCCAGCATGAAAACAGTTACATCAGATTTACTCTGTTTTGCCTAACCACATAATTTCAAAAAAATAAAATTAAGTGCTATGATTTTCTCCACTACAAGAATATTTTTACAAAGATATTTTATATCCAGACTATTCTACATAAAAGGCAAACTCCATAAAATTTTCCCTGCAACTACAGGGAAAAAAATTACATCAGTTACTAAGAAATGACTGCAACAAAGAAAAAGTAGGAAGATGCTTGAAAAAAAATGCTTTGGCTGGCTAAGATTGATGTTGGAAGAGCTCTTGTACATGCTCTTTGTTTCTGATAGGGAATTATCCTGAAATTTCAGCTCCCTTGCAGGATATCTCTGCTGAACAGACACAACTTGGACCACACAAGCTCAGAGTGCTTTTTATGCATTAGGTGAGGTCTGTCCATCCCTGCAGCTTTGCATGCACAAACCCTGGAGCAGGAAAGCTGTGGTTTGAGTCAGAGCTGTATTTTTTTCTTTGAATGAACATAGGAGATGAGGCAGAAAGCTGCAGTAAAGACAGAGGGAATCAAGGGGAGGGATGAATTAAACTCAGTCATTCTAGCACACTGTGCCTGTATGTCAAAGACAGGATTGAACATAGAGGAAAATGCTGCTGGAGCCAGTACAAGAGCTGGTACCCATCCTCATCAGAGAGCATATGGAAAAATAGTTTCATAACATGTAAATCTTGAAATAGGCCTTAATATTCCCCTCCTCCCCAAATTATTGTCCTAGTACCACTGTTACATCCCTCTTAAATACTTTTTTTACTTTATCAACAAAGAAATAAAAAGGACCACACTGGTCACTGGCTGCCTCCAGGAACCTCAGTGCTTCTCACACCACAAGCACCAGGCATTTGTCCTCACTCCAGTGACCTCCAGTGCCTCAGAGGCAGAGAAAATAACATCCAGAAATCAAACTGCATTAGTTACCTCTTTTTAGAGGTCTTATTTGTGAGAACAGGCACTAGCTTTCCTAGTAGCTCTCCAATTATTTAAAGATGATGCAAAAGAGTCAGGAGTTTCAAGTCCCAAAGTACCCAGCTCTTGGTGTCTGCTCATGAATGCTTTCACACAGGGTGGGGGGTGTGCAGGACAGAGGAACAGACCAAGAGCTCAAAATAATATTTTATTTTTCAAAATAAACCTGTGTGAGATGAAAACTTGCTTGACATTTAAATAAAGCATCATGCTGACAATGCAGTTGCTATTGGATTTCCATACTCCTTTCACCTTTTCCCATGATGCCATGAGTTGAAAACACAACATTGTGCACTTTCAACAGCAGTTTGTCCTTCAGAGAACGAGGAGAACATACAGCTGTGGGCAGCCTGATGGGGAAGTTTGCACAGTGGATGTGATCTGACAGCTCTTTCTATGAAAAAATGGATCCAAAGCAGGACACAAAAAATGAGGGAAAATTGCCTTTGAAGGTCGACCCAGAAGCCCTCATTGTCAGTTTTGTTCAGTGGCACTAGGTTAGAGCTTTTTCTGTAAGGAGCTATTTCAGTCTGGCTCAGGAAAGCTGCCAGGAGTCAGGAAGGCTCTGGAAGGGGTTTCTGTGCCCAGCCCTGCATGAGGCTGAGCACTACCAGGAGGCTGGAAATAGAAACTGGAACAGTTCCTTGCTGTGGTAGATATCTTCCCTCATGTGGAGCTCCCACTGAAATCATTGCACATTCCCATCTGCAGCCACACTCCAAGGAAAGCAATTCATGCTACATCACTTCATTTTATGTCATGGAGATTTAAAAAGCAGTATTAAGAAACACACATTACTTGTTCATTTACTTCTGTCATTTTGCTCAGTGGTCAAAGGAAACAGCCTGTGGATTTACACTTTATTCCTCACCAGAGTCAGATTCTGATCCTGTAATACCAACAAAAAGCTTCAGCATTTCTGTTTCAAGTGCTGTAACAGTGCCAGCTACAGCCGATGTTCAGGGATTTAAAACTTATTCAGTCTGGTATTTTTTAAAGACTTTTTCTATCATCATTAGCTTTTTTTAAATTCTAAAACACAAAGTCAACAAAACATTCACCCTCAAAGAGTCTTGTAAAACTTCTTTAGGAATAAATATATGAGCACCAGTTGATAAAGAGCAGCATACGTGCAAGTGAAATAATAGTAAAATGGCCACTGACATTTCAAGATTTCACATCTTTGGGACATTCTCCTATGAAATTATCTGACTGCATACCAGAGAGCTTGTTTCTCTGTCTCTCCTCACTCTGTGATGTGATTCTCTAATAACACAGTTTTCTAACAGTGATCTAGACATCTTACTAGCAGCTGGTAGGTAATTTTCGGTAACCTTAAAATCACTGGGTAATTATTATAGACATCCAAGTCCAAGCCAGTAAAGCTGGATTTAAATCCAAAACTGATTCTGGTATAGAAAACTGCTTCAGACAATAAAGAAACTGGTTCACATAACAGATTCCCACTCCAGCAAGTAAATATTGAGAAAATGTTCCTCGGAAGCCAAGGAAAAAAAGTGTTTCTCACTTGATGGGACAAGTAATTTCCCAGGAGGATGAATGTTGCTATTCTTAAGGCCATGGGCATACAATGTGTACAGTCTGACAGCAGAGTGGGAGGTCAGGCAGCAGAGAATCATACTGGGATCTTGTTCTCTGGTGTATGAGGCACACAATATCTGCAGGGAGCCACAGGCAAAAGCTGTGTCCTTTCTTAAAGATCAAACAGCCAGAGCCAGAAGAGCCAAAACCATCTGGTTCTTTCTCAGTGAATTCTGAGGTGAAACAGCACAGGGCTCTTCAACTCACACAAATGACGACAGCTGGCAAAAACATGTTTTGTACTTGCCTTTCATCTGTGGATGTGGAGTCGTTCTCTAGCAAGCTCTGTTTTCACCAAGGAAATTGCTTTCGCATACTGACTTTTGATTCTTTTTTTTAAACACTAATATTTTCTTCCTCACAACTGGCACTGGGCAGCTAGAAGTTTGAGCTGACTGAGGTCTCAGAGGTGAAGAAATGAAGGCAATTCAAGCAGAGTCTTATCTATGTCTGAGACAAATCGATAGCTGGCTGTCACCTTCTCTTTGCATACGAGAAAGAAATTTCATAAGCTCAGGATGTTTCACCCCTTGCCAAGGCACAGACAAATGGATCTTGATTTTACTGGCTTTCAAAACACCATGGCATGCCCTTCCCTATCACATCCCACACACTGTCTATGCCACACACAGCTATCAGCCTGAAGGAAAATGTGTGCCTCAGAACCTGCCAAACTGCAGCAACTTCAATCCCCTCCCAGGCACGGTGCCCAGAGGAAGCTGTATGGGAATCCATGGTAGAGGATAAGAGGAGAGAAACTACAGATTGGATAAGGAAGGTGGGGACACAAATGCATAACTGAATTTCTGTGGCTTTCTCTGGTGTGAAAAAGGATAATTTGAGGAGCAGCCGCTCGCTGTAGGGGCTCCAATGTATTTCTTAATGATTCACTGCTCAGAGACAGGGAGATTGAAGTGCCATTACCCTGCCAGTGCAAATGGTTCTCCAGGGAGCAAATGCTCATCCCTGCTTGCCACAGGGCAAGTGAGGGCAGAGAGACCAAACCCCGGGGACAGCCTGACACAGATTCCCAGGAGAGTCCTCATGGCAGTGACTCAGCCCCCAGATTCCCTCCCCAGAGCTTTCTGAAGAGAATCTAGGCAAACAGGACTCCAAGAGATGAAGGCACAGAGTCTGGTTCAATTTTGCTTTTACTGAAATCAGTGAGGAAATTTCCATTCGTGTCAATGAAGTCAGGACTGTGTTTTGTGTTTGCAGCCAAGAAAATGTAAATCACGTTTCTCCATCCTTTCCCAGGGAGATCAGGTCAGTGTCTTACTCTTTTGCCTTCAACACCAAAAACTAAAACTCACTTTGGCCTCCTGGACTGAAAGGACATAAGTGGTAGAACTGACTGTTGATTCCTTTCCTGGTTTTGGAGTTGTTTTCTACAAAAGATGAACAGAACTGTTAAATCACTTTATAGTGAGCTCTTTTGTTCTAATTTTACCAGTATATGAAAAAACCCAAATGTGTTTGTAAAAAAAAATACTAAAAACCCTAATCAGTGAAGGTTTGGGTGGTGGAAGGATTCATGGCATTCAAAAGATCCTTAAATACTGCTGATATTCTTGCAATAACAAATTACCTTTTGAATTTTGGTAGTGTTTGCAATCATTAGGCTTTTGCAATGAGCAGCTTGTGTCACTGGAAATCATTCATCCTCATTCAGTGACAAACTCTCTTAAAATTATTTTCTCAGATATTTTGCCCTTTATGAGCTGACAAAATGTTGATAATTCATGTTTCATTGCTGATCCTGTAGGGCAAGTAACATAATTTATCCAAGGGTGCTCCTGATTTCTCATAGCTTGCCCACCAAGCATACATTTTTCATCTCTGAGTTTTGAGTCCATTTATACTGTGCCTTTTTAATAGGCAGACAGCAGAACATGTATGATGGAAATAAATTAGCATTATTTATTGTCTCTGGGTCTATTTTTCTAAGTAAGATTTCTATGAAAATGGAACATATTTGGCTACAGAAGAAAAGCCCTCTGGGAATAAGGATTAAAGAGTGCTGAGTTTCAAACTTTCTTGTGCTCAGTAACTACAAGAAAACTCTAGAAACCTCACACATGATACACAATACTTTGCAGTGCATGCCCAATCCCAAATGTAAGTTTTTATTCCTGTTTCATAACGCACCCTTGAGGCAGACATACACACATCCTCACAAGTGGTTTCTCTGATGAAAAAACACGCCAGGCAACAAGACATCAGTTATCAAACATAGTAAAAAATTACACAGACTGAGTTCATAATCCCACAGGCTACCAACAGCAAGGACGATTTGTGTAGTTCAAAGTGTCCTACTTTCCAAAGCTAATGCGTTTTTCCTGTAAAATATGTTTAAAGGAAATGAGAAAATTCATGAGCAACAGTCCCAAATAAGACACTTTAGGTTCATCTATTACTTTTTCAGCAATTATTGTTGACACTGGTTTGCCTATAAACACTGCATTACACGTTAAGTGTCCATTTCCTGCTTGGCACACTCAGTTGGGCAGAGTTTTGGAAGTCATTAACCCTCAGATTTATGAGTGTCTCAGGTGAGAGAAATGTCTTTGCTGAGACATGTGAGTAGATATGCAGCAGATCTTGATCCATAATAATCACCATGTTTTTGCAAAATAGCCCCTATCCAAAATTACACAGAACCACAGAATGGGGCAGGTTGGTAGGGACCACAGTGGCTCAGCTGGTCCCACCTCCCTGCTCAGGCAGGGTCATTGCAGAGCACAGCACAGGATTGTGTCCAGACTGTTCTGGAATATCTTCAGCAAGGGACACTCCACAGCCTCTCTGGACAGTCTGTCCCTGTGCTCACAGGGAAGAAGTTCTTCCTCGTGTTCAGGTGGAACTTCCTGAGCATCAGTTCCTGCCCGTTCCTCCTGTGCCATTGCTGGGCCCCAGGGAGCAGAGCCCGGGCCCTGCTCTGAGCCCTCCCTGCTCACACTGACAGACAGGGATGGTGTCCCCTCTCAGCCATCTCCTCTGGAGGCTGAGCAGCCCCAGCTCCCTCAGCCTTTTCTTGTTCCTCTCAGCCCCTTTGGCTTTAATTAGATTGGGATGGATTTGGTTGTGCAGAACCTTGGGACAAGTTAGGCAGTAAATAAGCTGCACTTTTTTTTTGAGAAACCTGAGACACACATAGCCAGACAAAAAAAGTGAAGGAAAGGCAAAACTCATTAAATATGGTAGGAAGACTATGGGAGCAAGGGTGGCCCATTAACTGATATATTTCTGTTCTGTTCTGTGGCCCTGAGACACCCACATAAAGTACCACCTGGAAAAAGCTGCTTTAAGAGTCACAGTTCCCCCCACTGTTGACCAATATTTTAGTAGAAATGCACTCTGAGGAACTAAAATATTTGCAGTTCTCCCTTTTCCTTCTTTCTCTGTCTCAGTAGCTGCCTGGAGCAACCAGCTGTGGGAGGGGGAATTAGAAAAATGAGACAATGTGTATAATAGTATAAACTGGATTAGTCTCACTCTGTCAGTCATTCTCTGGGCTCTTTGGGAAATAAATGGAAACCCAAGTTACAGCCTTCCTTCATGAGCTACAGGGGATGCAGCAATGACCTGGTGGAGATTATTAAACAGAACATTTTAGGTACACACTGCTAGCCAAAATCACCACTGACTTAGAAAAACACTAAGCTGGGTAGGAGAATTTTAGAGCCATTTAACTGCCATCAAAGCAGGTGAGTTTTACAACTGTTCTATAGAAAACAGTCTCAACCCTTTCTAGAAAACCCTTTTTGATTTTCAGTGTGGGAGTTCTGTCTTGGCTCCATAGATCAGACACAGCTGCTTTTCCTCCTGAAGTACAATACAAATATGCCAACATTAAAAATAATGAACAAGGTAATAATCTAGAACTGGCAGCATCCTTCAAATCAGTTGTCTTTGTTGATGACAATGTTTTGTATGATATTTTTAAGAAGGTCTAGGGTTCATTATTAATGTTTTATTTTCACTTTCAATTTTTTGGTCACTCTTTTCAAAAATTTTACATCGTTGTGCATTTGGGTTTGTTTTTTTTTTAATGGAGACGTGGGAAGAATATTAATTACATTCTCTGTTTGAAGCCTATGTTCAGACCTTCACAAAGCCAACATTCTTGCTGTTTCTATAAAAAGAATCACAACTGTGTATAGCCTTCAGTTAGCCTCTTTCCCTCCTCTTTAATAGATGACCTGAATAAGCCTAATTTCTTTTGTGTCTTTTATTGCCTGTAATAGATACAATTAACAATTATGGAGAATTTACAGTAACACAAGGGCATGACTGTGAAGGAACAGCAGTGGTGGTTGGGTCATATAAATTCTTTTTGTGCCTCTGAAAGTTTGTTTTTATTTCTTTCTTTCTTTCTTTCTTTCTTTTTCTTTTTTAAATCAGAGTGGAAACGTGATGAGCTTGGGAAACTGTGTTATGAAAGTAGGATAGGCAGGGTCAAACAGCATCCCTGACTGACTGGGGAGGTGTTGAAGTAACAGGAAGTTTTTATGCAAAGCACCAACATGGGTTTGTGGATGTCTGTGCAATATGGTGGGGTATTATGAAAGAAAGCCCAGAGGTATTTGAATATTTAACTATCAGATGACAGAAACAAAATATTAAACAGCCCATGTTTTCAGTGCTCAGCAGCAGAGAATGTAAATACAAACAAGAGGTTTTTTGGCTAACATGCTTAGAAAGATTTTGAAGACTAAGTGAATATGGAGAAAAAAGTTTTCACATGTGTCAGCCCAGGATCTCAGTGAACGTGGAACCTGTTCTATCTTTCTGCTGTTGGAACAAATCAGAGTGACCTGAGAACTAGATTAATTCACTCCCCTGGTGCTGTTCTGGAGTGCTCTCACAGTTCCTTGCCTGGACAGAACCTGTGCTACAACACTCACAGCAAGAAGGGAGAGCAAGCAAAACTTGTGAAGGCTTCATGCTACTACTGAATGTCATGATGGGAATCTCCAGCTCCTTTAGTACTGAGCTGTAACAGGGCCCCTTTCCCCTATTCTCCCCTTCATATTCCAGAACAGTCAAAAAGGTGGATCTCTGCAATACAGGAGTGTGGCAGCTCACCTCCAGTGCTGAGTTACCTTTCAAATGAAAACAATAACCAAGTTTCATGGTGCACTAAGCTGCATCAAAACATAAGCTTTGCAGTTTTCTGGCATTTCTGCTTCCTTATGCTGACTCAAGCTGGGGGATTCATGGTGAATTTTGCATTTAGCTCCAGCCCTCAGACAAAGTGCAAGAGGACAGAAAAGCTCAGCAGAAATGTATCTGAGAAGTGCAGTGTCCAAAAGGATGGTGAAAAACTGCTTTGTTTCTCTGTGGCTCTTTGCCTGGTGTGCCTGCAGTTATTTAATCAGGGCATTATGAGCCTCTGCCAACGGCAAGACAGATGATTCTAAATGAAGCTGTGCACTCAGTAAAAAAGACTGACCAAAGTGCTCGAGTGCTCTGCTTCAGAGCAGGCTCCCCAAGACTGTGTTGTAAAAATCATTGACTGGGAAGGCTGTAGCCACACTATTGTTATACAAGCCTGACATTTCATAAGCTTGTCCTTTACATGCATGCACTAGAAAACAGATGAGTTGCCCTGTACATAGTAAACCACCATTTTTAGTGTTCTCTAGTCCTTGGAAATTCCCTTCTGTGTGTGAAGAGAAAGGCTTCAGGGACTTGTTAAAGAGACATCTTTAAGAAATCTGATCCATATTTCACTTGCACAGCCACAGGAGATTCTGACAAAGTCAGGGCATCAAATCCTCAGCTACTCTGGACCAGCTTAACCTCACCGATAACCTGGCTGAAAGAGGCCATTGTAGGGTAGAAATATGCATGATGTGCATTCCATTGCTGTGAAGTAACTCAGCTTCGTTTATAACCAATACCCAGCAACGCTTTCAGCACCACGGATAGAGAAGTTAGCACAGAGCTCCCTTTCCATCTGACAAATTGAAGAGAAACGACCTGACTTCCATGACGTTCAAAAGACATAATCAGGAGGCACATTCTCTTGTGATAAGACTGCCCTCACATCACCAAGCACTGACAGGGAGCAGCACTCTGTTGTGCAGTGCTGTACAGATACACAAGTTCTGCCTCCAAAGACATCCTGATTTAATACAACAAAACCTCAGAGTAAAATGGGGAAATTCATATGCAGTAATAAACTTCTGCTTTTATTAATGCTCTTACTGAGCATTTCATATTTCAAACAATATGCAAATACCAAAGGCTAATTATTAACATCTGTAAAAGAGGGGATGACAGTTTTTCCGCTCCTTCACAGACAGTCTGGCGACCGCTGTCATCATGCCATGCAATTTAGGATGACTGTAAGGAAGCATTACGGTAAATAGTAAGATCTATTTATTTTAAATCAATGCAAAAGTGTGACCAGAAGTCAGTCTTGGTATTTAAATAGGAAAGATAGGGAGTAATCATTTAAACCAGCTACTATAAATAGCATTTTCCACAGTATTTAAAGAAAGCTGAAGCCTAAGAGCAAACAAAAGAAATCAATTATTCAAATATATAATATAATAATTTTCAGCTTTTCAAAGAACATATCATTGACCTCTAGATTAATTCCTATTCCTACCTAAATTGTTATACATAGACAAATATTCTCATTAAACAGAAAGAAGTGTGTAGAAGGGGAGCTCAGAGCAGAGGCAGGGTACATGTCTGGACATTGGGTCCTAGTTCTGCCAACAGCCCACTCTGGTGCTGGGTATCAAGCTGGGATTTGGGTGGCAGTTCAGTGCTAAGCACATATTTTTGAGCAGACCAGATCTCCCTCTCAGCCTGCACAATGCTCTTTGCCCAACAAACCACCTTTTGTCCAAAGCTTGCAAGACATAACCTTTCCTGCCACCTCAGGATACCAGGTTTTATTATTATTATTATTATTATTATTATTATTATTATTATTACAAGTGCTGCACTGCACTCAGCTTCTGAGTGCTGGAAAAAAAAACAGATACAGTTATGAGAACAAAAAAAGCGTGTCTGTATCGTGCCAGAGAACCTGCAAAACTGTTGCATGCGTCTGACTCAACCAACTCAGTCAACAGCAATTTCAGTCATCGATTCCATTTTAGAAAGTGTGGAGTTTCTCAGTCCTGAATCTGTGCCAGGCACTGCAACAAAACCAACCCTGCAACTGAAGCATCAGTCGGAGAATTACAGCCTGTCATCAGCATATGGTAGACAATAACATAGCCATGAGAAACTGAAGCTAGAGGTGAAGTATCATCACAGAACACAGCGCTCTCTGAAAAGTAAACACAGCAGATGCACTGGCTAAAATCTGCTACCAAGGTGTTGCAAAGCCATCCCATGTTCAAAAGCATCCAGGTGAGACTTCACGATGCACATGAAAAGATGGGTGGGGAACCAAGGATATCAGCAACCCCCGTACCAGCCAAGTTGAAGGTGTCACAACAGATAGCACACAAAGCTTCTGTTTCCGTGGCCAAATGAAACACTTGATGAAACTTAGAAAACATTTTTCTTGATATTGTCTAGTAGTTTTAGTGACTAGCTTTTCAAGATCTCTCGCCTCAGTGGTTACCTGGAAAATTATAAGGGGTTTGCAGGCTTATTAGGTTGTAAAGAAGACAGTTCTGCCAGCACAAGAATAATAGCTGGTATCTTAGAGACAACAGGGTCCCACGGATAACATGAATTGGCAGTGATGTATCTTTTTAACTACTCTTTCCATCGGCACTTTGGACAGGTTATGTCAATTGCTGCTTCCTGGAAAATTATGACTTCAAGAAAGCTCTCCCAGCACAGAACATTTGTTGAGCTCATCAATACAGTGCAACCACTGAAGGTGTGAATTAAGCACTGTATTGCTGCACCCTCTGCCTGAGATAAGGAGGAAATAAAGTGGTCATCATCTGTGCTTCCCAAATGTGAAACACGTTAAAGAGTACCAATATTTATGAAAATCTCTATATTAAATCCCACCTACTAAACAACGGGGGAGAGCAAACGTCCCAGCGATCCTTCCTCGGCCACGGCTCATGGCTCGGCTTTGCGGAGCCCGTGCCGCAGGAAAGGCTGGAGCGCCCGGAGAGGCTGGAGCTGCCCTGTGCCCGGCACACACCAGCTGTGCGTCCCCGACACAGCCCCCTCGCAAAGCACCGGCCTCAGAGGGCAAAATGGTCACACAAACCCTCCTCCCGGAGAAGCCCGAGGTGGCCTCGCCCTGCCACCAGGACCCGGGACCGCCCGGCCCCGCCGCAGCCGGGGCTCCCCGTCCGACCGGACCCGCACCCGCGGCCCCCACTCACTTCTGCCCAGCGCCTCCGCCTTCCACTCCGTCTCCTCCACCGCCCCGTAGCGCCGCATGGGTCTCTCGGCCTCGGCGCTGGCCGAGATGGACCTGCGGAGCTCCATGGCTCCGCTCAGCCCATGCAGCGGCGCGGGCGCTGCGCGGGGCTCGGCGCTCGGTGCGCGGCGCGGGGCCCGCGGGCGGGGGGCGGGCAGGGGCTCCGGCACATGCTCAGTGCGGGGCTGGGGCGGGGGAGCCGCCGCACAAAGCCCTGTCACACCTCGCACATGCTGCACACACGCCCCGCCCGCCCGGCCCTGCCTCCGCTCGGGTGGGCACTGCCCGCCCCGGGGCTGCTGCCCGGAGATCCGCGCCCGTGGCTCGCTGCCGTGCCCTTGCTCAGCCCTGCGCTGTCCAGCGCTGCCCAGCCCTGTCCTGCCCTGCTTCGTCCTGCCCAGGGCTGCCCAGCGCTGTCCAGCCCTGTCCTACCCTGCCCTGCCCCGCTCCGTCCTGCCCAGCCCTGCCCAGCGCTGTCCTACCCTGCCCTGCCCCGCTCCGTCCTGCCCAGCGCTGTCCAGCCCTGTCCTACCCTGCCCTGCCCTGCTCCGTCCTGCCCAGCCCTGCCCAGCCCTGTCCTACCCTGCCCTGCCCAGCGCTGTCCAGCCCTGTCCTACCCTGCCCTGCCCAGCGCTGTCCAGCCCTGTTCTACCCTGCCCTGCCCTGCTCCGTCCTGTCCAGCCCTGCCCAGTCCTGCCCAGCCCTGCCCAGCCCTGCGCTGCGCCGTCCTGCTGAGCTCCCCTTACGCGGCGACATCTCTCGAGCCGGCGAGAGTTCTCAGATCCGCTCGCTGGACTGTCCATCTTGTGGCAAGTGCAGCGCTGAGCACTTTTCTGACCTGAGCAGCTGGGGAATAATGGTAACATCCGCAGACACTCATGGCTTTTGCAGACTAACACATCTCAGGCTCCTGTGCATGCAACCTCTGGCTTTCTTAAATGTCCTGCACTGACTGGAATGACACTCATTCCAGAATCACGTTGCCAGAAGCCAGAGGACAACATTCAAACAAGTGGTGCAATTTTGTGTCTCTCGTTTTTCATAGCATGCAGCTTTGCTGCTTATGCAGCCTGCTGGGAATAAAGGAAATGACTTTGCAGGAAGCACAAGTGTGGTGATTATTATTGTTATTACTAAGTTTTTTCTTTTATTGTAGGGAATGTTATATGGATGAAATCCCTGAACAGCATTTTACAATTGGAGGCTACCTTTCCTAGTGAGATCACATTGCACTTTACTGTGAGCGGTATCATTTCTGACATGAAGACAATGAAGCAGGAATTAGGCAGGTTGTCAAGTGCCTCACAGCACTGGACAATTAGGGGTTTAGCACTTTTTGCCTCATTTATAAAGAATCATGGGTTACTCTGGGTGAATACTGGGAAAGCTCATTTGCTTGTCACCTACTTTTGCCTGCAAAATCTTGTCCTTAACCATCAACACTTCAAAAATACCACCTCTGGATTCAGATTACTAACCAGACTGGCACACATTGATGCTGTTGTGTGATCAATTTGGTTTGAGGAGTGCTCCACATGCCGGAGGCGAGAAAATCACCACATTGCTTTTTAAATTGTAACTGAAAATTTGTCTACTTGTCTTCCTGAGAATTGGAATTAGCCAACAAGATGAGCTGGACAGTTTTAGGACATCTTCAGGGCACTCTGATTTTTCTCTGTCAGCTGTGCTCCCCGGAGATGTGCCATGAATTGAGCACCAGACGTGCTGGAACAGCTCTTGTCGACTGTGCAGTGCCTCATCCTCGCTGGCTTTGGCCTTTCAAGACAGAGCCCAAACAGAGCTGTGAGTCAAGCAGAAAAGCTGGTGGCAGGACTCTGCACAGCTGATTTTGGGTGACAGTGCAGCTGCCTGCTGGGGTGGGCTGGACTGACTCACTGGTAGAAATGAGGAAAACAAGTGTGGGAGGAATAAGAGTCCATCTGGGATCTGGATGAGAGTGGGATTAAGGGAAACAAGGCTGACAGGGGAGAAGGGCCAGTTTTCAGTGGCTCTGAGGACTATTTAATTTCAAACCATCCTTTCAAGATTTTTAGATAATTACAACGCAGCTGCATTGTTTAGGAGACGGGGGAGTTATCCTAGAAATAGTTGAATATTTAAAGCTCTGCTTTTGTTAGTATGGCTGAAAAACACCCACTAGCCAGAAACTCGGGTGCAAAGAATTTACTTACATAAAGCAAAGAATATATAATGTGATTTATCGTAATTAGGAAGTTTTCAGCTGCACATTTTGAAAAGTTACAAAATCCAGTAAGGTTCCAGTTCTACAGAGTGCTGCACATAAGAACAGGTGTGTGGAAGCCACCCCGTTGAGGTCATTTGCACAAAAGTTTTTGCAAGAGTAGGGCCCAAGTATGTATCAATTATTTGCTAATGTAATATCTGCATTTTTGTTACTGTGGCTCTGGAGCATTGCTGCTGCTGCTGTATTTGCCAGTGGAATTAAATTTCTCTCCTACTGATGATGTCTTTCGGTGGACCTAGCAATATAAATTATAAATGCATTCCTTTACTCATGAAGGCTGGTTTTCTTCTGCTGAAAGCACTGTTAATGCAGAAAATACAAAAAATCGGGTCTCTTCTCACTGCTCATAGCATAATGCCTGGTAGAGAAACAGAGTTGCACTTTGCTCTTGCAGTCATTTTCCCTGCCGGCTTCAGTTCCCATTTCTCACTAAATCCTGCCACCAGGAGCTATAGCTGGGCAGGAACAGCTGGCAAATCCACTCTCTTATCTCTTGCTCTCTGGCCTCTGTCAAACATCACAGATGCCCCATGGCAGACATGACTTACTTAGATTTATCTCAGCTATTTTTTTGTATGGAAGGTCAGAATACACAGAACAAATTTGGGAGATGCAGCAGCAGAGTCAGGGCATAAATGTCTGGTAGAAAGAATGGAAACAATCCATGCACTTCAAAAGCTGCAGTTCTGACCAAAACATTTTCTGATTTCAGAAACATACTTTGCTAAACTCTTTCCTTTTCCATTTTACTCTTGTCTTAGTGAATTCATTCTATGTTCACTGCCTTTTTAAGGTACAAATTTCACAGAAGATCTGCTATTGCACCTGTCAGATACATTACTAATACCATGGGTAGTGAAGTTTCCTATGTAAGAGTCATATTTTTGGCATTTGGAGCCAAGTCCAGTGGTATGACTAGACCGACTGTTGTGCAGGTGAGTCACTGTGCAGGTGGCTTTTGCATCAGTGATGGGTGTCCATAGCTACAAAGGAAAAACAGATGTTTGAGTTCAGAAAATTTAGGCATTAAGATAAATTGGTCTGGGCTATTTTAGACTTGCAAACGCAGCAGGCAACAAGTAATATTTCAGTGTGTATGTGGGCATGTCCATTTTGAAGTCATAAACATCCTGTGTAAATGTTGCAGACACAGCAGCACACAGCTCCAGGCACAGCTATCTCAGGTCCTGAGCCTTTTCTCGTTTCTCATAGTCCAAAATGTAAAGGTGACTTTCTGTAAGCTTCCATTTTACCTACACAAGTTGGTATTTTACAGAGAGAACTCAAAACTGCCTGCAAGCTGTGAGGCATCCAAAGAGACTGTGCCAGTGCCTTGCTGATGCACATCCCTATGCAGTGTCCATGTTCCATTAGCCCTGCATCCTAACAGGCAAGTTCACTTCTGTGGGCCATTTCACTACTCCCCTCACTGGAACTGGAAGCTATAAAGTCACTGCCCTGACTTCTGAAAGGGTTTTTTTATGATTTGAATTTCTCTCAATATTTGTACCTGTGTTCCATTGGATTTTTTGCCAATTTCTGCCCCAAAACAGTAAGCAAAACACTGAATGGGTAATTGCCATGTTGCATCAGGTGTAGTTATGAACATATAATAATTCCTTACTGTATGATGACCATCTGAACTAGATGTAGAACTAACACAAAATCCTTCAGTGTCATTGGTATGTCATGGCTAATCAGCTGTAGTTAACAGTCTTGTTACATTTTGGATGTAAAAGTATGTGATGCATGAAATGGGAGCAGCTGAACACCCCTAGTAGGTAAGTAAAGGTGTTTTTTAATTCCTAGAGATGTGTAAGCAATGGCAAAACAAGGATACCACAGGGCACCAGTCTCAGAGGTAGATTTCTCCAGGCCAGCACAGAACAAGAAAAAACCCAAACAACTAGAGCTGGAAAGAGGAATCATCAAAACTTGTATTTTCTTTCCCAAATATTTGAGCAATGAGAGGAAAGCTGCTATCCTGGCAAATCAAAGAAAATATAATGAGGGTTTGTTCTTATGTATGCACACACTAAGTGCACATGTTAGTTACAGTAAGTACTAATTCCAGGGAAGAGTTTTAACTTAAATTACTCTGTCACCAAGTTACATCCTGTAGAAGGACACACAATTCAGAATGAAGCTGACACTTCCTCCACAGATAAAGGATCTCATGTGGTGCAGAACTTTGTGTGCATGGTTTGAGTCCATATGGGCCAAACCCTGTATTTGTCACAGCCATATGGATGCTTATATATATTTTGGTTCTGTTGTAACTGGATAAAGCACGGTGACAGAAATGGGTAGCAGTTCTCATTCCCAGTCAGTTCCCATTGCCTCGATATCTCTGGTGGCTGAACTAACTACTGAGCTACATATCCATGCTCCCTTTTGGTCTCTGATTCTGTCAGTCTTGAGGGTGTAAAATGGAAAGGATGACTCATCAATATCCCATTTTTAAGGTCTTCTGGCAGAGGGGAGCATTAACATAGGTGTCCCCTGTGCCATCACTTACACAACCCCAGGTGTGTGCACACTCACCTGCTGTCACTTTTCCCCTGTTGTTTTACAGCCCCACTTCAGGACTGGTTTTCCCTGAGCACAACAAACAAAACCACCTATCCTTCAGTTTCTGAAGTTCTCTCATGTACTTGCTGCTACAGCAGAGTTGTCCTTGGCAATGTCTTTTCTGACCATACTTCACACCTCATTAGCCTTTTCCAGGCCCAAGATTTCTTTCAGCACAAAAAGGTGTAATTGCTACTAGTGTTGCATAGCAGGGAATGATACGTTCTATTATATTCTTTGCACTAAATTGTTTTTCTATCTGGATACAAGGTGGAAGATTTTTAGGCTCTACCACAATAAATTAATAACCTGCAAAAAAAGGGGAAGGCAGTGTTTATTAGGGTAGATGATGTTGAAAAGTATATGCAACACACACAGATCTGTAATCTGCATTCTTTGTTCTTGTTTAAAATGGGTTACAGTAATTTCAGACATTGTGGACTAGCAAGTGCATGTGAATTCTTAGTGCAACTTGGACATTAAGAGAGGGCAGACAGTCCTTGGCTGTTTAAAAACGGGAATATTAGGCAGAGATAGAAAAAATATCATCTGAGGCATATGTGAAAGTCACTGGGATTAATACAACGTTATTTTCTACATTTCAAATTAGAGGTTGCACAGCAAAAAAGGGTTTGCAAATGCTCTAAGAATGATACAGCAAAGGGGTAACAGAGCTAAACCTATTGCAGTTTATCCAAGGAATAAACAAAAGCTCTGCTTACTGCATTCACACAGAAGGCTTTACCTGCTGTACCAAGTCTTTAAATCTTGTCAGAAAAGTAGTAACATTTTATTAGAATGTTAAGGCTAGATTGATGTGGGTAGGTAATAAAATTTCATAAGAACACATAAATAATTTCTCTGAAGAAAGATCCTCTGTTACTTGAAGTGTTTGGATAAGTTCCTAGAAGATGGCATTGGACCCGACATCACTGGTTTGATTCAGGAAGAACTCTTTGCTTTGCATTAGCCAAGGATTCAGCCTGAGTGATCCTTTTTCCCCCCGTTGGCCATGAAGTCTATGAAACAGAATTTTTCAACTTGAAATCTTTCCATAAAGCTTCCTCCTCATTCTAAATATACAAGAAGTTACAGCAGGGAATGGAGGTGGTGTCTCTCTTCCAGTTGTGGAATATATTACTCCCTTCAGCCTCAGATCTTCTGAACCCTTTCCCAAGAGTATCCCACACAAACTTGACTGAGTGAAGTCCTTCAGTAAGGACTCCACTCCTAACCTTTGTTCTCTGCAAAAGTTGTTTATATCTTTTTCCTACCTGAATTTCTCCACTCCTTCTGCAAATATATTAATTATCTAAAGAAATAATTATATCAAAATTTTGCATCTTTTTAATAAAAGTCCACTGGCTTCAACATAAGATTTGAAGATGGGAGTTTTGTTATGAATTTATTATGAAATGGCAGATGACTTAATGTATGTAACTGAACTCTAAAGGGAGTGAATAATCCCTGCTTAGTTTTTACTCTGTTGCTGTGTTAAGGTCTGTGACATCAAATTGAGTTGTTGATGCATGTGGTCCATGAAGATCCCATAAGAACTTTACATACGATCTGGCTTTGTTTATACACACGAGTTAAAGATAGACAGAGCCAAAGAACAGCATTTAATGTTTATTAAGCCTTTGCAAAAACATAGACAATTTCAGTCACCTTGAAATTCATTATTTTAGTAAAATTCAAGTATTTCTTGCACATCTCACTGGATTGGCACTAGCAGTAGAGGCAGCAGCACAAGCAGGAAGCACTGGCACTTACAGCAGAGAATTGGAAGGCTGAAGCTGCATGGATTTCAAAGGTTGTTCTATAAAGAGAACTCAGCATATCAGAGATGGTAACAGACTAGAGGCAGTTTCACCTCCACTGCAGCAGGAACTGGTTATTTTATGCTGTGTTACTGGGTGGGTGCTTCTGGTGTGAAAAAGACAGAGGCCTTCTGGTAAATTTTCCAAGAAGGATGTATTTAGCATACTAGTAAGCACAGAAGGTTCATTTACATAAAAGATTTGCAGTAGAAAAATAAATTTGGAAATTCTCATTTTATCAAATTCAGACTCCACATCTCCACAGCCATCCAGAATAACATGGAGCTGGAACTGATATAAATGTCTGCTCATCCCATTTACTTTTTGAGAGGATCCATGACATAAAAATACCACCTGACTGCAGGCCTAATAGCTGCTGGCAGTGTGTTGCTCCTTCCTGAGTACCTATGTGATGTATAATTCTGTTCATCCTGCTGGTTGTGGAAATCTCCATGTTCAGCTGGCAGTAAGATCAGTGCAATTCCTGGAAATAGTCACAAAGCCCTTATGACTGTTCTTGAAAGGGTAGCAGAGAGACATCAGGGTAAATCTTGCCCATCTTTTTCTTATTTCTTTTTTTATTCCCCTAAGAAATTACTGAGTTGCTTGAAGAAGCAAACGAAAGTTTACATATGTGTCAAATAGGGTTGGACTAGATGACCTGGGATGGACATACAGACATCCTTCCCAACCTCAACCATTCTGTTATTCTGTGAAATTAATCTTCTAAGCCAAAAAGGTATCAAGAAATAATGAAGGCTCTGACAACTAAGAGATTAAGTCCTCAGACTAAACTGTCAGAGGAAGAAAATCTTTAGAAGGTCCATTAATTTATGCACACTGAGAAATTGCCCCAATGCAGCTTCATTATTTTGCATTATCTGGGTCTGAAATGATTGTCAGACCAATCACTGCTCATAATTAAAAGGGAAAAATCACAAATTTTTGATGTGAAAAGGGATTTTGTGTTACTTAGCTGTCAAGTGCCTTAACAAGAGAAACAGAGAAAGTGAAAGGATTATGCAGGATCTAAAGTCTACTGAAATATAAGAGCCACAGGCTTCCATTACAGGACAGAACTGTGCTTCAAGTAATAAAAGATGGATAGAAATCCTGAACTCCCCAGCCAGAGAAATGTGAAGACAAAACAGGATTTATCTCAAATTCCCAAGCAAAAAGTTGGCAGCACAAAAGCAAGAGCAATAAAGCACAGCTTGCATAAGCTTTTGAGCCATTTAAAATAAAATATGGATCTTTCATTTATTAGTTAGTCCTGATGAAGAAAGGCATCAGCATTATGCAGATCATGAGTTATAAATTCTTGATCCATCTGGGGATAAAGTTTTACCAACTATAGCCATGAAGAAAGAGTTTTGTTACAACAAAGCATCACATACTCCTTACAGCAAACCAACAGCATTTCACTCTCCTTGTAATAACATTATTTCCAGTTCCCTTCTCCAAGTGAATGCTATTAATCATTAAGCATGTAAGGCACAAGCAGAAATAAAAATAAATAGCATCTGTAAAAAAAAAAGTTAAATACTTAATTAGCACACCTTACCTGAAACTTTTAGCTCTTAGTTAATAGAACAGACTTTAGAATACCAGTCTGATCCCAAAAATATCAACAGAAAGAAAACACTACTGAAATTGCTTCTTTATCCTGAGGACTTTACACACAAGGACAGTTCAACAGCTACAGCTGTCTAAAGCATCTACTCACTCATTTTTTAAATAGACACACAAAATGCACTTAGTTCCTCTGGGCATTTCTATTCCTCCTGGGATGGCCAGCATCAGGACTGTTCAATTCACACCTTGTGATTCATGCAGCAACATCCAGCAAGGGAATTCAACTCGCCAAATATAGGCATCTACAAAGAAACTATTGAGACAGCTGCCAGTCATCTCAGCCTCCATGCTACAGATGGAGAGAAATGGGCCCTTACAGTGCACATTTCAACATACAGAGCTGAAAACAATTAGCCAAGCTGGAGATGTCCATGCTAAAGTTGTCAAAAGTCAATTAAAATCAATTCCACCTTGAGGCTGTAGGCAGGTGTGCTCTTCCACATCTGCCTGTGCAGCTGAAGATGGAATTGCAGTGACTTGTCCATCCTGAGAGGGAAGGCACCTCCTCCACCTGCCTGCCACCAGAACAGGCTATGGAAGCAGTCCCTGCCTTCTACCCTCCTCCCACTGCTGCAGTCCTCTGGTCAAAGCCACATGGGCACTTTGCATCACTCCTGACCACTGGGTTATGCTAAACCAGTTGATTTTACCTGAAATAAATTAGGCAGTGCTTACACGATCCCTTTTTCTTTCTCAGCTAAGCAGCACTGGGCTCCTCCAGTGACAAATAATTGTTAGCAATATATTAAGTAGTACAGCTGCTGGCCAAAAGAATGGATATTTACAGCCTAAACAGGCTTTGGTACACTATTTAGACAAGACTGAGGAATTCAGACATTCCTCAAAGTTGTTCATTATTGTTGGAACAGAGGGATGACTCTTCACTTTAGAATCAGACCCATTAAATCAGATACTCTTTCAGGCTTACAATTTAGTAACTTCAAGGCATAAAATCCCATTCTAACGTAGCAAGGGCTCCTTTACTGGTCTGATTTCAACTTACTGCAATCACAGAAATTTGCACAGTTCCTGTTTCAAGATCCATATGCACATATAACAAATACCCGTATCCAGACCTGGTCCTCAAGCTGACAAAGCAATTTCAGAATTAATTTTCACCTTCTCCTAGTCTCCTATGTATAATTATCCAGTGTCTTCTATGAATAGGAATGTTTAAAAGCCATTTGAGGAAGAAATNATATATATATATATATATAGCTGGGTTCTCCCATTCCTGTTATCGTCCTTCCCATGTTTTTTTTCTTCAAAATTTTAATTATATCTTCAATATGATGAATCAACTGAAAAGAGTGGAGCAGTCAAGACTCCCATGTACCCTTGGCTCTTGAGGAGCAAAGGAAGCAGTGGCTGTACACAGAACAAAAGCTCTCTGCAGTGTTTGGGGGTTCCACTGTGCAGGAGCTGCTTTTGACTGACCCCAAAGGTCAGTGGGCAGCCCCCACCCCAAAGGGCTCTGACCAAAGTAATCTTTATTCTCACAGGTAAGATAAACCAGGTACAAATATAGTTCAGGTTTGTATATTCTATGAAATAATTAATTTCCTATATAAATTTTCATGTAAAATAAAACAAGTTGGCCCCATAGAAAAGTGGGCTCTACAAACACAGCACTTTTGTTTCTTCTCAATGAAACAGATTCAATGCCACTTTTTAGATGTGGAATCCATTAAATTTGTTCTGCAAAGTAATCTTGCATTGATAACAACTGTCAAGTCAACAACTGATGATTTAATGTTCTATTCCCCTTTTTCTAGCAATTACAAGTGGCTTGAAAATTAAATTACAGTTAATATTTCTCCCCAGTGAGACAGTCTGACATGATGTGCAAATGCTTACATTGCTCTGTAAGTCAGTTATTCCCAGATGAGATGGGCTGACAGCATGAAAATAATTAAATGTCAATATACAACTGGCCTCTTTTATGGAAAATAAACAGGCACAAAGACAAACTGTTCCACTGCTTATACTAACCACCAAATGTTGAGATAACTGCTTATTTTAAACACAACAATGAGGCTGCAGTGTGATTTACTGACTTTCACAAATCCAGTTTAGCAATTTAGAACGTGTTCAGAACTAAAGTTATTTGTCTGATGATTCTTCATCTGCATTGACCTTCTCTCCTTGGAGCCACATAAATGCTGACTTTGCTGTGCCGTCTCCACTCTGTTGGGAAAAGCAAATGAAGGAAGCCCAGACAAAGCCACAGAGCCCAGTGTAAGCTGTTCGCAGGTGAACTGGGATCAAAATGAAGTTTGACAGCTGTGTTGGAAGGAGAGAGAGCTCAGTTAGTGCTCCAGGCATTGTTACCCACCCAACAACTCCACTGCTTCTCCCGGGGTCAGACACAGTGTGGCTGCACAGGACTGGGTTCTACAGCAGGGAGAGGCTCACAGAGTCACCCTGAGAACTCACCTGCACAAAAGGCCAGTACATCAGTCCTGTCTGAAAGGAAAACAAATCGTTTGTTATTCGTACAGATTTCAACCACCAAGATTCATTTTCTCCACATTCAGTGAAGACTGAAACGTATTTGAGTGAAGTTAATAAAAGCTGTTCAATTACAAAAGGAGTTGCTTAACCTGGAGGTTGCCATATTAAACTTCTACTCATCTCCATGAACCTCTATGCTCTGAGTTTGTCAAACACATTATTCTAACTCATTTTAAATACAAAATACCCTAAGCACAGTTAAGTCTTCACAGACATCTGACACCAGACACAATAAACGCATTTACCAGATGGGTGAACAAATGTTTAAACATGCGAACATTTGTTTCAGCCATTAATGAAAAATACCACTGAATTCTATTTATTTCACACTTGCAATGCTCCTTCTTACTCATACACGTAAGGCATATTTAGAAAAATCAATGGATAATTTACTCATAGAACATAAGGCTGATAGAAACCTTATGTTTTGGTAGGCTATAGTGGGCACTGCTTTTAGAATCATCTTCCATAGGAATAAAAATAACCTTTTTCCATCCTACCTATATAGTTCTACAATATGAAGAGAAACTCACAGTGAAATCACATTTTCTCCTGTAACTTTTTTCCTGCTAATCCATCATTCTTCTTGCATCTGAGAAACCTTTCACATTCTCAGCTTGCTCAGCTCTGAGGTAGCATGGATAATTATGTCTTGCGTGTGCAGAAATGCAAATTGAAGCCAGCTGTTTATAGCAAAGCCTTCTTAAAACAAGGGGGTTTGTTTCTGAACGTGAGAAGATTGTCACTGAAAAGTACAGGCTAAAAATGATTCTCAAAGAAGGTGTCTCTGTAATTAATAATTTTTCATGTAAAATAAAACAATATGCATGTAAGTGTTGTCAATAATATCACTAACTAAACACTGGTGTGTGGGTAGTTCTTAAGACAAAAGACAAAAAAACCCTGAATCAGTGTTGTATTGTAGGGCTGTCGTTCAAAGAGCTGGGTGCAAGTGTTATGCATATAAACACTGTACATTTCATTTTTTAAATGGCATAATTTCACCCATCCAGCAGCACTGCCTAACCCAAGCTGCCTTCACTTCATGTGACTGCTGGTACTTAAAGCTTCCTACACATAATCAAATAAAGGAGAGAGAGAGAGAGAGAAAGAGAGAAGGAAAGAAAGATTGATTTCAAATAGTTTATACTTTTTTTGTTGTTGTTTACTTGTGAGATAAGCAAATTGCTTGCCTCACCTTATATGTATTCCAAAATTTCTTTTTACAGTCTGAAAAGATGTCCTCTTTCCTCTGAAGGATGCTCATACCTAGTGGTAAAATATTTACAACAATCAGAGAAAATGCAAAAAATGAAATGTTCACATTTTCCACTGATATCCCAGACCTTTCTCAAAATACATTATTATAACTTTGAAAAAAAAGGCTGATATTGTTACAAAAATACCATTCTGCCTACCTGATAGTGCTACATCAAATCTCCTCATCTAATGACTTGACTCCCAGCATTGATGCCCGAGATCAGCTGGGATTTTCTGAGTGTACAGGTGTTGTAGAATCTGTTTCTCTGCCATACCACATGCCACTGGTGTAGTGGTGGAACAGAGAGGATGAAAGCACCTTTTGCACCCATGAGAGAGAGAATAAGGCATTTTGCACATAAGCAGAGGCTCCTTAGTCTGACTCTGGGATCTTTCTAGATATTCCCATGCTTTGGGGTCATCAGTATCTCTCAATGGATGTGTTCTTTTACTGCTACCCACTTCAGGGGATTTTACTATCCCTTTTCTGGTCCTTCAGATCCTGCTGCTCCTTGGGCAATTCTCAACTCAAGTTGTGACATAGTTAAGATTTTGAGAGGAAGTATCTGGTGTTTGACTTCTTTTTTTTTTTACGTTATTTCTCTTCAATCACAAATTGAATGATTTCCCTGTTGGAGTGACAGAATACAGATGTCCCAATCCCAGACAAAAAGAGGACTGTCTTATTCTTACACATCAAGTTGAAGTGAAATGAGAACATTAATTACATTAGTCTTACCTATTAATTTTCTTATTCCCTCACGTTTATTTCTGAAATAGATACTAGACTTTAAAGTATCTTGTTACTTGTTAGCTTTTGAGATTAGCCATTAGTAACACGCTTTATTTCCATGGATTCTCACAGCGGAAGCTGGTTCGCTGAATTATGGCATTTCCTGACATTTACAGCTGTGTTTTGGAAAATGAGCCAGCTGCTGTTGAGAACTGAGCACACCAATTCAAAGAGCCATGGATGGTACAATCCTTGTAAGGTTCTTTGCATTCTTTGTTGCTAATTAAAAGCTACGGGCCCGACCGAGCTCAGGGCAAGCCTCCTTTGGTCCAGCACCCCTCATGGAAAGCTCTAAAGCGCCCCAGGCGGTTCAGCATCCTCCGGGGGGAGCTGCCGGGGTCTGCAAAGCCACCCGGCCGCGGCTCCCGCTCCGACCGCCCGGGCAGCGGCGTTTTGGGGGTGCGGGAGCCGCTCCGGGCGGGCAGGGGACCCCCGCCCGCCCCGGCCTCCGTGGGGCGGACGCCGGTGCCGCCGGCGGAGCCCGCCGGCCGGGCCAGGCGCGGGTCGCGCTGCGGGGCCGCTGCCGGCGCGGGGCTCTGCGGGCGGCGGAGCCCCCGGCACTCACCCGTGTAGAAGGCGAGGACGGCGACGGGCGCGCCCAGGAGCTGATCGCAGAGCACCTTGCCCAGCACGGCATGCGGGCGGCGGCCGGGCAGAGCCCGCTCCAGCGCCCGCAGCCAGACGTAGCTGAAGTTGCCGTGGAAGGCCAGGGCCACCAGCGCCACACGCCGCGTCTGCGCCCAGTCGGGCGGCTGTCCCCGCAGCAGCTGCTGCGCCGCGTCCCCCGCCGCGAACAGCCCCCCGTAGAGCAGCACGTTGCAGAGCCAAGGGAAGCGCCGCACCCCGCGCCGCAGCGCCCCGGCCATCGCCCGCCGCCGCTTCCGCCTCTTCTTCCTCCTCCTTCTCCTCCTCCTCCTCCTTCCCGCGGGCCCGCCCGCCGCCGCCCCGGCCCCGCCGCCGCCTCGCCATCCCCGCGGCCCCGGAGCGCTCTCTCTGCCGGGGAGGGCCGGCTTGCTCCCCACGCCGGGCCCCGGTGGGTGGTGGATGATCCGCGGGTGACGGCAGGGCAGCTCGTGGGATCGCTTCTCAAGTGCCTGTGCATTCACCCCGAAAATGTAGGTGACTGTGTCGCCTGGGCTTTGGTCTAAGTAGCAACATTGGGTCACTGTGCATTGGTGCCGCGACTATTGAGTGACAAATGAAAACTGGACACTGTTTCCTTATTATCTTTTTAAAATTATGTCCTTATTGTGTGCTTACATGAGTAGGTTATGGCTTTTTCTTCTCAATTTTGCCCTTGTTTTGCAGTCTCAGCAGGGTCGATGCACACCTGCTGAGCAGCAGCAGCAGCCCGTGGGGTTCCTCTGCTTTGCCCTCTGCTGCTGAGACAACTTGAGGAGAAAGCCACAAGTGATGTGAGGTTATTGAAGAGAGACTCGTGTACATAGCTTTGTACACACAGAACCAGTGCCACAAAGCGGATCTGAAGTCCACGCAGTGAGGTGACACCGAGGGTGGCTCGTGTCCCTCTTGGCCACGGAAGAAAAGGAGCGCATCCGGGAGCGCCGGAGTTCCCCTTGCTCCTGGCAATGGGCTCAGGCTTAACTGAGGGAACCATCTCCAGGCAGGAGGTGGCAGTTCGCTCTGTGACCTGGATTAATGCATTTGAAACTATCACGAATTCTTCCATGAACGACTAAAAATAGGCATGGATGGTTTGTAGATTTAAGTAAATTTTAGTAAGAGTGTAGAGCGCGCTGTGTCAGGGCCCAGAGGTTGCCCTTCCCGGCTCCTCATCCCAACACATCCCTGCACAAAACAACGCCAGCTGCTAACAGTGCAATTAAATAACAGCAATAGCACTAAAAATCAGCAGTAATAGGACGAATGATATGTACCGAAAAGTAACTCCAGCTTGGAAGAACAGAAATAAAGCACAGGAAAAGCCCAGGGTTTGGGTCTCTGAGGGCTGGTTGTCGGATGGGAGCCCACAGGCAGGTGCGTGCTGTCCGCCTCGGTTGTGCAGCGTGCCGGCTCGGGACCCGTACGCGGAGGAAAGGCTTTGGTGTCCCCGCAGGCGACAGTGGGGTGGCAACCGAGAGGTGCGCGAAGGCTGGGGCCACGCAAAGCCCTGCCCCGGTCCGGCCTGCCACGACCCGCCGCAGCGGGGACTCGAACCCGGGCACTCGTAGCTCCGATCCGGACGGCGCTCCCTGCGCATGTGCCAGTATCTGTCACTGACCCCCGGGCGCTCTCTGGGACTGTTCCACCAGCCGGCGTGGGGGGGAGCAACTTCAGGCGGTACGCGGAGCTCAGGGCCGGCCACGGCCCCGCCGCGCAGTGCGCAGTGTAGCCGCCGCGCACCCCCCCTCCGGGGCGGCGCGGTGGTGCGTGCGGCGGGGGGCGGGCCGGTTGCCCAGGTGAGCGCGCGAGCGCGGCCCGCCCCGCGCGGCCCCGTCAGCGCTGCCAGCGTGGAGCGGCCGGGGCGGCACCGCCGGGCCCGTGGCCATGGACGGCTCGCTGGAGAAGGTCTGCGGGGCAGCGCCGCGGGGCCGGGGCCGCGCCGCGAGCCGCTGCTGCGGCGGGTGCGATGGGGCCGGGGCCGCGGGGAGGGGCGCGGGCTGGCGACGGCCGGGGCTCGGTGCGCGGCGCTGCCCCCGGGGCTGAGGCGGCTCCGCCTGCCGGAGCTTTGGGGCAGCAGTGGAGTCCCCGGGCGTGTCCCCCCCGCAGCCGCCGGTGTGATCGGCATCCATGTCCCGGATCTGGAACTAGGCAGAATAACTATCAGGAAATGCTTCGGGAGCGGGTTTTTTGTTTTCTTTAAAAAAAAAAAAAGGTGGAGCTTATTTCCTGTGAGTGTTAGCCTTCAGCAGGATAGGAGAGGAAATATTACTAAATAAATTATTATTTTACCCTTTTTTTATTATTATTGAGATGGAGGCTTTCGCTGCCGTGTGTTTGCTCTGCTGCCCGGTGCAGTGTAGAAAGCAAATATTGGTTGAGCAGAGCCGTGGGTGCCGGACAGAGCCTGTTTGTCACTGTGAGTCAGTGGCTGCTCCACACCTGTGCTGGGGCCCGAGGGTCCTGCCCCTCCCGGAGCTTGTCCCGGTCCCTCGGTGGCTGTGGGGACAGTGTGCCTCGAATTACGAGCACTTTGTGTGCTTAAAGCTTCATGCACACGCCCCTCCTTGAGTCCTTTACTATGTGTAACATGCTCGGGTTTATGTGATCCTTGGGGTGGTCCAGAGAAATTTGAATGGGATGTGCTCCAGTGAAATGGTTAGGGAATTCGAGAAGTATCCTTCTGACGTGGCTAATGGGTTGATGGCAAAAAAGTTTTATATATTACAAGCTTCCTGAAGAATACACTGTTACAGAGTGTTTGTTAGTGTTTAAAAGCTTAGGTTCTTTACTGGTGCTGACAGAAATGACTCCTGCCTGTTCTGAAAAAAAATTAATTATTTCAGTAAAACTTCATTGGAATAGTTTGGAGTATGCTGTCTATGAACTGGACTCAAAGAGAACACGTGTGTGATACGTGGTTATTTAAAGAAGGTCCATTAATACAGGACAGCTGTAGTACGGACTAAGTTCTTTGCTTGACTAGTTCATCATAAGAAGCAATAAACACACTGTAAGAATGAAACACTCAAAAGAAGTCCATGTTTTGATTGTTCTTGATGTGAGGAATAGTCTATAATGGTCTGCAAAAACTTGCACGTCTGATTTTTCCATGCATGCAGATAGACATGTGTCAAGAACAGTCATTTGGTTTACTTCCTCTCTTGTTTATCACAGCTTTTTTCCACATGTGTGATAAAAGCTGTAGTCCTCTGTATAATAAAATGCCATAATACAATTATGGTCTTCTAGATATTTAGCAGTAAATGCCCTCCTGGAATAGTCTTTGGTTAAGATTGTGGTAAATCTGTACAATTTGTAGTTTATCAGGTCTTGAGCATGTTATGTCAGAAGTCTTCTCCCCAAATATATTTGAAATTCCTCCAAGCTGAGGGGAATTTTTCTGCAGAGAATGTCTGTCCACTTATCTTGTGAACATTATTTAAGCATTATCATGATAGATTTGAGGCTGTCTTTTCTTTGAACCATGGATTCTCTCCTTGCTGTGTATTTGTACATGTAGCTTTGCAGGGTGCTGGTGATGTGATAAGTACTTTTTAACTTGTGTTAACATTTGTTCCAACTCTGTACTTTTTCATAACCATTTTGGTACAATCATCTAATGATCTGTAATGCAGTGAGGTTGTGTGACTGCAGTCATTAGGGTCTAGCAAATGGAAAAATATTTTTTTACCAGATGAGCAACTTGCTGAGAATTGAAAACATTGCACAGTAGGACTGCAATGAAAACCATTGTAGAATCTGACACACAGGTGTGCACAACAAAAATCTTTTGGTTTGATTTTGCAAATTAACTTTGTTTCAGCAGAAATGTTTTTGCATTATTTTTTAAGGTATTGTGTGTCATAAGTGATAGAATTACAATTAATTTTATTTGAAATTCAGAAATCTTGTTGGGCTGAACTTGTTTAAATAATTCTGGAAGCCTGTGTTAGATTTCAAAAGTTCGCCTTTACAGAACTATTCTATTTTTTTTTTCATTTGGATTTTGATAGAAGTGACCAGTCTTCTGAAGGATTTTAAATTTCAAGTAAGGTGACTTTGTCAATGGCAAAATAATGCAAATTCTTTCCTTGTAACTTCTTGCTGTCTCTACAGCAGTATTTTCCCTAAACATGAAAACTGTTTTGGTTTCTTGCTCAGCCTGTGACTCTTTTGTTACTGTATTATTTACCACAACATGCTGGTAAGTTTACAGACAACTCACAGCAGCAGAGCTGCATTAAGGTCCTGCCGCATGTCAGGGGAATAAATAAAGACTAGAAGAGCAAACATCTATAAGCAGAAGTCTTGTGATGACACAATGCTATTTTTATTCAAGCCAAATAGTCATGAAGTGTCTGCTTTTTTTTTTTTTTTTNTACCCCAGGCAATAAAAACAATATTCTTTTGGCTGAACAATATTGATATTGTTTGAGATTAAGTTACTGGCGAGAAGAGGGTTTGGTTTTTTATGGTAAAACTTCACGGAAAAACTTTTTTAAGGTGTTATAATAATGTAGTGGGAAAATGAGCTCCCATGAAACGGAATGAGCTACACCTTTGAGTTTCTTTGCACATTAGTTTATGTCAGTTTAAAATTCATCCCATTATTTCAATAGGAGTACAGCTTACAGAAATGCAAAATCAAGATTGTAAAACATTGGTATAGAAGCAGCATTCTCCCTTTTGAATTTGCAATTAATTTTCAGTCTGATCACAGTTGGAGAATGGCCCCTTATCCTCTCCCCAGTTGCCAGGTGACTCCAAGGTGTGACATCCTGCCTATAAAATCATAAACAGTTCAAAGTACTTAATAAAATCGTAACAGATTAGTTACAGAATAGGGAAGTGACTACAAATCAAAGCTGTTGCAGGATAACCTGAGGGAGCTGGATTAACACATTTGAAGGCAGTGAATGATAAAAGTCGAAGTGGGCTGAGTGAGGTGTGTCAGGGGCTCTGGGGGCTGAAGGAGGCAGGAGGTGTTGGGATACTGAGCCTGGAAGGACAGAGCTGTGGCTGGGGCCTCCTTGGAGCTTGGAAGGATTTTCATGTCTTGTAACTCCCCTGGTCAAAGGCTGCCTGTGATCCAGGGGAAGGACTGAGTGCAGAAACTTCCCTTTAACCCCCTAAACACCTGTGCTGCCCTGTGCTTCTGAAGGGAGTGTTCAAGAGCTCCTCCCACGGTCATTTTCAAAACCAGTTCAAGACCATGAAAAAAAAATACTCTGTTTATTACTGCTCTTGTTATTAAAGTGTGTTCAGAAACCTTTCTTAACTAAATGGTTTGTTGCTGCAACTTTGCCACACCTGTTTTTCTTGCTGCTTAAAAAAAAGCAGAAAGTCTCCTGCTCCCCACCTCCATGCCCTTAGTAATGTGGGCAGAGGAGGAGCATATAAAAAGTTCAGCATGCAGCAAGTAAAGGTGGGCTTTTTCTCCTTCCAGAATTCAGAGGAGAAAATAAGCTGCTGCATATCCACTTAGCAATTGGAAACAATCAGAAGGGATTAATTTTCCAATTCAGCACATACCAGAATTGTGGATTCAAAGACTGTGAATTTCCTAGCATTTTTTGGAGTTTAGTGTAATTTAGGAGTTTTAAAACTGTATTTTATGTAGTGATTCTGGCATCTTAGTGGCAGAAGGGTTTCATGTGTGTGTAATTATTTGTGATTGAGACAGGATGAGTCACAAGTTAACAATGTGCAGTTTTTAACATCTGATGTAATTTCAGCAGGTGAATTTTATGTTAGTAGCAAACAAGAGTACCTCAGAGCCCTTTTTGTAATCTCTAGTCCTCATTTACAACAGATCTCTTTGAATATTGCATGCAATGCTAAGGAAGGTTCAAACAAATAACTGCCTTCCAGCCACTGATCATGTTTTATGGCAGCCTGAATTAAATTATGTGAGATAATCACAATCAGTAGATTAGTCCAATCATTTACTCCCTTAAGGGCTTGCAGGAGCAAAACTGATTTTTTTTTTCCTGAACTTCTTTCCAGAATTTCTTTGACGTGGTGCAACTCTGGAAACCACTCAAAATGTATGGGCATATTGCCAAAGATCAGATTTATATTTTTCCTTTGGCTATATCTGTTTTCTTCTGAGTATTGAATGCTTGCGGTGTCTGTTGGGTTTTTTTAATCTCTGACGAGGTCTGGAACTTTTTGTATTTGCACTGCTTCGTCATTTAGTGGTTAATTAGGTTGTTGTACAAGTCAGTGTAAAAGTGTAAAAACCTATTTATTGCTGAATGCTGGGAGTTCTGATGGTAAAATATTACTCAGCAGTTGCTCTGTTCTTTTGTTCACCCCCCAAACATTTGTCACTGGTCCCTTCCAAAGCCACAGAATAGAGAATTGTCAGTCTTGGTCTGATCACTGTGTCCACAGCTACTGATTCTTTCAGCCACCTACCACTTGCTGTAATGTGAGTTATAGCTCAAAATATTTGGTTAAAAATAGTCTTTGAACATATGGTAACTATCAGCTTAATTTTTTTTCCTTTCTTGATCAGTCTTCTGGATGAAAATAGTGTAAAATCCTCATGTAAATGAATCCCACTACCTTCTGTGATTAAATTTGCTTTTGTGTCTGCATCTGCCTGAGTGAATGCATTTGCCTGTGGGATTTTTTCCTTTAAACAACCCGTCTCCCCATCCTTAGCAGCAGCCTGCAGGGGTAAGCACCAGAGTCTTTGGTACATGGTTGATGGTTTGGAGTTGAATTCATGGTGGTTGTGCAGGGAGAAGGGACTCTGTGATGGGGTCACTTGAGTATCTCAGGGGGTTTTGCCATCTGACGTGGTGGGGCTTAGCAGTGGTGTTGTCTTCTACCCTTACACTGGGGAATATTTATTTTTCAAATATGGGTAAGACAGGCTCTGCCAGATGACACCTTCCACATTCTCTGGAAGCTTCAAGTGGCATCTAATCCTTAAAGGGATAAATGCTCCTGTCCAGGTGCCGTGTGTCAGTGTCACAAGCTTCTGTCAGGCCTCTTGGGTTAAAGTTTATGAAAGAGACGTCTTCAAAGCCACAGCAGTTCTTTGGGAAATACTTTGAGCTTGTCATCAGTTCAGGGCACATAGGTTCCATGATTTTTAAACTTTTCCATCCTGGCAATATCTGTGGTTACCTGGTTTCAGCAGTGAGATCAGGATTTTTGGCCTTTTCTGTGCAGCTGGAGGATAATTGCTGCATGTCAGCCTGTCTTAGCTGCTTGCTGCAGGTTAGTTTCACTCTTTTGTCTATATAAAGGGAATTTTTCCGGTTAGTTAAGATTAAAAACTGGTTTAAAGGTACAAAAAATAGGAAAAAATAGATTTACAACAGTATTTGGGTTAGGTGTTTTCTCCTCTCTTTTGAAAACTACAGTTGTAAAAGTCTGCTGGGGAAATGGCAGGGAACGATGCCATTTTATTTCTTATCTAGGGCAGTCTCAAAGGATACTTTCGTATCTTTCTAGGTCCAAATGTTGAGGTTTTAACCCCTTCTAGGATTTATTAGATTGTAGAGACAGTAGTAAGACAAAGGGATTGTGATCTTTTCTTTCTGAAAGTTGCTGTCTTTTTTCTGAAAGATGGTGGACCCTACGCTAGCAGAAATGGGGAAGAATCTGAACGAAGCAATGAAGATGTTGGAAGACAATCAGAGGTGTGTGCAAAGGATACAATAAAAAACAGCTGTTTGTGCTAAGGGGAAGATTATTTGTGTAACTGGCATTAAGCAGAAAAACCCCTCATGTTCCTGATAGTTTAAGGTCACATTGTCATTCTGAAGCTTACACCTATACAAATCAACTTTGTTTCTCAAATGCTGAGATTTTTAAAGTAAATATATACATATTTATATGTATATATACATGTTCTTTAAGTCTGATTTTCTAAGTTAGGATTTTTTTTATTATTGCAGTGCAAGTAATTTTTGATTCCTATATATATGAGATTCTTCTCTAAGCTTTCTGCTAAAGAACTGAAAACCCTAACAACTTGGGAACTCTTTGATTCAGTCTGAACTAAACTTTTCTGTTGATCTCATCTGGTTTATTTGTGAACCTGTTGTCAGTGAAACAGATACGTGTCAATGTGTATTTCTGCAAGTTAAAGCCAATTACATATTTGATGTTATCAAACAGAAACTAAATACAGAGTTTATTCTGTGTCTTTAACTTAGGAAAGTGGAGGAGGAAAATGAAAAGAAATATGCACGGAAGGATATTCCTGGACCACTCCAAGGCAGGTAGGCAGCAGCAATTTTTAGATAATGCTCTTTTCAAAATCTTAAACTACACATAACATGTTTGTCTTCTAAGCACCTTGCATTAATAGAAAAGTTAACATTTTGCAGGCACCATAATAATGTTTTTCCTATACTCACATAAGGGAAAAAGAGTAATGCTATAATCATACCAACTATTTTTGTCCTCATGTAGAAAAGAGAAAAAAAGATTAATTGTCCTTGGTGACTGAAATGTTGAACTCTTGGAATCTGATGAAGTAGTGCCTACAGCTGAGACTGAGACTCAAAGTAAACATAAACTTCTATTGAATTAAAGTACCCAGATTAAAAAAAATAACTGAGACTAATACGGTAGAGAACAGTAAGAAAAACCAAAAAATACCCCCAAACCCCAGAAACCTCCCACCTTTTCAGCACAGCTGTCTTTAGAAATTAAACAGACCACTTGTGCATAAGGCAGGTAAGACCATTGTACCTGAAAATGAAGATTTAAATTGGTTGTGTTCTCTGTGGGAGATGATCCTGCAGGAGCTCAGCCTTGCACTTTAGAAAATATTGCAGAAGCTATTTAAGGCTCTGCTGTGCAGAAACTAACCCTGGTTTTGAGTGGAGACACAGAGTTATCTTCCCTATGAATAAAATGCTATTCCAACTGTCAATTGTAAGTTCTAACACTACTGTAAATTTTAGTTGGAGTTATAAAAGTTGAGTTGTTGTGAATCTTTCCCAGGTTCACCATGTCACATGAGAAGTCTAACGTAGCTTGTGTCTGATGGAAACTGAGATTTGTTGGGATTTGTTTAAGAGATGTGCTGAGTTAAGAGCTGAAGCTGGTTCATGTGGATCCTTAGCTACTGCTTTGGTTGGCTGTGTAGCAATAAGAATTCAGTATTGGCAAGTCAGGCTTTTCACACCAAATTTTCAGGTTTTCATAAATTTGTTTTTCTGAGTCTCCTACTAAAAGCAAGTAGGGGGTTGAATTGATTGAGCATTCTCATCTTTGTTTGATCAGTTTTTCTGAGACCAAGGAACCATTTCTGTTGCTGTACTCAGCATTCAGTAAAACTGGAGTGTCCCAGATGGCCTCTTTAAATGCTGGTATTTACCTGTTTGTGTCTCTTTCATGTGGTTTTTTTTCCCCTCCCAGTGGCCAGGACATGGTGAGCATACTGCAGTTAGTTCAGAACCTAATGCATGGAGAGGAGGAAGAGGAGACTTCACAGTCCTACAGGTAAGGCCACTATCAGTTACTGTATGTGGAAGACACCTGATTTTTTTTATAGTCTGATCACTATAAAACTTATTCACTTAATTTTAAGTTCTATATGTTTTAGTATATATAATTTCTCTCTTTATTTTAATATATATACTTATATACTTAAGTATGTATATTATATATTTTAAAGTGTAAAATATTGTGCAGCCAGGTAACTTTTTAAAGGCACCTTACATTGTACAGTGAAGCAGAATAATGCACGAGGCTTGGCTTTCTTAAAATTACAAAGCTTCCATTACTAATTACTAAATTGAGTTATACAAGGGAATTGTTTCTCATGTGACAGCTCATTTTTTTCCACTTTCTGAAAGTTGTTTTAAGCCAGAAAGTCTTAAAGCTTTGAATACCAATAGATTTTTATAATGTATCTCTGTAGTTTTTAAAACAAAAGGAAATAATATTTGTTTCCATTTTTCAGTAAAATGGAAATAGTACTAACTGATCTGCAGAGGATTATTGAAAACTAACATTCAAAAAACATGTCCAAGATTAAAAAAAAAAACCACAAACCAAAACCATTAAATAAAAAAAAAACCAACATACAAAAAAAACCCCAACAAACAAAGAAAAGCTGTGCCCCTAAAAATAGTAATGTAAGTGTCCTGAGTTTTCAGTGCATAGGAGAGAAGGGTATTAATGCACTTTCATGTCCCAGTGCAGATAAGGTGCTTAGATCCAGCTCATGTTGGCAGGTTCAGAAGCAGGAGCTGTTCCTGTGAGCAGCTGTGTGCCCTGGCAGCTCAGTGTGTCACACACAGTGTCACACACAGTGGCACAGGGGTGGCTGTGATACACTGCACTTCTCTCTGCTAAATATTTCAATTGCACATCAACCAATTCTGCCCGTCTACATTAAAAATCCATAAACCCCATTTACTGTAATGCCCATGGCTTGGATTGATTGGCAGTTCCTCTGTTCTGGCTTGCAGACTTCAGAACCTTGGTGAGCAGGGTCACATGGCTCTACTGGGACACAGTTTGGCTGCTTATATATCCGTGCTGGACAGGGAAAGACTGAGAAAACTTACAACGAGGATCCTTTCTGACACTACTCTCTGGCTCTGCAGGCTTTTCAGGTGAGTCCCTGGGAATAACTTGTGTGACAAGGTAGTGATAATGTTTAAAAATGGATGTGACTTGACTGAGGATGTCAACAAAAGAAACCACTGTGCCACAAGCTTAGAAATCCTTGGAAAGTCTGAAGCACAACCTTAACCTAGCCTAAAGAGTATCAAGTTGCATTATCTTTAAAATTAGCAGTCCAGAATTTAAATCTATATTAAAACCAGAATGAAGCCTTTTGTGTGTTTCCTCCCACGCTCCACTTTTACTAAGCTAGGTTTTAAACTCTCTAAAGGCAATCTTAAAGAAATCCAGATATTTTTTTCTTTCTTACTGACTCTGAGTCTAAATGAACATATATACCAAGTTTCTCTCATTGTTAATCTCAGCCGGTCTCATAAAAGTTTTTTTTTATCTACTTTAACCTGGGAAAATGGAAGATTTTTTATTGTCTTCTCCATCCTGTGGTGAGCTTTTCTGTTGGTTGGTGTTATTTTAGTCCCTAAACTGACTGTTGGTTTTATTGCTCATATTTACTTGGCTTTTCTTGCAGGTATGAGAACGGATCAGCCTATTATCATGAGGATGATCGTGAAGGTCTCCTGAAAATCTGTCGCCTTGTAATTCACACCCGCTATGAGGATTATACACTCGAGGGCTTTAATGTGCTCTACACCAAGCAGCCTGTCATATACATCAGCTCTGCAGCCAGAACAGGCCTGGGCCAGGCTCTCTGCAATCAGGTAAAGTCACTCACAGGGGTTTTAGCTGGTTTTACCTGCAATTGGAACCTACCTGGCTTCATATTGCCTGCATAGCTTTGGGGATTTTGGCAACTTATTTTTCCACGTGGCAGAAATAACAGCAAAGGAAGCAAAGTCCATACTGGGCATAACCTCAGCTGTAGTGGACTATACATTTAAAATAAAACCATTTGTGTGGGAAAAATACTTGGAAGTTTTTTTACAGCCTGTGTTTTGCAGCAGTGATACAGTGGGAGGAAGAGAAATTTTCTGAATATTTCCAGTGAAGGGATCCTGCGTGCTGACTTTTTAAAAAATGAGTGATTGTTTCTAGGTTGCATTGTGCAACAGAAGCTGTTGGTTGTGTGAAATAGACCTGAGCCCAAACATACATAATTTGTCCTGTGCTTTTTCCTTATTAATTTGATTATAAGTTTTAGTAGAAAACTTACTTTATAATGTAATATTAAGGTTTCTATTGTCACAGTGGTTTTTGTGTTACTCTGTGTTTGTGAACACATGAAGAGGATTTCTCAGTTGAAATTCCATAATTTCTGTTGCAGTTAGGGTTGCCCCTTTCCTGCGTGTGCCGTGTGCCTTGTAACACAATGTTTGGATCTCAGCACCAAATGGTAAGTTTGTCTCCCCTAAGAGGTCTTTCTGTCCTTTGGTTGGTTTTTAAGCCTCCTTAAATGAATATCAATTATGCTGTTAGGAAAAGCTGTTAATACATTTACTTTTTTGACCTCTAAGTCTTCTGTGTTAAAGCTGTGTGAATCATAGATGGAAATTTTCTAAAAGTAGTTCATGTTGTTTGCAAAATATTTTAATGGCTTTTGAGTAAAGTGCTTTTTAGTGCAAGATTTCTAGAATAGGAGTAGTCGGAGTACTTTCACAAACTATGTGGTGTTTTATTTTTCACAAATACTTTATTTGGTCTTCAGATTATTTTACCTTTGAGAAGAAGAAAGTGCAAGCCAAAACCAAAGACATTGAGAATGTTTCCTTTCAGAACTTCAGGATGCTGTTCATTTTCAATCTTAATGCATTTTCCCAGTTCAGCAGAAACAATTCAGTGTTTGACAAACACGTTGTTTTCTTACTGATACCAGGATGTTGCTTTGTTGGACAGACTGATTAAAGATGATGTTGAGTTTGGAAAACTGCCTTTGTTGCTTGTGGCCAATGCTGGTAAGTGCTGTGGACAAACAATCACAAAACCCCCCATGCTATTTCATGAATAGATATACAATAAAAAAATAAAAAGATATTTTTCTAAACATCTCAGTGACTGCATATCAAAAAAATATCTGGAAGTATCTTAATGATCACACAATAATTATCTGTCCAAAGTGGATTTTATTTAACTGATTTAAATTTGGACTGTGCTGTTACAGTTCTGCATATGTCAGTTGATGTATTAAGATGACTGTAACTAACTTTAGTGTTAAAAAATCAGTTTTACATTAACACTTCAGAATTTTTTGATGGATATGCCATCAACTTTAGTTTGAAAATTTTTTTTTTCCTCTAGTTAATTAAACACCTGTATGAAATTTGCTTTAAGTATGAATGAGGGAGGTGACTGTTTCTTGCTTGGGGCCTGGAAAGTGATCTGAGATGCTGATCAGTACAAGAGGCTCATTTGGTGGAGCCTGAGTGCAGGCTGATCCTGTTCTGCCTTTTCCTGTTCAATGCAGGGACTCCAGGTGCTGGGCACACGGACAAGCTGGGCCGCCTGAAGGAGCTCTGTGAGCAGTACAGGATGTGGCTCCATGTGGAAGGGTAGGAACTGGAGACTTCCTTCTGTAGAACTGCATTCATTCAAAAGTCTGACTAATACACAGCATCTAATTTGTCAGCTCACACAGAGCCATAGGGCCAACTGCAGTTTTGTCATAGTCAGCATTTTATATGGTTGTCATTTTGTTATTGTGAGATAGAAATTGATTTACATACACAGGAAGAATTAATTGGAGAGGTAATTTCAGCACAGATTAGTGATCACTTCTATTCAGATGGTAATCTTATCTGCCCTTGCTTTGAAGAGCTTGAAATATGAATAAAAAGACCTTCTAGGCCAGGGAGGCCTAAAAAAACCTTGAGAGTGAGACAGGACATTATACAGTGGCTCTTGAGGACGAAATGACACTTCAGTGAAGGTTGTCAAGAAGGCTGCAGCAAGAGCAGTGTGCAACAGAACTGGGAGGGGGATTAAACCAAAAAGAAATTCCAAAAACTTGGACAGTTGCAATGGAGATTCCAGTGTTCTAAGATTATATTTTTTGAAGCTGAAATAAAGACTGTTTCTCTTGGTATTTTGTAGAGTAGCTGTTTCTGATACCAAATTGATGCCAAATTATGGATACAATCTTGGGTGATGATTTCACCAAATATTGGACTGAAAGTTTTTAGAACTAAGTAGATTTTTACTTTTGAGTTTTCAGTCTTGGAATACCAAGTAGCAACATCTCCTGCATTGTTAATGAAAAATATATGAACAAAAATGACTTCCCTTTACACATCAGTATGAAATATTTAAACTGCAGATTAAAATGCTGTCTCTTAATACATATTTAATATATGCTAAACTCACTTTTTTTTTTTCCAGCGTGAATCTGGCAACTTTGGCTTTGGGTTATGTCTCCTCTTCTGTGCTGGTATGTTTCACTAAATGTAGAAACATTCAAATGTGCTTGTGTAAGGTTAATCAAAATCTATATGGCTTATGTTGTGCTTATTTTACTAAACTTCAGGCTGCTACAAAATGTGACAGCATGACTCTGACTCTGGGCTCCTGGCTGGGGCTCCCCGCAGTGCCTGCAGTGACACTCTACCGACATGAGGATCCATCCTTGGTATGTTCAGGTTCTCACTCACCATTCTCAACACCCTGGGGTTTTGAATCTGATCCCAGTGTGCTGCCATGTTCTTCATAAGCATCTAAACTATAATTTCCAAAGCTGGCAGAAGTGGCAGCATTGAAGAGAGGTTAACAGTGGTTTGTTTGTTTGTTTCCTCCTCAGTCCTTGGCAGCGGGGCTGACATCGAGCCAGCCCGTGGAGAAGCTCCGTGCCCTGCCCCTGTGGCTCTCCTTGCAGTACCTGGGCCACGATGGCATTGTGGAGAGGATAAAACATGCCTCACAACTGGTGAGCAACAGCTCAGCTGTGATTTATGACAGCTCTGGACAGATATTTCTGGTTATTGTGATGTGTTGTAGAAGACTCAAGTAAAATACTGCAGTTGTTGACAGTATAGGATTGGATCATATTGTTACACCCACAATGAAAGCACAGGAAAATGTTTGAGGCAGGGATGTGCTTTTACTATTAGATTGTATGTGTATTTTTATAAATGAGAAATAAGTCTTTGTTCTTCCTAGACAGTGAAGTAACATAGTAATTTCCTTTTTTGTCACTTCTCTTAACTGTTTTTCCTTAAAAGCTCTTCAGAGAGACTTTATTTTCCTACTCAGCTTGGCATTGTATTAAGTAATAGTAAATCACTTTTAGTAAAAAGAACTTCAGAACATTTCTTGAGGTACGAGTGCACTGTGTTTGGAGTCCTTACTTTAATAAAAGTTCAGGTCCAATATAATTTGTTAGTTACAATATGCAATGCTTATATGCAAAGTATTATTTTTTAAAGGTCATACTTTGTAGTCAGTGTTTTACCAACCCCAGAAAATATTTTTCTATTACATTTCAAATTTAAAAATTAAAACTGGACGAGTCTGACATGTGGGAGGGTTTTGCTCAAAAATTGTGACTGTTTAATGTTTTTCAGAATAACTTTCAACTTCTAAAACTGTATTTCTCTCCTCCATTTGTTCTCCCTCTTCCCTGGTCTTCTAGAGTCAAAGGCTGCTGGAAAACTTGAAAAACCTGGATTTCATTAAGACTTCGGTACAGTCTATTTTTAATACTTTGGTTGTATATCTTAGTTTCTGCCTGTTAAATGATAGGAATAACTTTGACTAGAGTAAATTATTTAAAAATATTATGTAAATCATCACCATTGTTTTGAAGACACTTGGGATCTTTTTAATTAAGTTCTGGTGTTCAGTGAAATCTCATGGCTTGGTTGTGTGTGACCTCTGGATCATGTTTGTTCTGTTGCTCTGTACTGCTGCACCCAGGGGAGTGCAGAAGAGCATCCAGAAGTTGTGTTCAGAGCTTGATTTAATTCCATTTAGAAGATGGGTTTGCTCAATAATACATCTATGAAACCAGTTTCCATAAGTGCCTCTAATATATTCTGGCTGCATCTTGCCCTGCTGTTGAGATCATATTGTGAACCCTGTGAAATTGTACACAAAAGTTATCCCAGCTGAGGTTTTAACACCAGAAACAGGTTTGGAAATTACAGCTTATGTACTCATTCCAAATTCAGTTTCTGTGAGATTTCCCGTCCAGCAGGGCTTGGTGATTTTACTCCCTGATCCCCTCCTCTGAATTTTAGTTGGTATTTGATGTATAGAAAATGTAGTCAGCTTACTGAGTAAGCTGTAGAGTGTTAATGGCCTTGGGAGTTCAAGTTACTGTATCCCTTACCCTTCTACTTAAACAAATCCTGCATTTTTAGGATTGTGAAATGTAGCCTCAGGTTGTCTGCAGAGGTTGCCCAGTCTGTTTCTCCAAACTGATCCAAAGCAGGATCAATTATAATCTTACTTTTCCTGCTGGAACTTCCTTGATGTTTCCCAGTGATTCTGGGGTGATTTCCAAGAGAACTCAAGCTTTGCTCAGCAGTGTAAGGAATTGTATCAGTTTCAAATCTTTAAAAAACTAGGGGAATTTTCTTTTTTTTTTCCTTTTGAAGGTTGAAGATGAACTGAGTTCACCTGTGGTGGTTTTCAAGTTTTTCCAGGAATATTCAAACAGAGGTATGTGATTTATTTCAAACCAAACAACAACCCAAAAAAACCCTCTATACAGCTTAAACTATTATTCACCAATTGAATTTGAGATAAATGTGATGTAGTGCAGTTCTCTCATGGTTTTAAAAAGGTTTTGAATGCTTTTAAAAGGTTGTGAATGCTGGACATAATCTGTGACAAATCATACACGTGATACCTTCTTTTTTTAGACAGACTACAGTGTTTTAAATTTTCATAACAAGTAATTTTCTGCCTTCTTGAGTGAGAAGATTTGCATATGATTTGGATCTTGGGAGCAGATGATGGCAGTCTCTTACAAGCTGCAGGCTGGGTGTATTGCTGGGGAGAGATTTTGGTTTATTCAGGTTTTCTGTTCCTATCAAACATTTCATAGCTCATGGCAAGCACCATGTTGCTGTGGTTTACTGATTACAGTTCCTGTTGCAATAATTTTAAAGGCAGCAGAACACCCTGGGAACAGGTCTGGAAATGCTGTCACAGGTATTAAATATTGCAGCCTACTGGGATGGGATTTTGCTTTATGAAAACACTGATTGTATTTCCATTGGGGCATTTTAACCTCAAAACTCAGAATTATTTTACTGGGATGGTTTTTTGTTTTGTTTTGGGTTTTTTTTTGAAAACTATTACATTCAACTCTGTTTTACTTCAAGTATTTATCGTGTTCAACATATTTTTACAAAACATCCATGTTCATCTGCTCCAGGCCCAGTACATTGTGTCGATGTGTTACATTAGCTTGGAAATGTAATTGTCTTTTATCTAAATTTTAGGTTGCCTTTTATTTTATTAAGTAAATAAAAGTCCACTTCTGTGATTCTTGTGTCTTTGGATTCAGGTCAGACCTCACATGCTGCACAGGCCTCAACTATTCAGCACCCCATAATAAGCAACGAAAGGCACATTTATGACACCTTCAATCAGTGGGTAAGAATGGATGCTTTTTTCTTTGGGGAAGGGGAATGACAGTGGAATGGTTCAGGGGGTCATCAGGAGCTGTAAACCCTTTGTTAGAGTAGTTTGAAAGATGTTCTCCATCCAATTTCCTTTGCAAAACTTGTGTCTGTTTAAAAGATTGATTTGCTCTGAAGCAAAGTTGCTTTTACATTTCTGATCGTTTTACACATAATTACTTCTGAAATCATTCCTGAATCTTAAGCTGTTGGTTTTTCCCTTTGTCTAGTGAGTATATGTGAAAACTAGAATTCTTTTAAATCAGCCAAATGCACCATTGCCCATGTCTGTGTATTCTTGAACAGACAGCTGCCTTTTCCAGCTCTTGAGTAAATTCTAGAAGCCTTTGCTGGCAAAGCTGAGCACGTGACCAGTTTGGTTCCCTTGTGCAGGAATCATGGCACACCTAATGGCAGTGACAATTTTGCAGAAAATCCTGACTTGTAACGCTTGCAGCTTATCCCAAATTTTCATGATATTAAGGATCTGTCAAACTCAGTCATCTCACCCGCAGGGTGAAGTATTTTGGTGCAAGAGCTGATTTTGAGGGCAAACTGCATCAGTATTCCCTGAGCTGAGGCAGGGCCTGCAGGAGCCATGCTGTGTCCAGGTCCCTAACTGTGCCTTGTCCCTGCAGCTGGGAGAGCAGCTGGCACAGCTGGTTCCTGCCAGCGGAGTCGACGTGGTGGAACTGGAGGATGAGGGCACGTGCGTGCGCTTCAGCCCGCTCATGACTTCTGCAGGTAACACTCGCTCCAGTCAGCCCCTGGTACTGCTGGGCTTTGCTGTGGAATGGGACAACAATCTCCTGGGGTAAAAGCAGATGTGCTCAAGAAGCTCCTCAGAATATTCTCCTGTGGGGAGGATTTTCTTATAAACAAACCAAAACCACCTCATCTTTATCATTCTGCTCACCTCAGCACTGGGTGCATTAGTGGGAGCCCGGCTGTTGTGGGTCATGTTGCCTCACTACCTCTGCAGAGAAAGACTTCCTGGTTAAACTCATTAGGAAAAGCAGTGAATTAGGAAAAGCAGTTAAATTCCTTCTCTTAGCTGCTCAATACCAGATGCCTGACCTTTCTACAGGTGTTTCAACACTGTAATGGTACTTGTGTTTAAAATACAGCTACTTAGCTAGAATAATTATTTACTAAGCCTCCAGGGGTTTCTGTAATTACTGGTGATGGAGGGTCATTTAAAAAAATCTGTTTTGGAAAGGGTCTTGTACTCTTAGTTTAGGCTCTGCAGAAGCACAGAGCAGTGTGCAGGGCTCAGGGGGTGCACAGTGTCTCCTGGGTGAGGGGCTTAGGCTGTAGAACAGCTGACACTCATGAGAGAGGGTCCTGGTGTACACAGAACAGTAGATTTTAGAAGAAAATGACTTGGTGATGCTGTGATGTTCTGTTTTAAACCAGCATGGAAGCGAATTCATGACCAGCTGGGCAATGGGAAGAGGATGTTTGTGGGGTTTTTTTAGTGCTAGCTACTGATGTAATGTAAAAGGGTATTGTCACATATCCTTATTAGTTTGTAAGATGAGAAAATCCTTTTTATTAGGTTTTTATGAAATCCTTACTTCCTTTCATTTTGACATAGCAGTGCATAGATAACTGAACCAAAAACCTACTTACATAGACCAAGATATTCAATATTATCTGTAAATTAATTTGTGATTAACTTGCCAAGCAGCTCCTTTACAAATCCTTAATTGAGACATCTGTGTCACGCCCATCACACTGATCACACACTAACACTTCTGCTCTGCAGTTTTAGGAACTGAAATACAAGACATTGATTACTTGGTAGACTGCTTAAAAATGAAGATACCGGTGTTGACAAGCACACTGCAGCTGAGAGAGGAGTTTGAGCAAGAAGTGAGAAGAACAGTTGGCCTGTTGTATATTGAAGATCTTGCCTGGCCAGGGTTGGGTGTTGTGAGGTAAATTTTCTTCATGCTGTATTTGCAAACACTGTGCTTGAGCAGACAGGACTACGTGGTCTCTTCAGTGGTGATTTGGATGTTTCATTTGCTGATTGTTATCTGGCTTTGCACCCAGTTGAAGCTTTTGAGTGCTTTTTTAGGAAATTGCCTTTATAAAATTGTTTTCTTTGATTACTTCTGAAAGAAAAGCTGAAGAGCTGCTTTGGGCAGCAGTTTTAACATTGGAGGCTGTGTGTGTGTGTGTGGGATATGTAATGAGCAGGTGCATCCCACTGTCTTTAGCCAAGCATAACTTCTATTTTTATGTATAATGGCACTCACTGATATGCTGAATAGACTTCACAAACCCTTCCAAGTGTCTGTTCTGATCCTTTGCTGCAGCCCTCTGGGAAGGGTTCTGTATAGCCAAAACAGTCCAGGTATAATCAATATAGCAACCAGAAATCTGTTATGTTGAGTTTGCAGCAGCAAACTCAGCCCACCCCTCAATCCCTGATGACAAATGCCAATAAACTTGCTGGTAGGAGCTGTAATGTTCTGAGGCTTTTTGTTTGTAAAATACAGGAATGTGTAGAAACGTGCTAAATGTGTATCTGCTCCTGTGTGTACTGTTAAGTGAAATCACTATCTCTTGGCTTGATTTGAAGGTATAACTATCACAGTGATGAGAAGAATGATGACAAACAAGAAAAAGAACTAGAAAAAATCAACACAGAACTTCTGAAAAAGTTAAATGAGCTGGAGTCAGATCTCACCTTTTCTTTGGGTAACTGCACTGTTTAAAGAACTTCTGTTCAAGCTAGTAGTCATTCTCCTAGCTGTGCTAGAATGATTTATAGGTCATTATAATGCAGAGTGAGCTGCTGCCCATGTGATAATTGCAAAAGGAACACCTGCAACTATTCCCACCTTCCCCATGTTTCAGTTCAGGAGTGTTCACCAGGTGAGCTGTCCTGAGAAATCCTTGTGAAAACTGATGTGTGGGTGACTAGACCAAGAAGGGTTTCCTTGGCAGAAAGAATCAAAGCTGCAGCATTCCTGTGTGTGAACTGAGCCTTCTCAAATAGTGCTGGATCTAGTGGAAAGCAGATCTCATTCCAAACCCACTGGCACTGATGGCTTCACTGCTCTCTGTGGCTCAGCTAGAAGCTTTAGATGACTTTTGTGATAATTAGCAATGCTTTCACATTTACACTGTGCCACATGATAGCTGAAAGTATTAATTTGCTTGTTCAGAACTCTGATCTTTTTCTAATCAGCTGTCAAAAATTAAGTGCCCTGTGGTTGTGGAACCAAGTAATCTGTAAATGGCAGAAAGTTAAGGAGTTTAAAGCATATTCAACACTGATAATTATAATACAACTCCTTGTATTTCCACTTGTTTTTCTTGCTCAGGGCATGTTTCCTGTCTTTGAAAACCCCCAGGGCTGAACTTTCTTGGCCTGCATAGTTTGTACCCACACAGATCCTGCCCTTAGGTACTGGAGGGAGGGTGTGTACTGGGATTTCCAGATTCACTTGCAGGATTGCAGATTTGTTCAGCACCAAGACCTGACTCTCCCTCTGCCCCCAGGTCCAGAATTTGGAGGGCAGAAGAATTGTGTTTACATTGGCATGGTCACAGAGGATCTGGATGTGTCAGAGTTGGTTGAAACTATTGCAGCAACAGGCAGAGAAATTGAAGAAAATTCAAGAGTATGTATTAATAACTCACAAAGTATTGAAGCACCTTTTTTTCTCCCCTTTCATATTGGCTTCAGGACATGGTTTTGTTCATTGTGAAAGTAAAAGTTGTGTTTGCCCAAAAGAGTTTTAATTACTGGAAGGAATAATCTGTGTCTACATATGGAGAATTATGGATTATGATATTGTGAGGATGTCTGGATTTGTATTCATGGTCCTGTGTGCAGTAGTTCTAATGAAAACCTTCAGTAGTACTGAAATAGCCTCATTTTATCATTCAGATTTTAAGCTGTCAAAAAACAAAAGTGAAGGTATAGGTTGATTGTGAGCTGGTGTTTCTCTTCACTGCTAGACGTGGTGGGATTGAGATTCTTTATATACCAGCTTTAAGATAAAACTATGCTCTAAAATGTGTGAAAAACTTTAAGTTGGAGTCTTAAACCCAGAAATTACAAGTTACCAATTGAAGTAATAAAGCTGATGATGCAACTTCTATTTGTCAAAGCATTTACCTGAATGGAGTTCTCTAAATGTTCTCTAAAACAGAATTCCTAGGTTACTTGCATTACATCTGTCCCTTCATTCTGCTAGTGTTGGGCATTTAATTTTTTCATCTCAAAAATAAATAGAACTTCAGAAATCCTTTGCTTACTTCTGCTTATGGAAATATGTTGATTATGGCAATGAATTTTTTCTAACAGTGACTTCCTGCCCACTCTTTACTCCCTGTGCTGCTTGGAGGGTGACATGAGGAATGTTTTGTCAGTAGAGCACCTTCAGTTGTGTAACTGTTCTAGTGGAGAGGCTGGAAATTAATGGGCCCATCGGATCCAGAGGGTTCCAGGGAGGAACCAAGGAGTGGAAGAGTCAGAAAAGTGCAGTCCTTGGGCCCAGCTGCAGTAGATCTGTGCATCTTCACCATTTGATCCAAAGCTGGGAAGCAGAACCCATTTGTGAATGCCCCTTGCCCCACTCAGATGAGGAGGGTTGGTACAAGAGGATTTTACAAAACCCCACATCAGTCCAGCCTGCCCTGGGGCGTGCAGTAAAGGCACTGAAGGGCAGGACCAAAGCTGGAGATGACTGGGCCAGGAACACGGTGGTTCTTCCTGGTACTCTGAACTCCACCCCACTGCCCTCCTTCCTGTAATCAGGGACTGCCAGGGGTCTTGGCCTGTCCTCTCCCTGAGGGAAAAGGAGCAGCTTCCTCCTTGTCCTTTTATTAGCTGACAATAACACAAATTTTGGGCATTTTGGAGAAGGTGTTAAAACTACCATTAATATATGAAAATTGGCATTTGTCTCACACAAAGACAGAGCTTCTTGGGTTTGTTCATTCCTTGCCCCTGCAGCTGTCCCAGTAAACTGCCTGCCCTTTGCAGTATAAAACACTGCTGGTGCTGGCCTGGGCTGCCTCAGGCATCAGTGGCAGTTGTTTATGAGAGGAGGAAAACAATGTGAACCTATAGGCTGATACATACCTTGTTAGTGTGAGGCTGATTTAAGTCCTGGGTGTTTCTAGGAACAAAATGTACTTTATAAACATAAGCATTCTTCCCAGACATTCATCTAAGGAACATTTATATGCTAAGCAGGTTTTCAAAGAATTTGGGTCACAGGCTCATTTCTAAGTGTAAAAAAAAGTACCATTCCTGTCTAAAATTACATTATTTCCTCTGGGTTTACGTGTTAAAAAAATCCTCCAGTCAGCATGTACATTCTTTAATTTATAAATAGAGATTTGTCACATCCTGTCCTTAACTAGAAAAATATCTGGCTACCTTGTCTCCATCTTGAAAACCTGAACTGAAAAGATAGTTTCAAGTCAAAATAATACCTATCCTTATTTCTGGGTTTTATTAGCTGTTGGAAAATATGACTGAAGTTGTTAGAAAAGGGATACAGGAAGCACAACTTCAGCTTCAGAAAGCAAATGAAGAACGACTGCTGGAAGAGGTGAGGCCACAAACTCAGCCCTGTGGTTCCCTGAGGTAACTCACCCCCTGGGGGGCTCTTCTCACCAGTGTTGGATTGTGCTTTGCAGGGGCTGCTGCGACAGATCCCAGTGGTGGGCTCTGTGCTCAACTGGTTTTCTCCTTTCCAAGCCTCCCCCAAGGGAAGGACGTTCAATTTGACAGCAGGTAGGGCTCGGGGCACCTGCAGCTGTGTCATGCTGGCACTGGGACTGTGCAGTTCTGTACTGAGCCTGCAGCACAAGTTCCTGTGCTGGGTTGATCATGAGTGACATAATCCACCCTCTGGATGTACAGGAACGTGCTTTGCACTATTTCTGGAACACCCAGTAAGAATCTTCTACTTTCTCTCACACAGTTTACATTTTGTTCCTGCATGTTGAATCATGTCAAAGCCATGATAGACATTGGCATTTATTAACAGAGGAATCATTCCTGTGACCTCTGGTTGCATATCCTGGAGGAGTTTGGGGAGTAAATACATGAGCTGGGGGTAGCTTGGCCTTAGCACATTGCTCCTCAGGTGAGTGCACGTGCATCCTCTCCCATGCTTCCAGGGCACTCGTGTTCCACTGTGCCCCTGCCCAGGATGTCTGCCTGGAATCCTGCTTTGGGATGGCACCTGGCTGGTGCCACCCTGGTGAGTGCTGGTCTATGTGCTGAACTGCATGTCCAGCCACTGGAGGACAGGTTAAAGCCAGCAGGGGCCTGCCATCAACTAGGCTGTGTGGGGAACAGCAGGAAATGAAATGGTGCCATGTGAAAGACTGTATTTTACTCTCACATTTGTAATTTGTGTCTGGGGATGTAGAAAGAGCTGCCTATAAGCCTTTACATCAGTGAGACTGATGTACCAACATAATGCTTCCTGGAATTATAAATTTTCACTGTAAAAGTACTGTGGCAGTCATAGGAATGAATATTCCTGGGCTCAGCAGAGTATCTGTCACACCCAGGACAGTGTCCCTGGGCTCTCAAAAATGCATCACCCCCACATGACAGTTTGAACTCAAATACTGCTGTTTCAGTTTTAGTCAACTTATTTCTTTTTTAACCTGCAGGTTCTCTAGAATCCACAGAATCTATGTATGTTTCAAAGGCCCAAGGAACAGGCAGCACTCCACCACCAACTCCCACTTCCAGCCTTGCAAAGCAAAGACTTGCTGGTAAGTTTCTGTGTCTGAGTTGAATTTCTAAAACTTCCCTGACTCGGGAAGACTCACGTGATTTTCCATCTTTTGTAACATCTGGAACTAGAGCTCATCTTCTACCACCTGAAACACCTTAATGTGCACAGGGCACAGAACGCTGTCCCAAGCTGTTTTCTCCTCACATACTCTTCCTGTGACTACAGGAAGTTGTTCCATTAACTGACAACTGCCCATGAAGTCTGGAATCTTCCATGGAATATTATGAGGTTATTGAGCTTTAAAAATGAACAGGTAAACAAGCCAACAGTTTTATTTAAAATAAAAGCATAATAACATGTAGTCATGTATTTCAGCAGCTGCATTTCTGTTGCTACCAAACATTTAGTGGCCTAAGCCATTCTGAGGTGAAGATCTCTTCAATCTGTGGCACTCTGCATAGTTGCATTAGTAATTAATGCTAATTTGCCTGGCAGGAAACCCAGTTTTAACTCACCTTTTGGGCTGGTGGCTTCCAGCCTGTGACTTTCAGTGCAGTTGTTTAACCTGGAATGATTTCAGTTTGTAAGGAGGCAGCTTGGCTTCAGCTCAGTGTTCTGTGTCTCTGCACACACAGGACACAGTAACAGGTGCTATTACTGTGCAGACCTGTCTGGGTCTGTGTTCAGGGTCCAAAGCAGCACGCAAACAAAAACTACTTTTCTGCTGTTAAAAAATTCCAGTCCTTCCTTTGGAAACTGAACTTGTGCACACTGCTGTTTGTATTTGCTGCCTTCATGGGCACTGAATGCTTCAAACACTTCACAGGTCAGAAGGCTTTCAAAAGGTCTCTGAGAAGCTCTGATGGGTTCAGTGAGACCAGTTCCATCAGCCACTGTGATGACCTGGACAAGCTGGATCAGAGACCCCCAAATCTCTCCCCTGGCCAAGAGCAAGGACCTTTGGAGATGGAAGGAGCAGAGGAGCAGAAGGAGGTGGTGCAGGCAAAGACAGACACTGAGGACATTCACAGTGACAAATCACCAGCAGACTGCACCAAGGTAGAGGATCAAGCAAGTCAAAGATAAAATCCAGAGTGTGGATTTCAGACTGTGCCGAGGAGGTCCCTGCCCGGGGAGGCAGCGTGGTAATGATGCATTGAAAATGTGAACAGTGCCACACACAGTACAGTAATAACTACTGTAACTTATTAACTGGGATTTTGCACAAATATACATTCCCTCCCCTGGGACAGAGATTTGTCTTATTGTACACTTGTTACAGTTGCTTTAATCATCTCCATGTCGGTGTCACCAAAGCTGTAGTGAAATTTATTAAGTGCTCATGAAGGTTTGTACATACACTTGGCAGTTATCCTTCCTGCAGGAATCCACGCATGACAAGTTGCTAACTAACCACTCAGCCATGCACACGATGAAAAATACAGTTGCACCCAATTATTATAAATTATCTGATGTTGCTATACTTTATAAAAAACAACTGCCAGTTGTTCACCTTTTTCGTATTTAAAATTCAGTTTAGGCTCTCCTGCAAAACATCTCCTGAAGTCACCCTAGTTGTGTTGTTTCTCTCCTGTTCCCTTACCCAGACCCTGGCCAAGAGCTGTGGGCTGTGAGCACTGGGGACAGGTGCCCCGTGGATGGGAGTCCCTGAGGAGCACTGGGCCATCACCCCTTTGTTCCTGCTCTTGTACTTCACCCCCAGCCACAGCCCTGGGTACAGGGGCACTGAGTTGGTGAATTTTCAGCCTTCTAGAAAGCAATAGTGCAGCTGCATGCCTGGCCAGCTTCCTACTCCTGCCCTGGGAAGGAGCACAAGGCACTGTTACTTTCCTTTGCACGGCATTTACACACCAAATACTGAACATGTTCATGCAATGTAACTGGAGTTCCTTCTGTTGTGTATCTTTAAAGATAGCTGTAGTAAAGCTTGAAAAACCAATACATTTGTGATGGTTTGGACACTTATTTTTTGAATAACAGTAACTTACCAATGGTAGGAATTGTACAGTCTGAAGAAATTATTTAGGTTATTTACATACAGCGTAACTTCAGAGTGTCTGGAACTACTTAATGCACAGGCAAAGCTTTGAATAAATCAAAATCCAACGTGCAAAATTATTTTCCCCAAATCACCTTATTCACTTCACTGCAAATTTTCATATCCTCTACTGGAAAAGCTCTCTTTGGCAACACTTGTTTTCCCCAGGTAACCCGATGGTGATGCAAACCCTCCCCTCCCTCTAGAACTGGATACAAATACTGCACTTTGCTCCATTTGGGTTTGTTCCTCCCTCTCTTCCCCCCCCCACAACAGGTATCCCTTAATACCATAATGACAGTAGGGGTAGTGGAACTTACTTTGATAATCTGCAAAATTTGAGGGTTTTGAATTGTACTGGCACCTGATTTGACTCTCCACTTCTGAAGCCTGCAGTGTTGGGATGCCATGACCAAGGTTGATTTTGCTTGGGTAATTTATGTAAATCAGTGCAATTTTTTCTAAAGTGCAAAACCAATTAAGTTGACTAGTCTTCCTCCTTGGTTTCTTTAGTGCAATGAAGTATGTTAATAACAGTAACTTGTTGGGGATAAAAGTTACCCCACAAAGATTAATTTTTAATGTTTTTATATTTGGAAATGTTAAATCAGTAGTTTTGTTGGAATGAGCTTCATTCTTTAAATACTTACCTGAATGTTTCAATAAAGATTCTTCAAATTATTCCTCTGAAATTAAGTTATTGTTGAAGGACACTTCCCTACACTCCAGCAAGCTCTTTCTTTCCCTGTGTGTGCAAAATCCTTTAATGAAGTGCCCACCAGTGCAGTGACTCACCTTGTCAGTCTCCAGCATTGCCACCTCTCTACCTGTGCCCATCAAATTACTGCACTGGAGCAACAGAACCTAAACAAAGCCAAATTCTTACTTCAAAGAAACCCTGATTTCTACATAAGTAATGCAGAAAAAGCAAGTTACTTCTATCAAAATATTTTATTTTTAAAGCACAGGAACAGTGGTATTTGTCACCAGCAATATGCTATTTGCAACAAATTGCTCTTCTTGCAAGATTGTATTTCCCTAAAGCAGTTGTGGGGGTGGGTTCCAGGTTAGATTTTGTCAGAACAAACCTGTTCCCACAACCCTTCTTCATTTTTTTTGTAGATGCGAGGTTTCCTGTCAGGGAACAGGGACCGAGATGGAAATGGATGTTCTTTTAGAAATGTTAATGTAGCTCTAATGTGGGAAACAAAGTGGGGGGGCTCAGCCAGGGGCGACGTGGAAAGGTTCTGAAAAAGAAGATGGAAGCAAGAGCTGCTTGACATTCAGGATACAATGTTCTCATTATCCTGCCCTTCTAGATGGTTATTCCCCACCCTCCCAGGGACAGCAGTGCTCTGGGGAGTTTTGACAGACTACAGCACTGCTCTCTACTCAGCTGGAAGGCAAAAAAACAAAACCAAACCCAGTTAGTTTGAGGTACCTGTAAAATCTGTGCATCATCCTGTTCCAACCAGAAATCCACATGTGGGAAAGGCCCCCAGAAATAAGGCCCAATCTGGAGTTGTTCTGTCTTGGCATCATAGATGTTGGTGAGCTGTAAGAACACAGGGAGGCTGCAGAGGCAGCCAGGGCCCCCCCAGACAAGGGGAGCTCCCCTCAGCCCGGCCTGGCCCAGACACACTGGGCTCAGCCCTGCTTCCCTCCCAACTGCACTGACACCCCCCGGCTACTTGGACAAACACAGCCTGAAATGGTAACAACAAACCCAGAACCCAAAGACAGAGAGCTGCCAAAGGGTATTTTCCTCAAACTTGGGATGTTTATTTCCCCCAGCTGGTCTCCCCTTCCCATTTTCCCCATTCCCTTTACTCACTGGTGCTCCTGTTAAAACGTGGGCTGAACGCAGATCCTCATCTGGCCCTTTTTCTGGGAAGGTTGCAGGGAAAATCTCTGCTGTTTTAACATTCACAGCTGGTAGGAAATAGAGATTAAATACAGTAAGAACTGACTGTTTTGAGGCACTTCTTTACAACGATCGTGTCCCCAACAACACTGTGTTACAGAACTGCAGAACCCATCACACATTTGTATTTCTCAAACCACAGGCCTGCAATAGCACATTTCAACTTCATTTCCTTTGGCAGCATTTCAGTATTCCAGACATGAGTGAACTAATTAGAAAAAACACTGAGTAATCAAAGAGAAGCAGATTAAGCATAAATTTAGTGCAGTAGCTTGATGTTGATAAACTCTTAAGTGCAGTTCTGTTTGCATTTGTACACGGCCTCTTCCATGTGTGCATCTCCCCAGCTGTGGCACCACAAGAAATGCATTTTTACACCTATGCCTCTGACAGCAGTGTGCAACTTTTAGGGTGAACTTCCCTCAGTAATTAAAAGCAGCCCATTTACTACTGGAATCTGAAATACAATCCACCAAAAGAAAATTCAATTCTAATTTAACTCACTCACCTATTCCATAAATTATTGGAAAGTGAATATCCTGTTCTTCTCTGTCATTTAGTTCTGTAACAAAGAAAAAGAAGTCAGATTCTTAGGGCTTTGGACTTTAGTCTGAGCAGCATTTATTTCATTGTATATTATTGGAGAGCAAGAGATCTGATATGGCATGAGACAGAAAAACACAAGGGAGCTTGAAAGAAATATGGAAAAGAAGGCAGAGGTCAGTAACAGCACATGTGGGACTTGGAGCTGTCTCCCAACAGAACAGCCAGCTCCAGCCAACTGCCCCTGCATGGACAATTTACAGGAAAAAACCACAATGCAGAACCACCACAATGCCAAGGTTCAAAGATGTGAGTCACCAACACCTCTGACATGGAAAGAGGATGGAAATGTGACCTCAACATGATACAAAGAAAAGGAAATAACTTCTCCATGTGACACACTATGAACTAACTGAAGTTTATGAATTAACCAGCAGCCCAGCAGAACAAAGGTCCAAAATCTGCCCTTCTCAGTTGTAAGATATCCACAAGTACAGAGCCTGTTCCTTGGAATAAATGTGCCAAAATAACCTGGCCATGATTACGAGCTGGTTGCAGTGCAGCAGCACTTGGTATGGGGTGAATCCCCCCAGCACTGCCTCTCTGACATCACCACACACACACCAGCAGTAAAACTGAGAATTACACATCGGTATGGAGGACTTGTGCTGTTCTTTGTTACAGGACAGAGAAAAAGCCATGTCTGAGAAGCCCCCTGCCCTTCTATTTCAGGAAAGGTACTTCCAAACCCAAAGGAACTTTTCTTACCGGTTACACAGAAAGTCACTAAATGAACATCCTCGGGCTGGAGGTCGAATGCTCCTGTGACGACAAGGACAGCAAAAATGTCAGTGAGTGGTGGCAGAGAACTGCTGTCTGGGGGTGAGGGGCACACACCTAAACCCCTGCCCCAGGTAGGGCATCATTGCAAACAGGCTTCTGTACATTTGCTTCAAACTAACAGGAATTTGCAGAGGAGCCATTTGTAATAGCAAAAGTCTGCTAAGAAAGTGCTCTGCCACTTACTCCTCCTACTGACACTGGTTTAGCTCTGGCATCACACCAGCTCTGCTCTAGCCTGCTATACATTTGGCAGCTTATATTTATATGTTTTTTCCTAAAATGTTACATATACAGTGAACAAACCCAGCCTTTCATTAGCGATAAATAAGTTCTGCCTTTCACCATCCCAAACACCAGAAAAAACCCTTTTTTTTAGAAGTTCTGATAGCAATACAGTATTATTGATTCAAGTTGTACCTTAATGCATGAAAAACAGAAGGTTTAAGTAAGTTATCCAAAGTACTTTGTTCTGCACAGAACTCTCACATGACACATAACACACATCAAATCCAGAGCCACAAGGCTGCAGCCCAGGCCCTTTGGTTTCCCTTTTTTGTTTACCCCCTTAAACACCTCCCTCCAATCCAGAGAGCTGCCCCATCACGGCCTCCTCCCCATTCCAGGGGGGCAGAGGCCTCTCCAGAAGTGAGAGAGTGCTTAGCACAAGCCACAGCACTCCCAGGCAGGCAGGTACTTTACACTTCCAATTGTAAGTAAAGCACTGCCATCAGTCCTCTGGACTATGGATTTTAGAATCAAACCTGGCATTTCTCATCGGACAATTCCAAACAATAATTAAATTTTACCTCGTCACATTAAGGTATGAACTGAATGGTAACTAACAAATCATCACATGTACAGATTTGGAGAGTGACAACACTTGCCCAAGATCCCACAGAAGATGAGCAGGAATCAAGGCAGGAACCAAAGCCCAGCTGCACTGCAGCCAACCCTCCACGGCCGAGTATGAGCCAGGGAGCAGTGACAGGCTCAGACCCCGTGGCCCAGGCACTGACCATGGGCAACCCTCAGCAGTCCAGCCCCTCTCCACACCAAGTTCTCAGGCAGAGAAAAAAACCCCTTCAAAGTGAATCCATTTCTTTCCAGTAAATGACTGGGGACTCAGACTACAAACAATTTACCCAAATCCAGCCAGAACTAATTTTTTTTTTTTTTGGACATGAGAGTGGAAAAAACGTGAACTTACTAAGAAGCTGATTAGTAAGTTTTTGTGATAACTGCCTATCATCATTGAAACCTCCAACTAGGTGCACTTCCAGCCTAACAGAGATGGAATAACAGGAAACAGCAATTAAAAAGACATCTCAAAATGAATAGCTTTACAAAATAATCCCCAGCCCAAATTGCAAAGCAATCATTAGAGAAGCCTCACTTATAACAATCACATGCACCAAGCTGGTTTGCAATACACAGCAAGTTATGATAATTCCATTCTGAAAATTTCAGGGATCACTCAGGAAATGGCACAGGAACAAGCTTGAAGAGGCATCAAATACATGCAGTTCTATCCCAGGGGTATCTCTGGCACCTCTGGTTGGGACTGAACTTTGTAATCATCTTTAAACTTTCAATTAATTAAACTTTGAAGATTTTTCTTCCCATGACCTCCTCACAACTATTCTAAACCATGCAGCAAGGTTCTTCTCTAAGCAGTGTCTATGTAAAGTCCTTACAAATCATGAATCTAAGTTCATGAGCTAGCTTTTGTTCTTAACACACTACAGGGGAAAAACCTCCACATCCAGAAAGAAGCTTGTCTGCTAAATTCTGTTTCAGAGCTTTTTACCCACTGTCCTGTCCTTCACACAATTTTATTTTAATGTGGACTTATGAAATTTTCTGATGGATTGTCAGATGCTGAAAAGAATTTACAGATACTCTGAAGGGGAAAATATAATATAAACCAAAAACCAGCTATAAGAAAAATTTTGGAAAATCTCGAACAGAAGTTAAATAGGAAACAAACCTCACGGTGGCATTTTACAGAGACACTCTTCAGAACAGAACCATGCTCTGAACAACTGCTAAAAATACCCCCAAGATCATCATCGAGGAGGTGATTTTCACTTTGCATGCGACTGCCGATGAAGAGGATTTCCTGCACAATTCCCTTGTCTGAACCCCACAGATCACCTGACACCCCCCCTGTGCCAGCTGCAGCAGCTTTTGGGAGAAGCAGAACACGAGGAGGGAGCAGAGCTGACCTGCCACAGCCCGTGGAGTTGGAGAAGGACTTCACTGAGCTCATGATGAGCGACACCTCGGCCTCGGTGTCGGAGCCGTCGCAGTGTGTCAGGCACGTGGCCCCGCTGCCTGGGAGGGCACAACAGGACTCAGTGACAGTGGCACCAGCAGTGCAGTCCCCAGGGCTGCAGGGGCAGCTGCCCCACCACTGCAGCGCTGCCCCCCAGCACTGCAGCCTCCAGCAGGGCCCAGACAGGCAACACCCTCTGCATGGGCCATCACAGAATCAGCACAGCTCCCCCGAGGGGTACAAGGGCCCTCTAACAGTGTCCCTAATGTCACAGATCCAGGCACACAGTGAGGATCTTTCCACAAATTCTACCCCTGCAATGTCCAAACCTGCGCTGCCAGGCTGCTGGACACAGCCCAGGGCTGCAATGCCACTGGCCACAGGTGCAGAGCAAGTTCAAATCTGCCCATGGAGCAAGGAGAGCACTGAATCTCTCACATTAAACACACCAAATCTCTGAGGGTGTCTTTAGTTAACACATCGTGTGACATCTGGGGATTCAGGTTTGTATTAATGTAACTGTGATTTATTTTATTAATGCCCCATAAACCAGCACTAATTCCTTATTTCAGGGGTACAGGCTTTGCTCTGAACATCCTCTAGAGATACCTGTGTGTCGGAGCACAACTATGTGGCAGGTAGTGGCATCATCTGATCCAAGAATGGAAACAGAACCTATTTTAAAGGAGGAAAACACTGTAAGAACTCAGCTCTCACAATCACTGCTGCAGTACAAGAAGAAATGTTTATGTTCCTACACACCATCTTTAGGGGTAGTCACTGCAAACTCTCTCTGCTGGACATAGAGAAGGCCTTTGGGTTCCACAATCTGAGCAGGCTGACTTCTCAGAAGTTTTGCCTTTTCCTAAAGATAAATGATAACAGATACTACAGTGGCTGAATTCTCAGGTGTATCCATTACTTCACAGAAACATCACCTCTGAAAAGCAAAGGGACTCAGGTCACAGTGTGTTTTGTATTAAAGAGTATTCGGAAGTTTGAAAGTTTTTTGCTTTGCTGACACTGATCAAGTTAATAGTTAAATCCCATCATTCCAGAGAGACACAAAACGCCTTTCCCTGTTATATGGACCATAAAATGGAGGAACAATAAAAAGCATTTGGACTGGGCAAAGATCACATTGCATAATACCAGAACTTATCTTGGAAGTTTAATCAGAACAGGAAACTTGAAATGTAGAAGTTCCAGTCTTCTATTGCCATAATCCAGAATATTTATTTAACACTTATCAAAATATTGTGGTTCATTTGCTTGATTGGTGTGTGGAAAACCTGTATTCCTGGGCTATGACTACTGCAATGCTTCATCACAGACCTGATGGGGACAAAGTGAATTTCCATTCTGGGCTCAAAAAACACTTCACAGCTTTCTCAAATTTGCCCTGGTTTTCTGCATAATCTCAGGGTCTGTAAAGAAACACCTTCTGATGGGAAAAACAGCTCCCCAAGCAGCTCTGCTCACACTCCTGGCTCGCACTCTGCCGTTAAATTATAACATTTATACCCTGGAATCAAGGTCAGCACCTTCCTCAGAGTGCCCACCTTGACTTCTTATCGCCAGTTTTTGTAATTTCACACAGAATGGGCCCGCCGGGCCCCGCCGGGGCACCCCCACCCCCGGTCGCACCGCCACCGCCGAGCCCCTCCGCCGACACCGATTTATTTATTTTCCACCACCCCGTGACTCTCCGTTCTCAGAGCGCGGGGAACGCGCGGGCTCGGGGTGGGAGCCGCCCCTGTCCCGGTCCGCCCCGCTTCACCACCCGCCCCGCCCGGCCGCGACCGCGGCTTCCCCCCGGGGACCCCGGCAGGGCCCCCTCACCTCGAGGTGCGGGTGGGCGCGGATCATGTCCCCCGTGGGCCGGGCCAGGTCCACCCGCGCTCCGTTAACCAGCAGCGGCATCTCGGCGAGCGCCGGGCCCGGGCCCGCAAGCGGCTCCGCGCTCCCTCCCCAGGCCGCGCCGGGCCGGGCCGGGCGGCGCCGCGAGGGGCGCTGGGAAAGCGCGGCCACCGCCCCGCCCGCGGCACCGCCCGCGGCTGAGGATGGGGCCGGGCACCGGGGGAACACGCCCCGGGGATGGGGATGGGGCCGGGGAGAATGCGCGCCGGGGCTGACAGAAACACGCCCAGCCTCGGCAGCCGTGCCTGAGGATTTTAACACGGTAACCTCGCAGAGATTACCCCGCCTCCCCTGCCACTGCGGGGCATCCTTAAGTTGTGGTAAGAAATAATAACACACATAAAGCCACAAATTTACACATCACTGAATTATTAAGGTTGGAAAACGCCTCTGAGATCACCGAATCCAACCTCTATCCGAACACCGCTGTGTCAACTATACCATGGCACCGAGTACCCCGTACAGGCTTTCATTAAATGCCTCCAGGGACAGTGACTCCACCATCCACTTGGACAGCCCATTCCAATGTCTAACTACCTTCTCTGTGAAGAAATCATTCCCACTGTCCCACATAACTCCCCTGGCAGTTGAAGGTTCCTTGTCCTGTCACTGGGTGCCTGGGAGAAGGGGCTGATCACACCACCATCCTCCGCCCCAGCAACCACAAGGTGGATTTTCAGACAATCGCAAAGACAACTGCTTTTCCTTAAAGGCCATTTTTTTTCCCTCCAGTTGGTTGTAGAAGACACTATGAGAAATAACCATGATAGCAGCAGAGTTAATTCACCCTGCAGGGAATGTGGACAGCCCACAACCCAGAGCCAGTAAATGCCCAGGACCTCAGCTCAGCCTTTCCATCCCTCTTCACAGGAGTAAACTGTCCCTGGAAGTGTTCCAGGCCAGCCTGGACTGGGCTCTGAGCAAACTGGTCTGGTCGAAGATCCTGCCAGTGACAGGGTGCTTGGAACTAGGTGATCTTTAAGGTCTTCCCCTACCCAGGCCATTCTATGACTTCATGATTCCATAGCAGAACAAATGCTTTCTTCAAAAGATACACTGCATTTCTCATCAGACAAAATTGCACCTTGGGGTGAGCATTCCTCACAGCTGTTGGTATTTACAAAGTCTCTTCAACAAAACACCAGCACCTGCCAGCACAGGTGCCTGTAATTACACTGAGCAAACCAGAGCTGTCACAGCAAAGGTTCCAGAAACACTTAAACAAAACTGTGTAACTTCAGTACAGACAGTTCAATGTCTGCACATTACACTTATGGGGTTATTTTTTTTGCTTTTCATGACACAGGGAAGCTCCTGAATCACACACCTGGTATTACAACTGGGAAAGTTTTACACATCCTCATTTTGGAAGTAGTGTCTGAAAGGCATCCTTCAAAGGATGTTTTCCTTGCTGTTGATCTGAGGGTTCTTCCGTGCCAAGAGAAAACGCAATTAATTCAGATGGAAATCTATTGTTTATTACTCAGGACTGACAATAAAGAGGACTACAATTAAAACCAAAGCCTCTCAGTTTATACAACGAAGAACAGATCCACATATGCACTTCACAGTGTCATCCCTAAAACTGCAGTCTGTCAGAATGAACACCCCAACTCTGAGGAGTCAGGCTACACAGACGACACACCAGTTACATACAGAGATGTGGTTTTCTCAAGGATGTCAAGAACTGCACTGTTTGCATCAAACTTTATTGGCTCCAAATAAAAATGTTGTCTTGAAAGCCTTCAAGTTCAGATTCTAAAGAAAGGCAATTGGAGTTTAGTCTCAAATGCATAAAATTTTCAACTAAATGTTACATGAGTAAAATTTCTTTTTTTCTCCATTGTTTATATTCTTACTCAAATCTAAAAGCCTGCAACCATGAAAAGAAGACAAGAAACTTCTGTAGAGAAACTCTACACTGACAGACACATTGACAACACAAGGACACCACTGATACCATCAGTTCCTTTCCACAAGGGAAGATTTTTTTTTTTCTATTTTCAGCATTCACATATAAACTTCAAATATGGCAAATAAATACCTGTCTCGGAGCACTTCATAAGCACCCCAAAGAAAACTATCTACAAAAAATACATTCAACTACTCCCTCATTTTTAACACTTCCAACAACCATCACTTCCACATGTCTGAACTTTCCTAGCTGGCAAAGGCGTTGTCAGCTACAGATTTGTTTTTTCCACTTTCTTGAGCCCCATATTGGGTGCCAAAAAATGGCACCCTAGGACAAGAGATTACATCATTACTTTGAAATCAGCTAAAGAAGAGTCATCAGAGTCAGAACACTGACAGTGGAATTCTGGCCCTCACACAAACCTGCAGGAAGAAACACCAAAATTTCACCCCTGATATATAAAACCTTGTAGAGAAACATTAGTAAATGAAGTTTGGAAGAGTCAGAAAAAACTATTAAAAAAATTCCTTCTAAGTCATAAAAACCATTTCAATGTGAAATCTGTAAAATATCACCCTATTTATTCTCTCTGCTTTTCTAGCAACATATGACTTTACTATAATGTATCTGTAGAAGTCTGATGACTAAGGAACAGTAGGTTTTCTTAAATGTAGTTACTTAAACATTTGCCAGTTTGAAAAGTCAAGCTCAAGTCTCTTTCCGGAGCAAAACATTGCACACAATTTTCAACCTTTTCCCTTCTGGTTGTCCGTGTCACAGTGGGTAGGGCATGTAACAGTCTGCAGGGGAGCCAATGCTGCTCACAGGGCTCCGTGTGTTGGACTCGTAAGAATTTGGTGCAATTCCAACCACACCATCATTTTGAGGAGTTTCTCCTTTCAAAAAGTCATCATCTTCGTCTTCAGAAGATCCCTGAGAAAATTTAAAAGGATCAGTGAGATCAAGAAGATACTGTCAAATCTTAGTAGAGACCTGAATTTACACTGTGACTGTCACGACCAACTGGAATGGTAAGAGAATCAGATGTACCCTGATAATGAAATATGGGAACTAAATAACATCTACAGGGTGGATTTCCCAGTGACATCATGATGTTCATTTTCCGAGCACATTCATTAAGCTTTCACACAGCTCCTGTGCTGCAGAAGAGGGAAAAGTGCCCTCAAGGCAAGAATGGATCCATTCCTAAAGCTTCCAAATTTCAGTCACAGTTTCCCCTAAATGTATAGTGTACTCTATCTACTTAAAAAAATATTCTGCAATAAAAGCAGCTGATAGCTGAACTGTGTTTGGATCAGGGAAGATTACCTTTTTAATGGGTTTCTTCAGATCCTCAAGATCTTCAGCACTCAGTTCTTCCCAGAACTGATACATAGGATCAATGGTCTTCTTTGATCTGAAAGAGGAAACAAAGCACAGAATGAGTAATTGTACTCATAGTAGGGGTATTTTAATTCAAACCTTTGACAATCTGTTTAAAATGTGGAATATGAAAGGTAGAAAGGATCAGGGAGGAAAGTGGATGGCAGAAACACTGACAGTTTCCTACAGGTTGTGTTCATTATTTTCTAGAAGGCACAAAGGAGTTGTTCCCTTTTCAATTCTACCTTTTGAGGATGTAGGGGTCAAAGGGGAAGAAGCTGTCGAGGGGGTTGGTGCAGGTCTGCACAAGGTCCCCCCCAGTCCCACTCCGCACAACGGGGATGAACTGCCTGTTGTTCCTCTCAATAATCGTGTAGCAGAACACCAACTGGTATTTCCTTTAAAAAAGGGAATGAAGAAAAGATAAGCACTTCTAGCACACCCAAAGCAAGATTTTCAGATGGATGGAATGAAAACACAAAGTCATTTTTTAACTACTATCACCTCTATCTTCCATTTTCCAAGTGATATTAGGAGTTTGCAAGATAGTCACAAGGTAAGAAGTCTGTTCTCTTCCTCTAAGCTCCCATAAAAACTTTATTCCAAGTACAACCACACAGAGCAACCCATTTCATAGGACTGCAGGATTCCATTGAAACTGACCTAGGAATAAACTTATCACACCTGGCATATGGGCAGTGTTATGTCTCAGGGAATATTCAATACTGTGCCTAATAAAACCCTGTGCTGGTTTTAGATACACACAAATTCTGTACCAAGCTGAAACTGAAGTAAATGAGAAGGTACCTGGTGATGGCAGCAAACAAGTTGACAACAGAAGGGATACAAATCTTCAGGGGGTTTAGCTGACACATGACAATGCGCTCAAAATTCAAACTCTGCAAATATGACAGACCTTCAAAATAAGAACAGTTGGTGAATGTAAGTTAGATATCATACAAAACTGAACTTAGTTTCTATTAATTTCCAGTGTGACGTGCCTGCACTCTGCACTCCACCACAGAAGCACATCCTGGGGCACTCACAGGGGAGGTCTGGCCCCAACATGTGTACAAGCCACCTCATTTTATTTAGAGCACAATGACATAAACTCACCATCAGACACTTGACTGAATTGACCACTATAAAACATAGGAACAGTGAAACTTCTAATGAATCCTTTCAAACCTAATACACTCACCTTTCCTTAAATTTCCATCCAAAAGTTGTTTATGACGGAAAATAAGTGTGTAGAACACTGCCTGACATGTAGAGTAGAATGGCCCATGGAGAGCTACATCACAGTAGGCATTAGCTCCTGTATCCTGATTATCAATGTATTTATGCAGCCAGTTCACCAGAAGATCCAGACATGCTTTTACTGTACTGTAGTGCAGGGAGAAAAAAGAAGAAGTGTAAAAATAACACCGAAAATGGTGTAGAAAAGATGTTCAATAAATATTCAAGTATCTCAGTGGTCATAAAAACATCAGTAAGAAAATTTCTTTGTAAAAAAATTATTGTTATGAGCTTTCTCCTTTATATCAGCATAAAATGAATCAATCAGCATTGAAAACCCCAATCAGTGAAAGGACAGGATGCCACAAGAGATGAATCCATGAACACACAGTAAACAATCAGAATCCTTGGCTACAAGTAGTACAGAGCAATGCCTCCCATATCCACCAGGTAATTCCAACAGCCAACTAACTCCAATGTTAAAGTCACCACACCCACCCTGAGCAGCACAAAAATACAGAATGTCTACATAAAAAGGAAGACATTTTAACTCTTCTCTATCAAAATGCTAATGATCTCCCTGTTCCTGCATAAAGTTAACACTGGTTACTAAAAACATCAGATACACTGGGAACCCACGACTGCCTGAAGTCAGCACAACCTCACCACACTGAGCTCAGTCTTGGTAAGTGAAGCCCTGAACAGCAAGTCATGAACCTCAGCAATTATCAGCCTGCATCCTGTATGTGCAAAACTTTCCTGGAAACTTCAAGACAATACTGAACCAGTATTGTTGAAAGGACAAACAAGACTCTTGATTCAGGCTTACTGACAAAGCAGTCAGAATAGAAGACCAATTCTCTACTTAAGCTCCACAAGAGCATGAATGTTTGGTTCTGCTCATGTATGGAAACAACTTACACAATGGGAATAAATTTAGCTCTTGCCAAGAAGCTGCCAATATAGCTCCCAGCAGTCTGCCTGATTACGGGAGGGTTGTTTGGATCCTGCAGTTTCTTCCAAAGATGATCTAAAAATGCTTCAGCCAACCCCTGGAAAAAAAGATACATAGAAATTGTGAGATGACACTGTTTAAGCCATAGATTCCTAATACTCAATTCCCATAATTTCCATAACCAAACCACTACAAAAATCTAGCTATTTTCTATCTACCCACTAAAATCTGCAGTAAATAACCACTCCTACACATGATGGAAGAGCCCTCATTTATATGTCTTTTTCTATACTCATTTGTAAAAGAAAGAACAACAGTTTGTTGAGAGAGATGGGAAAATGGAGGAGTGAGGGAAAAACAAAGAGCAGACATGATTTTCCAATCAAAGAGCTAACAGACAGCATCTTTGCAATAGTTTTGGGATGCTGAAGAAACTTGTATCCCACGTCTTGGGTGCAAGAGTCCAACTGACTCTTGTCAAAGAGATGAGTTTTAACCAAGTTTGTTCCTTCACATGCTAAGATTCCATCTCAAAGTGGTTTATGAACAACATGGGAAGAGCAACCATACAGAAAAAGAAAGCAGTAACAGAGAAGGAAAAGAAAGCAAAGACACTAATGAATCCTGATACACTTGCTATCTTCAGAGTAGAATTACAGCAGAGAAAACTGTTTTGTAAAAGAAAACTAAAACAAGGATTCAGAAATGACAGAGGACACTCCATTTTAAAACCAGCTTTTACTCACCAATTTAAAGCTACAGATGTAAAACATGAAATACTGTACATGACATGAAGCATGGGTTGGTAAAATGAGCTTGTCAAAAACAGAAACCAGATCCCGATACAAATCCTTCGTGTTGCTGATGTTGAGCTTGCCTACACAACAAAGAAACAGAAAAAAATAAGCCATTTCAGGGTTTTTTTCCACCCTCGTGCTGCAGAAGTGGTATTTATATCTTTCTACACCAGTAAGAAATATGTAAAGAAAAACTGTCAAACGTGACTTCTCAGTTTATTCACATAAACTGAGAAGTCAAAAGCTCCAGGTGTTCGATCCTACTTCTTTTTAAGGTGGTGCAAATGAAGAATCTCTCTGTGTGAGTGGGCACATATATAAAGCTGATAGACAAGCAAACTTTGCAATCATGTGTTAGTTCAGAAGAGCAAGAAAAAAAACACTAAGAAATAAATCACCTGCCTTATGTGGAGAAGATACAGCATAATGGTTTCAAATATTGTTCAAAATATATAAATCTAAGAAATTCAAACTCTTAATACATAACAGTGAAAGATATTTCTTTCTTCTTTTTTCCCCTGTAACAAAGCCAATTGACTGATGTGTCTGGTTGTTTTATCTACTTTCAGTCCTTGTGATGTTGAAAGGCTCCATCATTCTAACACTCAAGTAGAGGAAATGACAGAAACATTTATACCCTACTACAGTTTGGATACAGTATCGTATTAATGGAATCAGAATGTCTCCAAGTGAAGACTAAACCTCCTAAGTCCTAACTGTACCTCTCCCAGTACCTGGGCAGAGGCAGGAATGTGGACTACAGCCTGCTGATGGCAGAAGTCTACTCTATCTTGCAGTACAGAAAGCAAGAACTCTTCTTATGTGTTTCTTACTTCTTAGCAGAACAACAAATCTGGTTACAGAGCAAGTGTTCTCACCATCCACATGACAAACATCTTTAATGTAGGAAAACAGGATGGTCATCAGGATGTCCAGGCGCTCTGCAAGTGGATGGGCCATTCTCTCAACACTGGCAGAGACAACTTTGTCGCCTTTTCTGTCTTCATCTTCCTCCTGGTAGATAAAATGGCACATGCAGCTGTTAAATACACAAATCAGAGAGACAGCAATTACAGGAAAAGTGAAACTAAATTTATCTTTCAGCAATATGCGAAAGTTTCATTTTTTTTTAGCAGAGCAGTATCCCATTATACAGTATAAGCAAATTTTTGCACACTATGCCAAGTATCATGAATTAGCTGTATTCTTTAGTTTTATTGCACAGCTGCTTGTGTTTTTTACATAATGAAATTGATTTGCTGGATGTAACACTAAGTGTTTACATAATGAAAGGCAATACCTAAGAACACATTAATCATTTGTCAGCTGCTCAGGTTTCAAGAGCAGTGTGTAGTGCAGTAACAACAAAGTAATAATGAATTTCTATACTTAGTTCATAGCCACCTCAGAAGTGATAACTGTACCAAAAAAATGTAATAGAACAAGATAACCAACCATGTCAAAAAGTCCCTCCTCTGGAGATTTTTCCTCACTAGCACAGTTATTGGCAGTTTCTTCAGCATCTTCAATATCTTGCTGTGGAGTGCTAACCTACAGTTGCAAACAAGAAATTAATTTCTATAAAACAATGACAATAATATGAAACTGGGTTTTTTACTATTTTTATGAAAGACATGACAACATAAGTAAGTTTTTGAGCAGATTTTCTCCTGGATTAAATAAACAATTTAAAAAGGAATGATGTGCCATACACAAATGTACACTCCAAACTTTCTGAAACTTTACCTCCCCAGCATAAGCTCTCCCCAGACTGTTAAACAGCAAGGCAAAGAGCCAGGATCATTTACAGTGCTACCCCTCCTGCCTTTTTTTAGGATGGTAATCCTTTTACTTCAAAGAGATGACACAACCAATCAATCACACAAAGGGAAGCACATTCTCTGCACATTAGGGCCAACCACCACAAGACAGTTATTTGGATTCTGGCAGAGATTCCAGGCAGGGTGTAACAGTACACACCATACAGATACCCTCAGGTGTGGGAACATCTTTATCCTGGGAGTGAAGTATGAATTTGGCTGGGTTTATACTCATGATCACAAGTGCGTTTTTTGTCAAGTCTAAAACTATATTTCATTCCCTACTCTGTGTATTTTAACACCAACCTTCCATAAAAGATAACACAGAGTGAACTTACATCCAACTTCAGCAGCTTTTCAATAATAAGCTCCAGGATCTGAAGCCTCAGAGTTGGAAGATACACAGTAACTCGCAGCAGGTTATGGACATAACATTCCTATAGCACAAAATTAATTGGTATCAATAATAGTGTTAACAGAAAATCAAATTTCTGCAAAGGACTTCTAGAAAACAAGTTTCTTAATTTGTTACCTAAAGACAAAGAAATAGGCTTAAACAGACTGTGTTCAATCAAGAGTAAGTTAATGTATAAACTAAACATTAACTTTCAGTAGTTAAGCTGTGTCACCATTAACTACTTAATCTGCTATATCCATGCAAATTTTCCCCACTACCTCTAGATAGAGTGTAAAGATTCTGTAAGAAAAGGTATTCATTTTTATAGGAGTTCATGTCTAAACTTTCTTTAGGAAAATGAAGTATATGCTTTTCTGTATCTAGAACGAGCTATATATGCTTGAAATGAGACCCAATGCATCTTTATTTCAGATCATTATAATATACCAGCAGCAATTCTAAACTGCACAGCTGTGTCTCTTCAGTCACTCCTATTATAAATCAAGCAGCTTGACAGACAAGTTTTGTGAGCGAGCATGGGCCCACCCATGTGTACACAAATATGTACAAAAGACAACGTTGCAACTTTCATAAAGCAAAACTGTCACGTCACTGCATAAAATCAGGTAAAGTGCCACGTTTAAGTACACCACAGTCTAGTTGTGAATAAGCATTATATCACAGCCTTTAATTACATGAGTACATATGATTTTTCCACAGGCCATCTTGCTCATTTTTTCACAGACTTGGTCAGTACATAAAATGGAGAGAGAAAGTTTAATGAGAAGGTAAAAATTATAAATATTTAGCAACAATGCACGGACCATATTTTATTACATTCCATTTGAGCTTTGCCCTGAAAAGAGCTACGCATTTCTTGTTCCTTGCCGAGCTGTTAAGTAAATAAATCTCCCAACATCATGTAAGAGCTATTATCCCCCCATTTTACAGATGGGGAGCTGGTGCTTAAAGTTATTTGGATTAAGACAACAATGATAAAAACATAAATTTAAAAAATTGCAAGATATATAAAGAACTTCGGGGATTTTCCAGCACTCACTAAGTTTGAAATGCAGATTCAACTGAAGCTAGCTGGAGGAGCAGGGCTTTGCCTTTCTGTAACATGAAGTGCCAACATATCAAGTTGGAACAAGTAAATAGAAAAATCAAACAAGAGCCACAACCTGTCAAAAGTTTCCAGCTTGTTTTTCAGCACACAAGCACTATGCCAAAGCTGTAATAAAACAACTTAGGGCTTTACTCTACTGGTAATTTGGATTTTGCCTGTAATGTCCATTGTCTCTTTTTTGTTTATCAAATCCCCTGTTCCTCTGACAAAGACTTTCCAGGTTTGATAACAAATGAGACAGGTCTCCTTACCTGAGACTCCTCGTCAAGGAGGTCTGTGTGTGCATTGATTAAGAAAGCAATCCAGTGGAAAAAATATGTGGTGATGGCATTAAAGATGAGCACAATGCTTGTGCACAAGGAACTCAGAACGCTTGGACAGCCTTACCCTAAACAGACACAACCCTATACATGGTTATTATATACCTAATTACTATATATAAAACAATATTCTTCAAAAATCTGCATGACTGCCATCAAATCAGTTGTAATACTATACAGAACACGTATACATTTAGAATAACAGGTGAACGAATCAACAAAAATAGTCACAGCTCTTACCAGAGTTCTTTCTGATTTATTAATGAAAGGAAAGAATTCCACAAGTATCGGCATGAGAAACTGTGGTGTCCTATAATTAATTAAAAACCAAAAATCAGACCTACAAGTTATAGGTTAGCAAATATTGAACTCCAGCACTCTAAAGATGTATTGGAATAAGCTTATTTCACAGGAACTTTATTTTAAGGTAAGCAACTATATAAAAAGTGGTTTGGCAAGGATCACTGGACAGATAGTAAGTGGCAAACTTTCCCAACGCACTTGTTAGAAGCCACTTCAAATATCACAATAGAATACAGAATACAGAAGCCTCCACCAGCACCATTCTTCCCACTCCCCATTCCTGTTAACAGGATTTTCAGCTGCTGATGCCTGACAGAAACTTCATAATGCTTGTAGAAAGCGTTCTACCAGTTAGTGAATACTAGGGAAAATCATGCAATGAAATGAAGTATTACACTTCCAATTAAGAGAGGATAAAAACCATCAGTTCATAAGCTTTAAATCTGCAAGGAAAGGGCACACAAACCCAAGGGATTCTATACTTACGAAGGAACGTATCTTGCTACAGTTTGCAACGCTCTGTGGCATGTATTGAAGTTTTCAGAAATGTCTAGAGAAAGGAAAAGAATTCTTATGCACTTGGTTACAGAAAAAACTTAATCAGGAACCAGTAAACACAGTTCATATCAACTACAAAATGGAAAGATTCCCAAGGAAACTGCATTTGACAAAATGTTCTTTTTGGGGAGTGGGTCTACAGTGAGGTAAATAAAATAGAAACCAAACAACTCCTAACTTTTCTTTGGTTTTGAAACAATCTAGGACTATGAATGTTTCCCTATGCATTCTACTCCTACAGATACTGCATCAACAGGAATAGTTTGAAAGTAATAAGGAGTGGGTCAGCATTGATTTGAGTACAAGAAAGTCTTTGACTTGGGAATTTAAGGATGTTTCTTGATGCTTTACTTGAAATCAGCCCAATTAATTTAGTAAAAAAGGAGCAACATGCACTGGATACTTTTTTAATAAAGGCACTACAGCAGCACATATACATATATATATATCCTTTATACTTACTTTCATCATCATCATCAGAGTCTGAAATATCCACATCATCTTCTCTGATGGTTATTCGAGCTAGCAAAAAAAAGGGATTATTATATCAAAACTGTATAAATCTTATAGGCAATAAATTCAATAGCAAACACACTGGACAACAGTTCCCACCAGAATTAAAGCACCAAAATTAGCCACAAGACTTTCTTAAAGACTGTTTTATTTAGAGAACCGGGAGGTTTTTGAGAACATCTGAGACGATCATCACTTCAGCCTTTGGTTTTTTAGTAGTAAAAATATTATACAGTTCATTCATTTCCAAGACATCTTCAGAACAGGATTTCCATTAGCAACTAGAATATGTATTCTAAAATCTAGGTACAAAAAACTATCTGTATCACAATCAACATGAAAAAACTCAATAACCCAATAATTAATTGTGTCATGGACTGTATTTATACAGAATTTACCTATCTAGGGAATTTGATGAGCAAACAAAGAAGATGAAGAGAGAAGTAACTTACGGGGGACAAACTGTGATACAATCATCCGGAGGCATGGCCTGAGATGGACAGTTTGTGCTGACACAAGATTGCCAAGAAAGCCCAGATATTCTTCCACTACCTCTCGGCTCCTTCTCAACCATGGCAGCTTCTAAAAGTCAGCAAAGATCAAGACGTCAAAGAAAGACGCTTTGAGTACTAAATTCTTAATCTTCCCATGTAGCAAACAGGTATTTACCAGCAAAATGTTGACCAGTTGTTCAAGCTCTTTGGTCAAATATGCAACAGAAGCTCGAAATTCATGCAGCCAATTAATGAGCTGAGCATCCTAAAAGAAGCAGAAAAAACAAGGTAATTTTTTTCCTAAACAGTACTACCTAATAGCAGAAAATAACAAAATCCTTAGAAGTCAAAGACTAAGAATGTACATAGAAATTGTTTTCACACTAACATGAAAGGAATTTCTTTCAGTTTTTGTCCTCACCAATGAAAGTTCTTGAATACAGAATCCATTCATGCCATCTCCTAAACCGACAGCCTGCTATGAAGGCTTCAGTCAGACTGAACAAGGCATGAAACCTCCCTCACACAGAACATAAGAGAATTTAAAAGAAATGGTATTCCATCATAATTTTCTTTTCTCTTTTGCTCTAGTTTAAGCAGAAGGGACATTCAAGTCTTGAAGCAGCAAATATGGTGGGTACTTGTAGCTATACAGAAGAGCTGTGAAACAATATTTCTGGGTATAACTACTAAATGCATATGTACGTTACTGCCTAATGAAACCAGGTTTAGTGAGAACAGAAGGTAAAATTCGATCCAACTTAAAGGCTACGAAAGTCAGAAAATCACAGTCTGATCTACAGAAGTGTCTCTATAATCAAGCATCAGTGACCTAAAAAGATGGTATCTGGAATAGACTCAAAGGGTAGAGCAGAGTCAGCAAGCATAATACACCATTTATGAAGATCCTGCATATATATGTATGTATACAAACAGACCTTTTTTTTTCCATTTAGAGTTTTAATTCTGATGGTTTACACAAGGAGAAAAGCTGTTAAATACAATTTAAATGTTTAAAGCACCAGAATGACTTGTCTGATGATTACACTCAGGCAAACCTTAAATCATCAGACCCCTGACTATCAAAGTCTTACCTTTATGTCTGGATCTGACAGCTGATGTTTTAACAACTCAAAATCTGTGGTGTCACCCTAGCAGGGGAAACAAAAATAAATAAATAAATAACTTGATTTTTTTTTCCCTTCCCCTTCAGAAAAAACTACCAATTTCATCAATGTATCTGAACAACCAACTATTGCTGAACAGGCAGATCAAGAGCACAGGAGAGCCAGTTCTGGAAAGCTGAAGCAGCAATAACAGGCTGCTGTCCCAGAAGACAACCAAGGCTGCTGGCTCCTTTTCAGCTGCTCTCCCTGCAGACACAGCTGGATCCCTGTGCACACTTTAGCATAAGCCAGGCTTTACATTCACCCGGCCACTCAAGTTGACTCACGGGGGAAATCTTTTCGCTCGCACAGCAATACCGCCTGGCACAAGCCTACAACGCTCAGCCGCCTTCAATTTTTTTTTCCCTAAGCCTTCAGGCACGGTCTTGCGTAAGGCGAAACGAGTCTTCTCACGGAATGACCCCAGGAACCAGCAGCCTGGAAGCAGCGCAGGCCCCCGAGAAGCCGCAGTCACCTTTTCGTACTTAAGCAGGATCTCGGACAGGGTCCCCCCGAACCGCACCGTCTTCCTGGGCGGGGAGCTGATGAACTCGTCCGCTCCCAGCATGGTCACGGCGCCTGCGGGGAGGGGAAGCCGCGTGAGCACCGCTCGGAGGCCCGGGGCACCTTTCGGGGTCCCCCTCAGCAGGGAGAGCCGCAGGAGCCGCCGCTCCCCTCCCGAGGGTCCCTCCCGCTGCCCCCCCCTTGCCTTGCGGTGGCGGCCGCGCCCCCGCTAGCGGGGCCCGCGGCGCCGCACCCCGCGCCCGGCGTGTCCCAGCTGCCCGTGCCGCCACATGCCGCTCCAGCGGAAACTGCGCGGCCGGGCGGAAACCGCACCGAGCGGCCCGCCTCTCGCACCGCCCGCCTCTCGCACCGCCGGGCCGCCCGCCCCTCACACCGCCCGCCCCTCGCACCGCCGGGCCGCAGCGCAGCGCTCCGCGCCGCCGGGAGGCTCCACTGAGCGGGCACGGAGCGGGTGCCGGGCGGCTCCACTGAACGGGCCTGGAGCGGCACCAGTGCGCTGGGACGGAGCGGCACCGCCGGGCGGCGGCGCTGGACGGGCACGGAGCGCCGGAAGGGAGCAGCTGCGGCGCTGCCCCTGCCCGCCGTGGTGCGGGCGGACGGAAAGAGCCGGGATAGGGACACGAAGAGAGCATTTCCCGCCCCGTACGCGGGGATGAAGCCGGGCAAGAGGAGCGGGAAGCTCTAGTCTCCTCACCGTTCCGGTTTTAACACTGACTCCCGGTAGCGCTCCTAGGTCCCGGGGTGCGTGAGCAGAAATCCAGATTTGTCCCCAGGGCCATGGTGGAGCGATCCCATCCCGGGATCGTTCACAAGCGAGCGCTCCCCGACCCCTTGGGCAACTCTCCGTGAGCGGTGGGAGCCGCGGGCAGCCCCTCACAGCACAGGTGACACCAAGGGCACGGCCAGCCTGGGTTATCAAATAAAAACTGCGATCCCAAGGGATAAGCTAAACGGTCCGAACCACTTAATGGAAATCAAAGAGGGCCAAGAATCTGCTCTGAACAAAGCGGAGTTTGACCTTGTGAAGTAATAATGGATTTGCTAGAACAGAGACATAAGAAATTCAAGTGAGATTTCTGGATGTTTTCATCCTCCCTGTGTAGGCTGGGTCTATATTAAAGCACCAGTCATTAAACAAAATATGTTTCAAACTTTTCTGTTTTGGAGTTAGTAACTGTTTTTGCTCCCAAAAGATTGTATACACACGTTCTACTGCTACAGCAGCCTGGGTTGGTATGAACAGAGACTTGCATTTCCTGTGTAGTTCTTCAGTAATGGCCAATCTACTCAAAACTTACTTTGGCTGAATATGTAACATTTACTTCACCCATTCACACAAACTAGCTACATAACACGTGCTATTATTTGACCTTAGCCTTCTCAACTTGGGATACACTTATGCTTCTTTTCTACACAAACTGCTACTGTAATAATTATGTCGCCCACAGCAACTCTTACAAGTCACGTCAAACAGATTTTTGTAGGTGATGCTAATGATTTAATCTTTTCCTGATGAAGATGTTCCCATTTAAGTAGACACTACATACTGCGTGAAAACTTCTATTAGATGCCATCCACGTTTAAAATCTAACAAATGTTTAATCCATCTACATAGTTAGAAGCTAGGGGTTTGGTGTTTTTCCTTTAGTGGAACGTAGGATGACATTCTGAGCTAGTTTTGAGGCTTAACTAGATGCAAAAGACTCCTGTAGCCACACTTCTGGAACTAGTCTGGTTCTTTGTGATTTTGGCTAAGATTCTAAACAACATGCATGGGACTTTCCTCAATGGCTAGAGGAATTCTACTCTTAGCCGTAAAATTCTGTTCACATAACAGCAAGTAATCCTAAACATGTCCAAGAGCTTCCTTCTAGTCAACAATGTAAAAGTTCTTTGAATGGACTTTGTGCTGCATTGAGCAGAGCTGATAAGGATATCATGAAACTAAAATAGTGTTAAATATTTGTTAATGTGTAACTGCAGATGATTCCCAGTTTCTGTTCAGTATTAGCCTTCCTGATTTAGAAGGCAAGTTGATTGCACGAAACAATGACTGGATATATTTTCAAAAAGAAAATAGTTACAATACTTACAACAGGTATCATTGCTCCACAGCAAGTACTGTCTCTCTCATGGTTTGGACTCATTGTCTCAGTAACCTTCTTAGGCTTTAGTGCTTCTCTGTGGTTAACATCCTCCTTAAGTGATGAATCGGCTCCTATATTTCATTTTTAAAACATATACTATTCCACATAACTTTTGACTGAAGTTGCACACTAGCTACCATCTTATGCAACAATCATCAAATACTGATATCAGATTTAAGATTAATTACATTGTAATATACAAAGAATGCAAAGGCCTGCTTAATTCACTCTAGTAATTCTTATTGCAACACTTAAGTAAAAAAATTTGGTTTTCGCAGACTAAGTATGTGAATTACATTTGACTTAATTTATAGCTGTTACTAATCATTCCACTTATTAAACACCATATTTCATAATTCACTTTGTAAGTGAAACTATGGGGAATCAGAAAAAGCATATCTCTCTGTTCAGAATCATGAAATGAAAAAAAATTCTTGCAAATGAAAACTGATCTACAGGTTTTAAGGGAGGAGCTTGTTCGGTTTGTTTGGTTTTTTTAATCAGACCATTGTAACATCACAGTGGTGTCACATTGCAGTTCCATTAAAAGGAGAAAACAAATTACATACACCTCCTAAAAACTGCAGATAGTAAAGGAGAAATCACATTGCAGACCTTCAAGTTTAGTGTTCTTCTGAATTTGTTAAAAGATAAAAGCATTTGGAAAACCTTTAAAAATGAGAATGTGCATAGAAAAGGAGTTACTCCAGTAATTTTACAAGAGAACACTGAAAGACATTTCAAGAGTTCACAAGGAAGTACAGCCACAGTGTTCTTAGTAAACATTTTCCTTAATTCCATCTCTAGTATTCAATGAGGTGTGGCATAGAACAATTGTGCATTGAAATTTTAAGACCTACCAGTATTTGCTGATGGTGGCATCAAACTCTTAGTGTTAGTTTAAAACCAGAAGAACTCAAGAGGAATTTCTCCACACAATTTTATCATTAGCACAATTTTAGGTATCACTAGCATTAATATAAATCTTTTCCCAGGTATTGTTAAAAGTTTTATAAAGCCATGGATTATTTGTTAATCAACAGAGTTTCTTTTAGTCATGTTCCCTCCCTCAAATGCTTCAGCATTAGGAAAATGATTTCCAACCTCACTGGACTAAAAATGCCTCTTGCAAGAGTCATCACATTACATCATTCGTAACTACAAAGAATGTATTTGTATGCCAACATCACTGGTGTTGTCTACTTATAAACTCTCAGATTCCAGGTTATTTCAAAATAACAACACAACTTTACAAGAAACACTGTAAATTGTGTATTTACACTATAAACAACTTCTACTACATTTGCAGCTTTACGTCAACAGTTTAATATAGACATTTTAAAAGCACCCTTACAAACAAAAGTATTGCACTGGCATTATAAAAATTCACAGTAAGTTTAACTTCCAGACCTTGGTAAAAAACAGTGCAAGAGCTTTTCATTGTGCAAGAGCTTTTTATCCAAACCTTCCAGGTTATTAAAAATAATAATAATTAAAACAAAACAAACCCAACTATATGACAAGCTGCAGTGATTTTTCAGCAAATCCGGTTCAATTCTTTTTTAGCTCTCACTTCTTAAAGAGATTTTGTGGGATCTTTTTCCACCATTTCAAAGCATATCCACTCCAACACTGAAATAGGTGCATTTGGCAGAGATATGGCTCCACTTTATGTGTCCATTTTATGGTGAGTCCACAACGCTTGCAGAGATTATTCCATAATGAGAGAATCCTATTGTTCTGAGTAGGGAATCTCTTTCCATGGTTTGCAGCATTTCCACCACTTTTTGGGGCAGTAACGTCAATAGTCACATCTTCAACAGATCCTGAAGATAACACATGAAGAAAAGGTTACTCCAAAATAGTCTCAGAACAAATGTCCATATAACTCTGAGGTGTTACTTAAGGTCAATCTTAAAAATACTTTTCCTCATGTTTAACAGCCAGTTGGGAAAGACCCATCAAACCACCAGCCCATCTCAAATAGTGGCCAAATGTGACATCCCAATAAAGGCATAAGAATATGGCACACAAGTAATATCTCCTCAGGATATCATCTCAACTGCCACTGACTGCCCCAGGTCTTCCTGAAACAAACATATTGGCTTTACATCTCTTCTGCTTTGTCCTTTGGATTTTTGAATTAGTAAATTTTTATCTGTCCCACTGTCTCATGTCAAGTAATCGCACACTTCAGTTGCATAGCACGTGAGAGTTTGTTTGTTTGTTCCTGCTTTGCCTTGGGAGGCATGCACTTCATACTTTTCCCATACTGACTATATAGACTTCTAGAACACTTTATACTCTGCATCTCTTTTCAGGCTTGAGGATCCTAATCTACTTGTTATTCCTTTAATAGAAGCATTCCACATCATGAGAATCCACACCTTTTTCTACTATATAGTTTTTAAGATGGGAAATCAGAACAACATATAGTGTTCCTTTCATAACTTCAAAAAGTTAATGCTCAAGAAGGTTTCCAAATGGCCAACAAAGTGAGGTTGTTTGGAGGGTTTTTTTGTGGTTTGTTTTTTGGTTGTTTTTGTTTGGTGGGTTGGTTTGTGTTTGTTTTGATTGTTTGTTGAGGGAGGAAATTTTTTGTGTGTGGTGTTCTTTGGTTTTTGTTTCTGAATGTGTATGCATGTGGTGGTGTTTTTTTTCCCTCCTCATCCAGACAATATCTGCCCAAACATGTTTAACCCGTTTGGTTAAGTTCATAAATATCTCCTGATGGGGTGAGGATTTTGTCTATCAGCAGGGAATGATCTGATTCAGGCAGTTGTTTACGAGAAGGTCTAAGGTAGTTTAGATGAACTTACTTCAAAAGGGAGCTGTAAATTATCTTTCAAGGTGAAACCATTTGTTATCCTTTGTTTCACCTTGCCAGTAAAATCATAGAGTTTATGTTCTAATATGTAACATAACTGCAGTGCACCCCCTCTCTTTTGGTTCCTTCTGAATTACCATTACTGAAGTTTGTTTACTGTAGCAACAGAAGCTGCCGCTTACTTGGGATCTCTTGTACTAAATCACCCTATATATATTTATATGATTATAGGACACATAAATCCAGTAACAATTAGGAATAAGACTTGAAATATTTCAAAATAATGGATAACTTTCACTCCTAGGAGTTCATTACAACAGAATACATATCCCTGTACAAATATTGCATCTACAGAGATAGCAAATTATCTACTGAGCTCAATACCTTCAATTGCCATGATCTTTAGATGGAGTCGTTCTGCATAGTTGTTTATAAATGCAAAACTTTCCCTGCAAATATGGACCTGCCAATTTTAGACCCATTTCAGAAAAAAAGAGGTCTGAAAATAGAATGACTCATTTTCAACAGCCTATTTTCTAACTGCAGGTGTAGTTAATAATAAACTAAAGAGCAGTAACAATCTTTGAAAGTTGTATTGCTCCTGTTCTTTCCTGCCTCCTACATGGTTTTTTATTAAGCAATAATTATCTATATTCACTCTCCCTATTATTAAAACTTCCTCTCAAGAAAAAATTCATTGCTTTCATGAAAGAAGACGATTTCCACATGAACTTTTCTGTAAATCAACAGTGTCCTCAGAATTAAGTTTCAAGGAGAAGCAGGAAAAGCTGACCATGTGCATAGTGAATCAGAACAGTGAGATGTTTAGAATCCTTGAACAGCTCAAACAGCACAAAACTGTGTTTACAGTTCCTTCGATAGTGGATTTTGCATAGTGAAGTGAAGGCTTGACTTTTCCCCACACACATTTTCAAGGCATTAAGCATGTTTTTCTTCCTAAATGAACATGCCATATAGATGAACACACAGGGATATTTTGAAAAGCTTCACATTCTTCAACCATGCTTTGAAATTGGACCGAGACACTTCCTTTACACATCGGATATTATCACACCTTTTCTAGATGACTGAAGTTCAAGACAAGCAGCTTAACTGATTATTGCATTTATGAGTTCCAACCTCTTACCTACAGCTCTGCCCCCAAGTTAAATTCAAGTCAGCATTTCACCTTTCTTCCTCTCCAATGAAGCAACATTTCATGGTGCTAATGAGGGGGCTTCCCCTCCCAAGAGTTCGTGTGGGGCAGTGCTTAATGGCCATTTCTGGCAGCGTTTAGTTGCAGTGAGGACCAGCTCAGAATGCCACGGCTCCTCCTGTGCTGCTCTCTGGCAGCAGCTCTCCGCATGCCAGCTCACCACACTCCACTGGCTCCACTCCTGTTCACCTGTTCCGTTCTTAGACGGCTACAGGAAGTGTCTTTCCTGCCTAATCCCATCTGTGCAAACTTTCCCACCCGTTCTTTTACCGTCTGAGCTGAGAAAGATTCCCCACTACTTTTATTTTGAGAAGCGTCAGCTGCGAGCAGGTGGTTTAACATAGCAAGCATTAAACCGAATCTCGGGCAAGAGAGCTCTCCCGAGCCCTAACCAAAGTCAAAGCTCACAGCCGGACTCCCCTCGCTGTCCCGTCCGGGGTCCCGTCGCGGCTCTCACCTGCCGGGGTCGGGGTGGCGGCCGCGGCGGTCCCCGGTGCGCTGCAGCTCCAGGTCGGCGGGGCGGGCGGGGGCGAGCGCGGCGGTGAGGCGGAGACTGAGGCCGTGCACCAGCCGCCGCAGCAGCGTGTCCCCGCGGCCCTTGGGCGCCGACAGCCCCACGTCGTCCCGCAGCTCCTCGGGCGGCACTTCCAGGTTGCCCGCGTACCAGAACACCCACCAGACGAGGCTGAGGAAGATGCCGATGCCGCCCGCGTAGATGAGCAGGTCGGAGAAGAACACGTCGGCGAACACGCCGGCCAGCAGCACCGCCAGCCCCAGCGCGTCGAAGGCCAGCGCCAGCCAAAAGGCGGCCACGCAGCGGCCCAGCCCGCCCGGGGCCGCCATCGGGAGCGGCGCCACCGCCGCCTGGGGCCGCGCGCACCTGAGGGGAGGCGGCGGCGCGAGGGCGGCGCCCACCTGAGGGCAGGGCCCGGCCGCGCCCTCCAGCCCCGAGCAGGTGCAGGACACGCCCCCGCACCTGAGGGCACGCCCAGGCCCGCCCCCCGCACACCTGAGGGCACGTCCGGGCCGCGCCTTTGACCCGCACGCAGGGAAGGCGGGCACACGCCGCCCTCACCGGCCCCGCCGAGCCCCCAGACCCCCGCGGTGGGGCTCCCAGGCCGACCTGTAGCGACCCACGGCACTTGTCTGGGAGGAGTCCTCGCTATCGTTCCCGTGCGCAGGGGAGCCCGACCCGGCTGGGTCCGCGCAGCTGTTCCAGCTGAGGCAGTTCCACCTCAGGCACCCTAGAAGGGAGGCACTTCAAAAAGTGCCTTTTTAACTCACAAATGCCCTAGGAAAAAATACCTAAAAATTACAATGTGGGGCTTGGTATCAGGCTGCTAACTTAAATATCAATCTGCCTTTATTATATTAAATAAAATTTAAAAAAACTATAGCAGTCTTTTTTACCTTTAAAAGCACATGTAGATTGCTGCTGTTGACACACACGCTTCTTGCTTCAAAAAGACAGCATTTATTAAAATATTTCTAAGCTTTTTTCCCCTGGGATAGACCCCTCTCTGCCCTTTGACACTTGAAAAATTTAACTGTTTTCAGTTTGGGCCAGGAAAAGATAAAAGATGATGGGGTCATTAAGACAGTGAATTTACTTGTACCAACTTGTAAATGAGAAGGAAACCAATGAATCATTACACATCTTGGCGAAAAAAAGCTCTTGCGAGCAGATTTCCTAAGAAAGTATTTTAATTCATCAATAAATGTTTACTGAAAATACACCACAGAGAGATGCTACAAAATGTGTTACAACAGACAAGGTTCACGCTGACTGTGGCACGTGCACCTTTTTGGGTGCCTGCTTCAGTGGTCTTGAAGACTTCCTGGCTGACTGCATTGACTTTCCAGCTTTCAGTGTTGCAAAAGACTTTGCTTCAGGTTTTTTTGGAGTCTTTTTCATGTCTTTTTCTTTTATTCCTTCCTTTGGCTTGCTGACTTGCTTGGCTTTTTTCTCTTTTGGTGATGGCTGCAAGTTTGCACACTCATCTGTAACCTCAGGTTTTGATTTGGGAGTATCCACCACTAGAGATGGTTTCTTTCTCTTTCTTAGGGGTGTTTTGGTTTTCTTCCCCAAATTGTCACCTTTTTCTGGACTTGGTTCCATTTTCTGTATTTAACACAAACAAAAAAATTACCATTCCACCCAAGAAACGTATTTCCTGCTTTTCAGGAAGAAAGATCAATGAAAATCATTACAAATTATGAATACTTTCAATTGATCTGTGCCCTAGTCTACTTGAAGTGTGCTAACACATACTGCTCCCTAAGGAGCAATGAACAATTTAAACAGGTCAAAATCTTTATTTTTAACTGAAATGAAAGTTTCTCAATATTATTCAAAAATTACCTTCAGGTCAGCTGAGCTTGTTTGTATAGGCACCAGTTGTGGAATTTCTTCATCATCACAATCACCTGGCTCTTGGACACCTTCCACTTTTTCTTTTATCACAGGCTCCTGGGTACCAGCAGCAGCTTTACTTTTTGCTGTCACAGGGACTTGACTTGACTTCGGTTTTTTAGCTGTCTTCTTCACTTTCTTGGGTTTTGCCTTCTAGAATTAATCAGAAGTGCATCTTAGATAAATTCTCATACCATTTCTGAATGTATAATAATTGTTTTAGTGTGGTTAAAAATTAGATGATGTAGCAACATTAGAGACTCTTATTTAATAGACTTGGACTAATCAACCATATGTAAAATATGAAAAAATGCACTACATGCAGAAGTTGATTATAAATTGCTCACAACTATATTAATGTCAACATTATAATCTCTAAGTTGAATATTCATAGTCCAAATTCATTTCAGATAAATGAATATCAGCAGAACTCAGTACAAAGGAATAGCCAATTATTGTTTTTTAACAAGTGTGACCTCCCCCTATATATACAAATATATGAGCTTGAGAAGTATTCAGATGCCACTGATTAACCAACAAAGAACAGATGCGTAATCTGAATCTGCATATAGGAAATTAGTGTATTTTCAGAAGGCAAATAGGGATAAACAATACAAGAAAAGTTCTAAGAATGAATCTCAGGTACCCTGAGTTTAGGTCTAGAAACACTTTCTTTATTTCCAGTTTGCTTTAAAACCTGTAAGGGAGTTTCCTGAACTTCATTATTATTACTGAGGATTTGAAGCACTGAGGCAGGAGTGTCTGACCAGTTTTAGCCACAAAAGCCTGGGATCAGTTGCTACTGCATTTAAACCCAACAGGACAATGCATAGAAGGAAGACAAAGAACTAGAACTAAATGTACCGATTTAATTTATGCAAAGTTTGAAGAAATTTTGGTTACCTTTACTTCATTTTTCTTGAGAGATGGCTGTTTGTCAAGCTCATCCAGGTTGGAGATATTTGCAGTAAATATTGGAAGTGCAACCGATTTAAGTGTTTTGAGGTGAAGAATTTTTACATTTTTCCATTTCTGCAAAAACAATACCAGCATATGATGTAAAAATAAGGCTGAAGTATGAACCTATTTGTCTGTAACGCAGTCAATCAGCAGTACCTTTGGTAACTTGTCACCAATCACTTTTGCTGCTGCAATGATATTCTCAAGTATCTCATCCACTTTCATCCCAGTGTGACCTATGCGTGTTGTACTGAAAGAAGAACCGAATAATAATTACATACGGGCAAATAAACTTATTTCAAATTACTTGTTTAGTTTAGGCCAGAAATGCAAAAAGCCCACTTAGCTGCAATTATCATAAAGAAAGGATGGCTACTGCAGAAATCTTTCATGGTAACAGTTAGAAGGGATTCACCTGTATTCATCTTTCCATATTTGTATTTGCAACCTCTGCCTTACATTACAAAGCATTACTATCAATTCAGATTCTTTCAGATACACAATACATGAAAAAAATCTTATTAGAAGATTTTGGAAATAGAAAAATATTATTAAATTAGATTAAAACTAAGATTGTACATGCTCTTTGACAGTGACAGGTGCCTAGAAAATTTTTAGGTAGAAGGAAAAGGAGACAAACCCCCTCAACTTCACAGTAAAACTTAAGTAGAACTACTAATTTAACTATACAGGTAAAGGTTCGAAATCCCCCCAATTTGGAATGGTGATCCTTAACATCTTTTATTCACATATTAAAGGAATAAAAATAACTCATTTAAAATTCCTACAGTTCAGGTAGAACCATTCTTCAAATGATGTATTCATCTATCTGTACTTACTAACAGCAGCCTTTGTTGTTAACTGGGAGTACAGTCCCTTGGATATGTTTTTCTAGTTCCTTGGCAAGATCTTTGGCTTTCAGGTTTACAGATAAAGGTGCCCTAAAACAGAAAAGGAGAAGGGTAAAAAAAAAGGAAATAATTAGAAAACCCTAAAGAAAATCAATTCCTCCATTACGAAGAAGACTCTGATCTTAAAAAAGATAATGCAAGAATGGATTTCCAAAGTTTAAAGACCTACTTTTTCTTTTCGTAGAAGTGTCTTCCCAGATGTGAGGGCAAAAGCCTTCTAATTCTGTCATCAGAGAGAAAGAGATCAAAACTGTTCACGAGGCGCCGCTTTGCTTCAAACATTTTATACTCCTTTTTGAGGGTTTTGTAAGAGATGATCTGCAACACAAGCACCAACTTAGTCCCCGCTGCTGAAAATGCAACCTGAAATGCTTCTCAGGACTGCACAGACTAAAGCTGCATAGTCCATCACAGTGCATTCCTTTAGAACGCTGAAGATAATCAAAAAGTATCAATTTCCTACTGTTTTAAAGAACCAAATAATACAGATCTCTTGCATAGTAACTGCACATCACCAAACAGAACTTGAATACATGAATAACATCTAAATCAAGGTTAAATATAACAAGTTGTTTTATAGCTTTATTGCTGGTGGCATAAACAATCCAATCCAGCTGCAAAGTATTCAAATGTGATGAGCTTTCCCAGTTGGTTACTCAAATTAGATATTGAACATTTATCTGGAAATTGTATCTGATTACTAAAAATCCTGTTTCAAACTGAAGAAATTATTTCGAGTAAACTTTGTATTTTAGAAACACCATAGTTTGAGTAGTCAGAAAAATCTTACTAGAGAATGTGAATGAGAATTAGAATACTAAACAGCAGAAAAGAACAACTACTTGTATTCTTTTTGGTGGTACAAAAGGAAAGAAATTACAGTACTGTATTATACCATCAAGGACCTCCCTTACCCGGCTAATACTTCTGATTCCATTCCGGAGTAAAAGTTTCTTGTACAAATTTTCAGTCTGTTCTGCTGATAAATTTGGTTCATCCTTTGTGAACAGGCAAACCTCAGCTGTTTCTGGTCGAGGGCCATGGGGCAGTGGTCTACAATGAGAATATGAAATGCATAAAGAATGTCTAATAAGAGAAGGAAGTCTTCCCCAAAACTAGGACTACACTGAGAGATCAGTACCCTTTCAACAACACAGGGAAGTGCCTGTATTTAGACTCTAAATGTTAACTACAAAATACTCCCAGTGGAACCTGCACTTGATAAGCATACAGAACTGTAAAAGTGAACACCATGGTTCCAGGCAGATACAAGGCGGAATCCTCTATCCTGCCGCCAGCCCCTACCAGCGGGTCCCAGGAGGAGGGCCCTCCATGCTCCTCTCTTCATGCCACGGCTGCATCCAGTCATTAGACAAAACTTTATAACACCGCAGCCCTGATACATGGATGTAAACTTTCTCAATACAGCGCAGCTACAGTTTAAAATGAGACTTCTAATTCATATTCAAGTTTGGTTATCAAAAGAAAGAAGTCTTACGAATGATTTGGTGGTGGTGGGTCAAGACAAAGATAGTGATCTATTTCCTCAGGCTTAAAGACTGAAAAGCACATATCCTGCAAATGGCAACCAACAGATTCAGTATGCTCCGTGCAAAAGGCTGGCACAGCCCAGCTTCGAGTTATACCAAAAGTAGGGGTAGAGCAGCATTCTGGCCCGGCAGTTCTTAGTCACGGCATGGAAGCTCCCAGGACAAGGCCGTGGCAATCAAACCCCTCAAGCTCAGAATCGGCAAAGTGCTCTTTTCCAAGCCAAAGAACAGGAGCAACCCCAGTAACCATGCGGCCGCATATCAACGTCTTACATTCTGATGACTTTTGCCACCTGCGGGACCTTCCACACCGTCAACACGAGATGGACGCTCTGGCCCTCGTTGAGGAGCATCGTGTCTCCCTTGGCCTTCTTTCTGGCAAAAGCCACGAGAGCCTCCACCGCCTTCTTCACCTGCAACGGCACCACAACGGCACAGCCGCAGGTCAAGCCCGGCCTGGCCGCGCTCCAGGAGTGCCCGGCCGGTTCCCCGCAGCCCCCGGGAGCGCTCCGGGAATTCCCGGCCTGCTCACCGCAACCTCAGGGAGCGCTCCGGGAGTTCCCGGCCTGCTCCCCGCAGCACCTGGGCACGGTCCAGGTGCTCCTTCCCGCTGGCCATGGTACCACCGCTGCCACGTGCGGCCGCTGCGCCTGCGTGAGCGGCGCTTTCCGGGGCACGGCGCGGCCCGTCCGGGGCGGGGCAGACAGTAGGGCGGCGCAGACTGAAAGGGCAGCGCTGCCGGGGGGCGGGGCCGGCCGGAGGGGCGGGGAGCGAGCGCAGAGGGGCGGGGCCGGGGCCCGCGGGGCGGTCGGCGCTGTTCGCTCCGGCCCTCGGCTGCGGTTGTGAGCCCGGGGGCGGTGCTGTGCGTGTGCGGGAGGGGACAGGCCAGGGCCCGTCCTGTGCTTGCCGGCAGCTTTGCCTCAGTAGGGTCAAGGACTAATCGGACTTGGAGCACAGTGCCGGAGGCCGTCAGTCCATCCCGCTGCGGCCCCAGGGCCAGCCGCAGGTCAGGCCGGATTGCTCAGGGGTGTAGCCACCCTGTCCTCACGGTGACAAAAATTTTGTCGGACTCGCCTTGTTTTATTGAAGGTGCTCTCCTGGTCCAACCCCGGATGCTGCTGGCTCCCTTTGCTTCCAGGGGTGGCTCGTGTTTAGAGTTCTGTGCCCCGGGCGCTTTCCCGCAGAGCTGCTCTCCAGCCAGTCATTTCCCAACCTGTGTTGCCGCAAGGGGCTGCTCCTTCCCAAATGCAGGTTTGCATTTTTTCAGTATTGACGGCTTTGTGTTGCCGAGTCTTTCCAGCCTATCCAGGTCCCTCTGTTCATGAGGGTAATGATTGATCCCAAGTTTGATGCCCCCTGCAAACTTGGCTTCAGGTCACTGTTAGAGATATTAAATAGAACATGTCCCGGGATAAATCGCAGCAGTGCTCCATTTGTTACTGGCCTTCAGGTGGAAAACAAGCCATTATTTCTGCCCTCCAAGCCCTGTTATCTGAACAGTGGTTACCCATCTGGTGGGCCACCATCATATTTAGGAATAATTGAACCTGTTCTTCAGATCCCTTCTTTGAACACTATCCCTGATTTTATTTCCTGTATTTTTGTCCTTTTGCACTGGAGTGCTGTCATAAGTTCCCTGTTTACCCAGACCAGTCTCCTGATAGATCTACTTATTTTGCTGAGTATCAGGAGGAACTGTCGGTGTGATTGGAGGAGGTTGTTCTTAAAGACCTGCTGCCAGATTTCCTGAGCTCCTTTGCCCCTCAGAGCTGCCTCCCATGGGATCCTGCCCACTGGTTCTCTGAACAAACCAGAGTCTGTCTCATGGAGTTAAGGGATGGAATTCTGCTGCTCATTTTTCTCATACACTCTGTCTTGAACATGGCTGTCTCCAGGTCACTACCGTTGTGGCAACCACTGATTATCACATGTCAAAACATTTCTTCATGTGTGACTAATAAAGGCAGAACTGCTGCATCTCAGTTTAGAAATCCATAGACCGACTACATGGAAATAGCTTAATTGCAGAATGCTTATTCCATTGAGTTCCATGCTGGGTAAATACATTGTTCTGAGATAAAATCTAGCCTGGAATTATTTTGGTCTCATCCTCACAGTGCTGTGTGTGCCCTGGCAGCTTTGGGTTGTCTGCATTCATCACACATGTAAGCTGCTCTCTGGATAACACAGCTATGCATAACCAGGGCTTAAATACGCATGAAATTAGGAGTCTTAGTCATTCACCCTTCTCTAGATTTTTTTCATGCTCTTTGCCTTTCTACGTATGGTTTTATTCATTCTCATCAGATGTCTTCCAACAAAATTTGTTGCTCCATCAGTGTGGCCAGTGCAAAGAGAAACTAAAATACCTTAGTTTTTTGACAAGGTGCTTTTATGCAGTGGTTTATATTTTCTTTCTGCTGTTAGTGTTCTTGAAGCAATAGTAGAATAGTTGATGGCATCAAGACTTATCCAGTCTTAGGAAAAAACTATATAGACATACACTGATTTTAAAGAGTGAAAAAGAAAATCCTGGAAAATGAACATTTTCCTTTCCTATTGTGTTATTTGAACAAAACCAAAACCAAACGAAAACTAAAAAGAAACTGGCTAAGAAAAAGAAAAGCTGTCCTTTGCTGCCATGTTGTAGGAAGTACCGATTAGAGAAATTACTGAAGGTGAGGAACATGCAGGGTAGCCAAGGAGAGCAAACTCATTAAAACCTTTTCAGTACTGCTGGAATTTCTGTATGTGATACTAGCTGTGGTGCTGTATATCTGATAATTGTATTAGCCTTGCTTCTATCTTTGCACATTTTAGGGCAGCCTTGTTTTCATAAAACATCAACATATTAATGTGACATGTTAAAACAAAAAAGTCGGATGACTGGAACATCTCTCTGAAAATGAGCCAGGCTAGTCATGTAAGATATGACTGAACAGCATGTTTGAAGACTGACTTTACTGGGTCAGTATAGAATTAGTAGGATAAAACTGAAGGGACTATTATTAGTGACTCAAATTTGAATTTTTCACATATCAGTCTCATCCAAGTACATTCTTCTGAACAATTTTTGGTCTTACATGACTAAATTTTACCAGATGTGGTTTAACTGACTTAGTCTAATAATTTTCTCTTGAAAGGCACTTGGCATAGCTAACAGAGCTGTCATGGAAAAATTAAGTTAATCTGTGAATAAGAAATATTTCAGCTTAATACAGAATGCAGTGAATATAAACTATAAAAGAGTGCACTTTTAATTTAGCAATGTCATAAATTTACTGTTACTCCTACCAGGAAATCAGGTTTTTTTACTTTTATCGGTGTTATTGCTGTACACTGTCCTGCTGTAGCTCTCAATTTAACTTTTTGGGTCATGAAAGTATGTAGTTTTCTTTAAGTCATTTTTGTCGTTTATTTAAATGGTAAGATCGAAACTAATTGTGAGACATTCTACCTCATTACTTATTTAAGATGTTTCTTTATATGTCTAATTTTATACTTTCACACAGCAAAAGGGTTGTACAAGATGCAGTTTCTGCTGTAAAGAGATCCTTGATGTTTAAGGTTATTCAAGTTTCACCTATTTGTCACCCAACAGTTAATCTGTCATGTCTCTTATTACTCTTGTTGAGAGGTAGATGGACTTTTTTATGGAACTGACAGGAGATGTAGAAAGGAAGGAAAGCCAATGAAAGGATATGGATTATCAAAAGTCACATACACAGACAACAGATTTTGGGTTTGTTAGCATAAATTTCTATTTTATATTAAGACTAGAATCCTTTCTAGTATTTCTTCAGAGGAAAAGTAGTACTTTGTCAGGTTTATAGTGCGATAAAATAAACACAAGGAAAGAAACAGGTTCACAATATAAAGTCTTCAGTAGTAACTCCAGTTTTGTTGGTATATTTTTCTGTACCAAATCCTCTATAGGGTATACAAAAAACAGCAGAATAAGTAAGATCCTTTAAGTACCAGTTCAGGAAGAAAACAGTCTTGTCTGGAGTACACATCATCTGCTTTAACAGCATCATTTCAACAGTCTGCGGAACGAACCGAAAAGCCAGAGTGATACAAATCCAATACCTGGGACATTGAAACAATCTCGTCTTGTTCGGTAATATTCAGAAATAAACACTTATAGAAACACATTTCTCATCATTAACATAATTTTAAATATATAGACTGGTGTCATAAGTAGTCTAAAATAGAGGTTCTTCATTGAGCAATTTTCACTGGGCTTTTTATGCCACTGAAAAAATCTGTAGCGGGGCATAAAAATTGCAACCAGCAAATATCCCTGTGGATAAACCTCCTTTAAACAGCTATTTTTCTTACAACACTATTACACCATCATCAATAGCTTGCTGTTCAGGAATACAATTGACTACCAGAGTAAGTGTTTCAGGAACTGGTGTCATCATGTTTGTGGATCAGTTCCTGGTTGTCTGCTAAGGTGACCAAGGTAGCTGGAATGGTTTCACGTAGACAGTTGATGGCAATGTTACTCAACTGCTCACTGCACCCATTCCTCCAACCACTGTGCTTTACTTCTTGGAGCTTGCAGAAACAATGAATTATTTTCCTGCTGCAAAGTAATTAGCACTGCTGCACATTCAGACTTTTT
>VZDJ01000076.1:4843724-4876017 GCA_008694505.1 Cyanoderma ruficeps | reverse complement strand
TTTTTTTTTTTTTTTTGGATTTAGTATTTGTTACATATACCAAGGTTTTCAGTTCAAGGATATACAAGGCCTTAATTTATAGAATAAAAACTTGTTTTTATAAGCTCCATCATGGCTAAGCACTCAAGCCATATCTACACTACAAACTTTGGCTGACAATCAGAGAGAAAGGGGTGATCTTCATCAGTACCACACGGCAAATGCCATTATACTGAGGAGAAAAAACCAACCCAATCTCTCCTTTCTGCAGAAACACGCTCAGAGTTTTGCTCTAAGAGTTAAAGCTATGCCATGGGAATATCATGCCAGTATCCCACACAAACACAGTTACCCTGGCTCCTAGTGCTCCTAGGGCTGCTGTTATCTTCAATCCAACTTTTATTTCCTCTTTTTTTTCCCCCCCTTCCTTTCAATTGTTGTGGTTGCACAGCTCCTTCATTTTTGTTTCATCTTCAAAGCAGCATACCACATTTTCACAAAAGGAAGTATTCAAAATGGTCATTTAAAAAAGTTTATTACATCAGTGAATCAGCAAATAGTATTTATTTCCAACAAAGCCACATTATCTTGTCTTCTTTCATCTAGATTTAGCTGTATTTAATAGTAGCAAAAATGGGACTATAAAATGTAGAATGGAGATGAAATGAAAAAGTTGAGATGCAATCTCAGGACTATTCAAATACAATGTACTTCCAGCTCTTCTACCCAAAATGCAGCCAATTCATGTACATTTATGCCTTACATTTTCATATATTTGCCATAAAATGCAAATATTTTATACCCAAATAAAAACCTCCTACAGCATAGGAGTATCTTTAATTGCATAATGTGGATTCTGTTAATGAATTTGTAATAATACAGCCTCTCCCTTTACAGACAAGGTGACATGAACTGGAATTATGGAAATGGTAATCAAATGCACTAGATGGGATGAATAATGGAAATAAATACTCAGACTTTCTATCTACTGACACTCCAACCCATCAGGTGATTATTCAGTTTAATATTAAATACTCAGTCCAGCCTCAAAATAATGAAGTTTTAAAATCCCACGTTAAGTTTGCTCAGCAGTGGAAAACTGATGCTGGAGCATCATGTAGTCTTCAGACACACTTCCATGCCTTTAAAAAAATGTTTTAAAGGACCTAACAATTTAGGAATCTAACTAAGTATTCTCCAATAATGGTCTTTGCAAATTTCAAAGCCATGAGCTTACTCCAATAAAGCAGTCAGATATCTGGAAATCTTGTCAGTGCAGAATACGAACAAGATAGTAAGTTTCCTTGGCTTTTAATTTCTTCATTATTAAGATCCAAGGAACTGTGGGTTTTGTTCACTTGGTAGAAAAAAAAAGAGTTACTTTTAAAACCCTGATTTACCAAAAAAATAAAAGCCCAGAGATTTGCAGACATAATAAAATTTATTTCAATTCCATGCATTACGGTAGCTACAAGTGTAGTCATATGAAACTGAAGGACAATAACTTCTTCTGTCCATACAATGTAGCTGTAAGTGAAATGAATGGGAGTTCCACAGTTACAAAGAAACAAACAAAACAAACAAAAAAAAAATCCCAAAAAAGGTAAATCTGTTTCAGTTTTGAGTTTCAATTCGGATACAGTCACTAGACTGTCAACTTTTGGGGGAGAAGATAGGCTCACCAATTTTACAGCTGAGAATGTTTAGTTTAAGATATTCTGAAGAAGCTCAGAAGATACCTTTCAATAATTACTACTAACACTCTGGAAAAAATGAAAATAATCCCTTAGCCTTCATCCTAATTGTTAGAATCAGGACAGCAATTGCAGACAGTCCATTTTCAAAGTGCAGCTAAATAGGGTTTTATTATGCAGCTCCTTCAAGTTGTACTGAGTAAGCTTTACTTTGAACCAGTTTTGCTTTAATTTCTCAAGAAAAACTTCACTGGTCCTCATAAGCTTACATTGCTTTTTGATATGAAAAGATTTACAGACTGTGCTTGATTCTGACCCTCCCATATTTCAGTATGTGCAAACTCTTAGGGATTTAAATAGTCTTTCTCCCTCTCAGTTCAGACTGATCTTTAAAACAGCAAGGATTATCCGGCCCTCTAAATTAAAGACAGGGTGAACTGAGTAATTTATGTAACTGGCACTTTTTAATTGGCCCAGTTCTCCCACAAAATGTAGCTCTTATAAATACTACTAGGCACTATTGCCACAGATTTTCTTATTTTTGCAAGTTTCACTGATTTACTGGTTGTTAGCATTTTCTGCAGTTAAGAATTTAATAATGCTGAATTTTTATAAAGACACAATATGTAGTTCTAGCCTTCAAAATTGACTTACTGTGTCTAGTAATGATGTTAGGTCAACCTAAATTTGCTGAAGATATTAACAAATGTAAAGCTAATGAAGGTGCCACATCCGCATGAATGTTTTTTAATTTTCAGAATGCATTCAAGAAAGGGAAGGGGCAAACCTAATTATTTTAATACAAACTTGGTTGAGTACCCAATTGCCTCATTTAAAACTGTGTGTGTGGGGAGGCTGAGGAGTTTAGAAAAGTCCAAGTAACCAAATATCTGGGTTACTGGGAAGTTAAAAAGCTAATGCAACTGTGTTACATCCGGATAAAAAACATTATTCAAAAGCAATTCCAATACCGAAAAAGATTTCAAATTGAATAGTTTATTAACATGGTAGTCATCTTTGTAACATGTGCACACACACTCGCACACTCTGAATGATCTGCCTGGAAAAAAGAGGTCTTAATATAGATGCTGGGGGAAATTAAACATTAAAAATCCTTTAGATTTTCATAATTATAGGCAATTATGTCCACATCACTTACAAAGCTATTGCCGAATCTTTCCAAGGAAGCAGAATTTGGGAGAAAAAAAAAATTCTTTTTGGGAAAATTCAACAGTGGCATAGCAGAGCTCTCAATATGAGAAAGCTGACATAATGTGGACCTTTGCTGTGAAATTTGTCTTTGCAAAATATGGGGAGAAGTTTATCAATGGGCAGAAAATAAGACGGCGGTGTGAAGTAGGCTTTTGCTGAGTCGATTTTCCTCACAGTATTGTGCGGGGTCATTGAGAAAAATGCTTAGTCCTTCTCTGGAACCAGTTTCAGAACTTTTCCAATTGCAATGGTCTTACCTAAACCAAGGAGACAAACAGCAGAGTTATATTTACTGTGAAAGGGACGTAGAAGTCTCCAAGAACATGAAAACTTGCCCCAAAACACTGGCTCTCAAGTATTAGAAATCACACAGAATAAATTATTACGTTGTAGCATCAGCGTATTTTAAAAGCATGATAAAATTTTGCAAGTAGTAAGTCTGCTATTCTGACAGCAAAGAACACAATGTGGGTTGTGGAAAGCCTGCTTCTACACTCATCTAAGGAGAAGAAGACAAGGCAGAATCACTACCAGATCTGTTTACTGCTTTTCAAATAATTTATTTTCAATGCATCCCCCAAATCTGTGAGCTTCACCAGGGCGTGCATGTTAAAGCCCAACATACAACCCCCCATATATTTTTCAACTTTAAATAGTGAAGCTGTGGCATTCATGTTGTGGGTGGACGTTCCAGGACACATTAAAAAAGCACTGCTGGTTATTTTTCAAATGCAGTCTTTTGTTTCACGATGCACATTTCTGTACATTACTGAAATAAAACTGTCTCTCTGTTACTAGCAAGGACTCTGCACAGTGACAACAGTTTGTTTAGATTTACTTTTCCATTGTTACCCAGAGAGTGATTCCCCCTAGATGACAGCATTTTAATATCTCACTGCCATGCAGCTCCAAGTTCAAGAAAATTTTTGCAGCAGGCAGCACCTGCTGCTGAAGCAGCCTTACCCTCATCCCTTAAGGTGAAGCGACCCATCTGAGGGAAATCTTTGAATGTCTCAAGGCAGATCGTCCCTGCTGTCCTTAAACGGGCAATGCAGACTTGATCTTGTTTCACAAAACGGGGCCGTGTCTTACTTTTTTCTCCTGTTTTTTTGTCTACCAAGCAGATTAAGGCCTGTGTAAGAAAAAGAAAAATAGCTGTGAGTGCTAAAATAAGGATTATTTTTCTTTACAAACAAGCAGAATTGGTCTAACAAAGAATATACTTACAAACAAATACATGAAAAAGTTTGCATGATTTATTCAGTCATGATGTACACTTTTCCAAAGGCTTATGCTAACAGTTACAGCCATTTTTCTTTGTGTTAGGGCACAACCAACAATTCCATTCAAGGCTGGAGCTTTGTTGCTTTAGTTGCTCTACAGATGTATGACATGACAGAACTCTTCATCCCAACAACTGGATTGTTTAGATTCACATCACAACTTAAAATGACACTTACTGTTATCTCAACTTCTTCAATACAGGTGTGGATGTGCAGCACTGCATTATAACCTGGGCAGATAATGGATTTGTGCTCAATTATCACTATCTGAAAAACAATTCAAAATAAGTGCATTTTTCCTAATTTCAATGATAAGGAATGGAGAATAATCAATGCAGAACTATATTAAAGTCTATTGAACAATATGCACACATTTTTTTGTCAAAGAGCCAAAACTTCTAAGTCACTGGTTTATAATATGAAAGTAAAAAAAACTGAAGAACTGGCCTGATGAGGTCTTGCTTTCACCATTTTAAGTATCTAAAATTTCATTGAGAAGTTACATTCAAAACAACTTATATTTTAAAAACTCAAATTAATGATGTCAGTGTTAAGTATATATGTTATTGCCCATTTAGAGGTATGGCAGTGAATAAAAAATCTGAAGTGAAACTCCAAACTACCAAAGTTTTAGATTTGGCAAAACATAAAACATTTCCATGGTTTTTACTCCTCTATATAGCAATTAAATGTTATTCTACCTGGGCATCAAATGTGCGTCCAGAATGACAAAGGTTGTTGAGATCACAGAGAATAAATCCTGGAAGAATCTCTTCCTCTTCAATTCCCTTCAGTCTGATCTTTAGATTTTCACCTGGGGCTACTGAGTCAGTTTCTACATCATCAGAAAGGATTCCAAGAACTTCCACATTGTGCTTAAAGAAAACAAAAACACAGTTTTGCATTGTGCATATTTTAGTCTGGTACAAAACAACTGTAATATAACAGTATTTCAATAAATAATTCCATTACAGTTCATTATATTTGGTTCTGTCAAGCTTCAGAACATTTAAAATATTTGACTGATGAATTACTAATACTTGAATTTTTTAAAAGAAGTGTTTTCTTTTTCAAGTTTTTTTTCTCTTTGGGGGAAAGAAAAAAATTGTAAAGGGGGAAGAAATAAACTGTTGAGCAATATTAACCCACAGCAGGTAAAGGGCTTAGTGGGCCATGTAAAAACATGAAATAAAACCCAGTTCAAGTGTGATGATTTGTAGTCCAGCAACTGAGTTTACTAAGGCACAAGAACCCAAGTTCTGAGTGCCAAGTAGCTACACACACCCTGCCCCCAGAAACATCACCCATGTAAAATGTGAGAGCTTAGTTGTGTTCAACAGAGCATTTTCTGATCTAAAGTAATCTTTAAGAACCAAGCTCCTTTTTTATGGTAGTAGTTTTTTTAAATATCTAAACCTTACCATACCTTGTTTGGCATCATCACAAGCTGTTGTCCTTTGCAAATAGAGCCCGACTCCAGCTTCCCAAGGACCACAGTGCCCATGTCCTTCACAAAAAGAAATCATTACATAGCAACTGAAAATATTTTCTTGAAGAGTCTACTCTATTTATGATTTACCTCTGAGTTTGATTACTTAACTCTATGAATATCTAGCACTGCTAGACTTAGTATATTGGAAATTTCTCATTAAAGATTGCAGATTTTAGGAGTTTCACATAATGCCAAAATTATTTACTTCCCTTTCCCTCCTCTATTCTACATGGAAATGTAACATCAGCAAACAAAAAAAAGTATCCTCTAAAAGTACAATAAGTAGTCCATTTACTGCTTTCTGAAAACAGCCTCTTTATACTTTCTCTGTTATTATTTTAATCTGTACCTTATATTTATCCACAATTGGCAGCCTGATTGGTCCATCAACTGAACGGTTGAAGTTTGGCAAATTATCCAGGTATGGAATAAATGGTAATCCACTAATAAAAGAGCAGAAGGCATTTGTTTCAATTTTGTGAGCACCTTTCCATTTAAAAAAAATCACTCAGAATGAATAAATGCAGTCCAACAAAAGGAATTATTTTCATCTTGTCATCATTTAGAACAATGACCTCTAAGACACCTAAATCTATTTTAACATCCCATCAGTAGTGTCCACTTTACCCCAACTAACATATTAATACCCAGGAAATGCCTGTTTTTAAGTTACATTAGAGGCATATTTTACACAAATTAATTATTCCTTTGAGACTCACAACAGATGTGTAATATATTTTGGAAATACAAAACCATAAGCTAGGTCCAAATGTGATTTCCATGAATTCTTTTTAAAGTACACTGAACAACACTGAAAAACGTGACATCCACTGAGAGACATGGCTTGTCCCTATTTATAATACAGCTTCAAGCAAACTGTTCACATCAAACAATTACTCATTCTAGCAACATCAGCTGCAGCATCACTGGGAAATTCAAGTGCTTGTAAGGCACTGAACTCACACAGCCAAAGAACACTGCTAATATTTTACTAATAATCTCCTGCAGTTTGCAAATGCTTTTCATTGGCACATTGCATGGCTGTGTTCTTGCTGCTCTGCTGTATTTCCTCAAGCACTTTGGCACACAACTACAACATACCACACTCTGCTACCTCCCAGCTTCACTGAAGCATTTACTTTTATTGAAATACAGAAAATATTCAAGTTGCTCAATTTAAGATACATACATATACCAAGGACAGAATTCTGACTGTTCTTTAAGGTTTGCTCCAGTCAGTCCTGAGCAGGGCATGAAATGAATGTCCTTTTTGGGATTGAAGCCAACTTTCTTCAAAAATGGCACCAGTTTCTCTTTACATTCCTCATATCTATTAAAATGACAAGCAGATGAAGGTAAATTCCACTTATTCCAGCATAACAATCCTGTGCTTTCAAAAACATGCAGACATTTCAGTTCCATCAGTTAAGTTACTGTGTGAGCAGCAAGCAAGCCTAATGAAAGTCTAGAGGCCTAATCTGCATCTTCTCCCCAACCCTCCAGCACAGCTCGGTATTGCCTATTCCCCTATTTCCCCCTCATTCCTCTGCTCCATAAAGCATCATCAGTGCTCTCCATACACTTCAATGACAGGGCTGGGGGAGCAGCAGCACGAGCTGGAACTTTGCTTAAAGCAAAAGATCCAGGCCAGCACAGCAGGACAGACCACACAGACACCTCCTGAGGTCATGCTCCAGGCTGGCACTTCAGTGCTGGCTCACTCTCCTCCCACCCCCTACACAGTTTCTGGAGGTTTCATGCTATTTATTTCTGTCACACTGCCTCCTCTCAGTTTGGGGTGAATTCAGTCATGTCAGAATGTTGGGGCAGGACCAAGACAGAAAATTGGGTGTGCCTCAGTCTCTTAGTGGAGCTGGCTGACATTCCAACGTTGCCCAGGCCCTCATGGCTTCCCACTAAAACTTCCACAGTTCTGGGCAGAACACACAGCAGGTTCTCTGACAACCCTGGCAAACTCAACTACTGAAAACACAAGCACTTCCTTTTTTAGACTCAATATGAAGTTTCCAAGTCAACAATTAAATATGCTAGAATGCATGGGTTTGTTAGATATGTCTGCATGGATCCAAGCAGTGAATGCTGGAGTGTAGAACTTCCAGCTCAACTGAGAAGCACTGCCCTAGGCACTGAGCTTCTGGTTTTCCTGCCAGTTTTATAACCTCTCTTTAATCCACCAGTCAACCGTTCTTTCACCAATAATGGGATACAAAAATTACTTAACCTAGGAATTTTATTGCAGTGTTTGTCAATGAAGATTAGTTTTTTTAATATTAAACTCACCTTTCATTACTCCAGTTTACAGTTGGGTCATCCATTTTGTTAATAAGAACTATTAAATGCTTTACACCTGCTGTTTTTGCTAACATGGCATGTTCTCTTGTTTGTCCACCTTTCTCAAATCCAGTTTCAAACTCTCCTTTTCTTGCAGAAATAACCTAATTAAAGATACATATTTTAAAAAAAAGTTCTACAATTCTTTCAACAGAACAATCAACAATACTGCCTTATTAAAAAAACTGTGTAGTCAGACCTAGTAAAAGCTTCCAAAATGCACTGGTATATCCTCAGTATTATCCATTAGTTTCTGCACTGACATGTAAAAAATCACATGACACCTGTGGACAGCTTTAAGAAGCTGTCAAATTACTCCAAAATTCACTCATCTCAGTAAAGGTAACATCTGAAAATTCTGCCTGCTGTAAGTAACCAAAAGAATGAAGAAGCAAACAAGAAATAAAAATCAGAAGCTTAATTCCACAGTATATGCAAAATAGAAGTATCTGATTTGTCCTTACCAGCACAGCAAGATCAGCTTGAGAAGCCCCACCAATCATATTTGGAACAAAGCTCTTGTGTCCAGGAGCATCTAAAATAGTGAAGTGTTTCTTCTCCGTTTCAAAATAGGCACGACCCACTTCTACTGTTTTACCTTTGTCTCGTTCTTCTTGGTTTGTGTCTAAGGCCCACGAAAGGTACCTAAAAAAATCCCAACCCAAATACTCTATTGTTGCATTCACTTTTATTAAGTTTATAGATAATGTTAGTCATAAGAGACTTTTCTTTTTGCTTAATTATTTTAACCACCTCAGCATTGCTAAACTTAAGTATTTCCAAGACCAACAGTGACTTTGACTGATTTGTGTGTACAGTGAGCTGCAGAGCCCATTGCCAGCTCTCCTTCACACACCTGCAAGGATTCAATTCTAAAAATTCTAATAAACAATTTTCATTTTCAAAATTCTTCAGCTATGATCTAAGCTCAAATAATTTAAGTTTTGCCTCAGTCTCAGAAACACCTCAGGATCAAATACAAAACAATTTTTTCTCACCCTAGTTAACTAAAACATTAGTTCTGATTTGCATAGATTATTACTAAGAATTTAAGAATTATAATCATTAGTTCTCACTTATTTGCACATATTAAGCAGAAGTTAGCTATGAAATAGACACCATCTTTATTCACACCATCTTTGATATTTTTATTATATCGATTCTTGTCCCATACTAATAATTTTTCCCTCTGGCCACCAACAAGTTAGCTTTCAGTTAGATAAACTGAAATTTCAAAAAGAAAACATTACTAAGCTCCTTCAGGTTTTGTGAAAACTGGTGAATATAAAGAAGAAAATACTCTTATTAAGGATAAAAAAGTGCTAATGACTCCATTGAACTGCTTTAACATTGCAACATTTTTTGCCATTACCAGCAGCTTGTAGACATCTTTAGCTTTCGTTCTGTAGTGACTGGGTGGTGCGTGAAGAGATGCTGCTTGGAGCTTGGTGAAAAGAACTGTGTCACCCTTTCTATTCCCCTCTCTCACATGGTTCAGTGAGTTCAGGTCAATGCCCATCCCCTAAGGAAGTCTTTAGCTGCTGCTTTTCCAGAGCCCTTTGAACTCCTATTGTCCTCCAGCCAAAAAGAAAAAGCTTTTAAAAAGGAAATCCATTTTGCAGGAGTTGTTTGGAGCAGAAATCAGGCTGCTATATGTGCTGTATATACACACACTGCCCCCTAAAACCAAACCAAACCAAAAAACAACAACAAAAACCAAACCAGAGGCCCACAAAAATCCATCCAGGACAAGAGCACCATCTCGCCTGGAGGAAGCCAGAGCTACTGGGACAGAGACTAAAGCCAGTTATATATTGCAGTAAAGGGCAGGGTGCTACTATCGTCACAAAATTCATACCATGTTTCTCTGTTTTTTTCTTTAGCTTCTCTTTCATATTTTTCAAGTGTTCTTTTGTCAACCATTCCTGTCAAATACCTAAGAAGAGGGAAAATAAAAGTGCAATTTTACACAAAGCAGGGAGATATTTCCAAATGGTTAAATACTTATACAATCCCTGCAGATTATTATGATTAGGAAATAAAAATAATAATTTTTTTTTAAATCTTCACAGAAAGGACAAAGTTTAACCAAAGGTACAAAGCAGTTTCAAATTGCATTTTTAAAATATAAAGAAAAACAACCACGTTCTAACAAAGTGATTAATTTTTAAAATTTGATGCTTGCTTTTGCATAGTTGATTCTATTAAGTAAAAATCCTATAGCAATAACACTAATGTGCTGGAATTAAGAAATTTGAAAGACAGTAAGTACCTCAATTGACAGGGATAGAAACATTCTGTTATACAAGTATTAACATATGCTGATTAAAGCCACAAAGAAAATATTATTCATTTTAACTGATGTTTTTTAATTCCCAAGAACAGGAAATATAAAAATTTAAGAGTCTCCTTACATTATTTGTCCTCCAATAGTTGACTTGCCAGCGTCTAAAAAAGAATTAGTTCAAGTCATCAATAATGTACAATTCTAGAAACAGCAGACCATTACTAAGTCATCTAGTTTATTTCCAAATGATTTATTTTTTGAATCATAATCTAAGTTTCTGGAAGCACCTTGCCTTGTTTCCATTATAATTTGTCATCAATTAAATTACACCAAATTTTAGAGATGCTTCTGTTTTTATATATATGTTTTTATATATATAAATTCAGAATTATTTGTAACAAAAACCCCTCACCAAGCAGTGATCCAGCTAAAGCAGGGTCAAGAGTGTGGGAAGCCCTTGCAAAATCCCCTTCCCTGCTTCCTTTATCCCTTGTCCCTAACTTATGTGGGCTGTTCTTCAATATTGGGATGTATCTCTGCCCACAGCCCCTTTACTTTGTGTGACTCCGTTCTGAATTTATCCAAGGACTAAATTACAATACTTTTAAGGTGATTAAGTAACTACAGAAATGAAAAGACAGAATCCAGTGGATACCTTGTAATTCAATAATTCTTCTCTACTTCTGACACTACCCAAGTTTTTATGAAGCTTGTTGAAACTATTAAATGAAGATATTTTGCTATAAATGCTTCTTTTAACCATGAATTATGTTAATCTATTGTTGTAACCCTACAAATTTTAGTAGTTATAATAACTTTTAAATCTAATAGCAAGAACCCTTTTTATTTAAAATAAGTAGAAACGAAGCACCATTTTCTGGTCATAAACATTTTAGATGATAAACACAGATGTGTCACTTCAGCACTCAACAGGAGCAGGTAATTGAGAAATCATGAACACAGGCACTGTGTAGAGAACACACACTATCACTGAAAGATCTTTAAATTTTTCGTTTTCAGGAACAGCTTCATCAGAATGAATGCTCCTGTGAGCCTCAAGACGGGGTGAATACAAAGAACAGCATAAATTTCTAATCCTCTGAGTTCTAGATAATACACAACAGACAGATCCAATTGCTTCACCTTCACTTACAACTCACCTACGTGTCCAATGAATACTACATTTACGTGCTCTTTTTTAGGAGCACCTGGAGGTGCTACAACAGATTTGGGTTTTGGTATTTCCTCCTCCTCTTCCATCATTTCCTGAGCGCTCTCTTCAGAAGGCCCCGCATCCCCTGCAGGACCACCTCCCAGCTCTGCTTCACTGGGTTCTTCTTTGTGATCCCATGACTCTTCTGGGGACATTTCTGTCTCTCCATTTTCCACTAAAAATGAACCAATTTGATACATTCAAATAGATAAAGACATTAAAAAGAATTACCCTGGGGAAAAGCCCCTGCCCCAAAGGTGCAATCACAAGGCTTTAACTACCATGTCTGTTAACATTTTCTCATAGAAAAAGGGACAACTGCTGCTTTTTTCTGAAATTATTAATACCAGGAGCTTTCAAGCAAGCTTGTGTGCTGATGTAAGAAATCTAGGATAACAGAAATTTCTGTTTTAACAAGGCAACAACTTTACAAAGAAAAAGCAAATCTGAAGATCCACTCAGACAGCACAGTAGTGTGAATCCACAGACACATACTACCACATGTTTAGAAAGCACAGGAGAGGGATTATAGTTTAAGTTCACTCATAAGACATATAAAAACAATGAAAAAATACAATTTCCATGTTCTGATTGTTCACGTTGCTGACCACTTTAAAGTTTTTTGCTAATCACCATTCCACACATGTTAATGGGGCTATTTTGTAAAATGAAATTATTTTTTAATAAAGCATTTATCATTTTAATGTCCAAGTAAACCAGTTGCAGCTCTCAATGCATACTTGTGTTCAATTACCTCTTTCCTCATGCAAGTATCAAGATACAAAAAAACCCACTAAGTACAATTTGTAAGTGTAAAGGCTCTATTATTTTATTTGCAGTGATTCAGCAAAAGCACTGCAGTAATACATTACAGTACTATCATAGTGAAAAGGAGCAGTTCTCATCTTACCAACAGATTCTGAAATTTCCATGTTAACAGCAGCATTTGAACCTAGGAGAAAAAGAGGGGAAAAAATGAATCATTGAAAACACATACTTACCATGACAGTAATCAAGAACAAAGAAAAATGAGTGACTAAATTAATAAAAGGATAGTTCAGATGTTTTGGCACTTGCCAAAGCTTTTCAATATACAGGTTCATTTTGAAAATTCTGCTTCACCCTAGTTTTATGATCTTCCATAAGCCACTTTATGAGCCTTTCTCAACTGCCTATAAAACTGTAAATAACTACAGATAATCACATTGCCTTACAATTGTAGTATGAGGATAATGAAGATTGGAAAAGGTTCACAGAGATTTAAAAGAGGAGATTATTTGCAATATTTTTTTTAAAAATCGTGTAATGAAGATCACAAAAACAATTACCTTCACAAGAGGCTGTCTGCTCCTCTGGAGAAGGCTCTATAGGTGCACCTGCAGAGAAAAAAAAGTTTATCTTTTAAAGTACAATGATGTGACCAATTTCCAAACTTTGCCACAAAAGACCATCTCCCAACTTTATTGCAAGAAGGGTATGGAAAGAATAACCACTTCCCTCCCTGCCAAGTGGTACTAAACACAGCCTCTAAACACAAATACTGCTAAAGAACATCACCTAAACATTGTGAAAATAATGTACCACTTCTAAAAACAAACCATTTTTTTCCTCCTGCATGGAAGGATACACTTAAAGCAAGCAATTTTTCTATACATAGTATTTTACCTGCCTATCCTTTTTGTGTGCACTGGCTATTGGTGTCAGTGTCTAACTGGTGTTTAAAAACATCAAAGCAGTTTCATTGTATCCAAAGACACAATGTGGTGTCACAACTGCAGGGACAGGGTCTGCCAGCTGCTGCTTACAGCCATGTCTACACTGCTCTTGTGCCTCACTTCCACTAAATGTTGAGTAGAAAATAGAAACAAGCCATTAAAAACAAATTCTTAACATCTTCTGTAGATATTATTATGGTCAAGAGATGATAAACTCATTCAGATGTCTGGTAAATTTGCCAGTCCTCTTCAACACCACAGCACGGTCTCATTGCATGGAGGGAAATCTCATGGTCATGTGCATCTATCAAAGCCACAAGTATGTTTTCATAGATAAATTACTCAACCCTCTCATGTACTAAACCATGCCACTATATTTTATGCCGAGGTGCAACTAATTATTAACCCTACTAGGAATGATACATTCCAAGTAACACAGCACTCAATGCTTTGGGATGCTATTTCACACGATCAAGGGGCCTTCTATAACTATCACTAAAACCTTAACCTATTTCATTTTCTCTTAAGTTCAACTTCATAATGCTTTGAAAGAAATTCATTATCCCCTTTTTCCAACGACATACAAAATTCATACCCTCTCTTTAGCTGTACTTCAGCTCTCCTTCAGCTGAATTCTAACCACAGATCTTAGAGCATCACTTGCTTTATACGCATGATGGGACCTAAAGATGAAACAAATCCCCTCAAAAGAACAAAACCACACAGAGAAGGACCTGATTCTAAGCCTCTTTGCTTTCGCACTGTTTGCGTATTTGCTGCAGACTTCTCTAAAGTGGAGCAGCGCCCGGGAGAGCTGGCAGGGGGCCAGAGGACAAGGCTTTGCAGGCAGGGTGAATGTGGGTCACAGCACAACATCCAGTGGCCAGCAGCAAACTGGGGAGGGGGCACAGCAATGCCCCACTGAAACCACTCCCTGTGCCCCTGGGCTGGATCAGACACGAGCTACGCTCCCAAAAACAAACCAGACTTCAGGAGAATGATTTAATATAGTCAGTAAAAGCATTAGAATAGAATAGCCTTAGATCCTTTTAAAGAAATGATCTATCACTCCCATTTGGCAGCTGGAAAAGACACCAATCGGCCCATTTTTGAGTATGGTAAGCAGGTGGCACAAAATCTAGGTATGAACCTAAAGCTTCCATTTTGTAGCACAGCAGAAGACTGTTGGCTATTTCACACATACTGTGGTTGGGATGCATAAATATTTTAATTACAAGATCATTTCAACAAGCTTTTGATTTCACTCCAGAAGTTTGTCTATAATAAAAAATGTATCAAATAGCAGTATTAATGCACTTGCCTTGAAACAGAAGTTGTACAAGTGGTTGGAGAGCTAGTTAATTTCTTGGAAATATACTCTCAATCAACAGCATTCATATAAACTCAGTTTTCACTTTCTGGTCTGCAATACAGCAGGTATGCAGACAGGAAAAAAGTTTCCTCACAACTAACAGAGCGGAAGTAGAAAAAAGGTCCCTCTGTAAATTTTGTATAAGTCTAACACATAAGAATCAATAAGTTTGTGCAGGGGTGCTGAAGACGACTGCCACACAACCAGGGGGGCAACATATATTCAGCTATGACCACAGCCATTTATTAAACTCTGGTCACTTTGGTACACAAATGGCACACGTGCTTTGGAAGAGGACACTGAATTATTTCAAACATATACTGTTTCCTCAAAGCAGAAAGAAACATAAAGCACTCACTAAAAAAATATATTATTAAGAAAGCAAGCAAATAAACAAAGAATCTTAATTCCAAAACTAACACACTCTAAAGTGACAAAAATAAACACTCTCTGCAGTAATTGTTTACTTCTGGTAAACAATTACAGGTTATATCAGGTTATTTTAGACATTGGTACCTTTCAGACAAAGGCTCAGATTTTCCATTTACTCTGTGTGGAAGTCAACAGATTGCCTGAAATATGCCTTAAGACCATCATCTGAAAAGAAGGATGCAATCCTGCTGCTTCCTTAGACCACAGGGCTGGTGCATTTCAGTCTCTCACCTCTTCTCATTTATGAAGATCATTCGGGGAGGAATATTTTATATGAGAGAGATTCAAAACGTACTTTGTAGGAAATCTGGTTTCAAAGTCAGGGCATGCCTTAAGTGATGCCAGTTTTTAATGCCTCAAGTTATTAGATTTACACATGATAAGCAACTGTTGGGATTTACACCTAACCATACTCCATCTCTCCTTCAAGCCCTAAGTCAAGAACTTGCAACCTTATCTGCAGTATTACATGGAGTGAGCCGTTTATCTTTAGTCCTGCTCAACATCAGAGCCTTAGGACATTTTTTGGAATATCTTTGTTGTCAATGCCAAAGGCAAAAATGGATACAGATGCTACATTTATCTATTGGTGCCATCAGACAACGACATTATGTAATTCAGAGTCTTGTCTGAAAAAGGTAATTGTAGGGATTTTTTAAATGTAAAATTCACTGGAAGAGTATGCACACTACAAACACAGAGCCCAAAATCGCACAACTTGTAAACACATTTTGTACTTGTTTGCATTTTTGTTGTACAATTACCAAAGCTGCACAGGTACAACAAATTTGAAGTTATCATCCAATGTCTGAAGATATTGTTTTAAAAGACTATAAGGCAGTATTAACCTATTAGAATGCTTGTAGATAAATAATAGAATATTGCTTTTTAATTGAATTTATATTAGAATGTAGCAAGTTTTTCATATATGGAACAGGTACAGCTGGTAAAGTAGGAATCAATATTAGAACAGTGGTTAAATTATAGTATTAAAGTCAAACTCAACTGCTAAGCAGTAGTGACAACCTCCATCTTTACACAAACCTCAGTGTTCACCAGATGCACAGAAAAAGTTGATAGAAGTCTAGACACAAATAAGAACTGCCCAGAGGTTAACTGGTAATTCCTCAGCAGCAGTTACCTGAACCACAATGCAAATGCCTTCACAGAACTGATGAGAGGCATAAATTTGGTGCAATACACAGCAGCACTCACAGCTCCCAGCCTGCTCTGCTGCTGGAATGATAAGAACCCAGACAGGACTGGAACCTGACAGCTGGGGTAGACTACAGAGTTAATGAAACTCTGCACCACACACCAGAGAGATTAAAAAAAAAAGTAAAAAAAAATTAAAAAGGCAAATTCAGCCTGAAATAAACATCTGATCTACAAAACTTAGATGCCTGTATAGTAAATTTGTTACTGCTTCTCTAATACAGGCATCAAGTTCCTTCACAGGAATTCCTGAAGTGTGAAGAAACACGACATCCACCTTAGGATTCCCATCACCTTTTTGTATGTGTAATCCCAATACCTGAGTTCAGCACATATTTACACAGTAGTCATACAATCTCAACAGTTTTCATGCACTACATAACAGATGTTTGCCCTCCCTTTTTTAAAAATGAAAGCATAAAGGGAATTACAGCAGAGTAAAAAAATAAAAGCCTGCATCAAACACACACAGCGTGAAAAGCAGAATAAAAAAAACCCCAAGAGATTCTTAGATAACAAAAACACACAAAATTTACGTCAAACACAAATAAGTGCTACAGCCAAACAAAGTGCTTTATATTCAATACTTAAAAATGTACAGAAGGAAAAGGTTTTCAAGAGTTCACTGTAAGGCAGTTGTTTTAAATGTTAGGCCCAAAATTATGTTGTTCTCCTTTGTGCCCTGCTTTATAGTCTATGCCCCAGCTTCACCAGTGGACAAACCAGTTTCTAAAGTGCATCAATGCAAGAGCAGCTTTAGTAGTATAACATGACTCTGTAAAATTCACCAAAAAAAAAAAAATTAGCATTTGTTTCATATTCATAGTATTTTTTTACATGTCAGCTTAGTAAAAGACCCACCTTTTTCCTTCCCCAGTGAGGACACACCTTAAGTTTATCTTATCTAAACTTGACATGCTTCTTAACAACTAAGTTTAAGAAAGCTTATGGGGATTTTCAGGGAATATACTGAAGCTCTCTTTTGCTTAAGGCCAAGTATTTGTGCTCAGTTGATAACTTGATTTTTAAGACAGATAATCAAGAAACCAAGCTCAACAGTTTCAACAGTTTTTCAACAGTTCAGGATTCCACTCTAAGACCTCTCATAACCCAGGATCTTTAGTATAACCCATATTTTTAGTATTGCATCACCTGTCCTAAACTAACTTTTGTACTGAAATACAATCACTGTCATTTTCCCATAGACCTCTTCAAAACATAGTCATTAATTTAATGGATTAAATTATGACTGCTTTATTCCTTCATAATAAAAACCACAAAATAAAACCATCTTTCTATCTTAGCTTGATACAATCAGCTGCTTGTTTTGCTTGCATATGTCTCATCACAAAACAGGAGAAAAATGCCAAAATTCCTGAAGTGGAACTGTAAAACCAGATTATAAATAGAATCCAAGAATTATCCCAATTTATTTTTGTGTTCATTTTGATCAAGCAATTCAAGTTTTAAGATAACATCATGCTTTCAAAGACATTCAAGCAGTAGCCCAAAGCAGAGTGCCAAACACACGGTCAGCAGGCTGCCTGCAGCCCCCAGGACAGCTCATGCAGTGCACAGCCAACTCCCAGGGGTTTGTGTGTCTTTTACTGGAGTCATGCAAGGCCACGAGGGTGATGAATTATTCTAACAGGAGCAACACAATCCTGGCCACCTTCCTGGGAACACTTTAGATGTAGACAAAGGACATCTGTGTAACACATTGGCACCCTGAGTGCATCATACAGGTATTTTGTATCTGATCACCTGTCAGTGCCAAGACATCCAGCCTTTCTCTGCAGTGACTCTTTCAGAAGTGGTTGTGCAGCCCATCTGTCTAGAGAAGCTGATACAGAAGACTGCTCTAGATAGTCAAGTGCCAACTCAAATCAAGATTCTCAGATAAGAAGAATTTATCCCATATACTGGCACTGACAATACAACCCTGATTTGCTGCCATGTGAACAGTTCAAGTTTGCAGCTCTGAAGGATTAACAGCAGCACTACCAACACTTGCAAGGAATTCATCAGCACATGGCTGTTCCAAGGCTGACATGAGCAAACATGTAACCCTTTAACAGGACAGCTTCTTGAATTGTGGACTACTAAGTCTTAGACAAGCCTTTCTCAGCAAGTCCATATGCAAAGTGAAGTCTCTTGAGGACTGAGATGTTGAAGAGTCTCACAGTGTAAAATGAGATAACAGGCTTTGGAGAACCCAGTGGTACAGATAACTCATCCTGCTCTGGAAACTACAGGTTTCAGAACTGAAGTAGAAGATACTGAAACTCCACCTCTTGTGTCTGATTGACATATGGATGTCCCAGCTGCTGCAAGGTCAGAAAAAAATGAGGGCAGCAAAAAGCGGGAAGAAAAATGCTATATCCATTTATTTGCAGCACTTGAAGGCTGAGGATGTCCAGCTGCTTGAATGCAAGTTCAGAAGTGACTACTGCAGGCAAGTGAAATAGGGAGTGAATCAAACAGGGGCACTGAATCTTAAGCCAGATGTTTGCTTGGCTCAGGACTGTAGGTGCAAGTTGTTTAAACTGTAGTCATTAACAAAGACGTTTAGAAATTCATTTGAAGCAGTCAAGAGAACTACCAAATGAAACAGCAGCTCTAATACCACCCAAAGGACAAATGCTCTTTCCTTACACCAGCTGCTGTGTGTCACACTTTTTATTCTTATTACTTTCATACTAATGATACTTCTTTTGCTACTACCACTACATACTTCAAATCAGTGAACAATTCAGGTTGGAAGGTATCCCAGGACTTAGCTAGTTTAGTCTTCTGCTCCAAGCAGAGCAAACAGTGAATACTTAAAAATTATTTCTGAAAAGAAAAACTAACACAAAATATAGTAAAGACCACACAAGGAAGCTGTGATAAATTTTACCATGAATCCTGTGAGTAGTCAAGAATTATGACAAAAATTGGACCACAAAAATGCAGATTGGTGCAATTTGATGCTGCATTTTTTAGAAATGTTTTGATTCTCTCATATCCAATTTAAAAAAAACAGGAATCTTATTAATTGGGGGTTGGTGTTAACTACTTCCTCTGAACAATGCCTTGATACAGAAACAAAGAAGAAGCCACCCAAATGTAATTATCCCCTACATACACCTACAAAATAAAACATAGTGCAAAAAGAAGTCATAGAAGCTAAAGAGAGAAGTTGCAAGGCACAGCTGTGACTATGAACATTTAGAGGCCCTAACACAATCAACTGTCATTTCATGAAATATCACATCTGGCCTCAATTTAGTTGAGTTTGCTAGTCCAGCAACTGCCAGAGTGTGTCCCCAGAAGTACAATGTCTGTGACACCCTCCCAGTTCACCTGTCACATAACTGTGCTGTAGCCATGGCTGCCACAGACAGAAACCCAAAAAGTCTTCATTTCACATTTCCAACAGAATCCAGCAAAGACAGATTTTACACAAACGAGTTTGACTTGGACACAACTTGATAAAAGCAAGTCCTCATAGCTACAATATTTAGAACATACTGGTTTTAGGATATTCTTTAGGTTCAAAACTGTAAACCATGTGCTTTTCCCATATACCCAAATGATAGTTTCAGAATTATTTTGGAATTAAATTATCTCTGAGCAGAAGTTATATTGGTGGTAAACATCAGTCAGCTTTCTTTCTAATACACAAATTCCAACCAAAAGAAAGCATTTGTAAACCAGTTTTAAAGTAACCTATTAGGAATGCAGGTCTCAGGAGTTTCCCAGTTTTAGAAAGTTAACATCTTCCATAAATGGCTTCTGAGAGTGCTCCTTCTGTGCTCTAAACATAAATGACAGGAATTTTATTCAAATTACTAGAAACATTAAGTTAGTGTGCATGAAAGGAAACACTATTACACACTGCAGCCACACAATGGAATCAGTCCTGTGGAATTTTTTATATGCCATGCTGCTACTACACACTTATCCTGATCCGTAATAGCCTTTGAATTACTAAGGAATTATGACTTGAACAAAACCTCACCAAGAGAAAGTTCTATGAACAAAAGCATTACCAGAGCTTAACTTTAGGCCACTGCAATTCCTAAAGTGACACCCAACTTTTTAGATTTCTTAAGGTTTTGATTAATCAAGGCTAATTTAGGTTCTTCCCACTACAAACCATGTAATGAAGAAGGAGTGTCACAGAGCACCTAATTCCCTACGGGAACAAAGCAAACCGGGTTGCTGAAAAGTAACCTGTTCAGCACCATTGTCTAATCACATGTTGTTCTGACTTATTTCCAGAGCAAGCTCCACCTAGTTCTTCCAGCCAGGAAAGTAGCTGTCACCTTATACAAACATCTGCAAGGATGTCAATTGCCTTCTGTGACCAAGCACATCAGACCTGCAGGAGTACCAAACAAGTACACTATTCCATTTAGGAAAGAAATTGAATTTTTTTAACTGCAGATTTTTGTCTGCCTAATCTTAGGGATATTAAAGCTACTTGAAGAAATTCAAAATCCTAAACCTTAAAGAAGATATAGCAATCAAGGTGAATTCAAACCAGGTAGATTATAGCACTATGCAGGAAATGTACTCAGCAACAAAGACACAAAGCAAAGCTATCCTGATAACTCCAGATGATCAGACAGCTTTCAAGTCATCCCTAATTTCTGGAAAGAAAAAGCATCACAGGCTGCAGAAGTGGCAAAAGAGTGGAGAAAAGGAGAGTGAAGAAATAATGAGTAGGTCAGGAGATGTAGTTTAAATTCCTACAAAATAAAATTAACTACAAAAAGCCTTAGATGAAACCTTACAAAGGCATCCAGGAGAAAAAAAAAATCAAAATTATTCTAATAATATCCAAAACACTAAGAAAGCTTTCAGTCGTAGTATTGATTACATGGTTAAAAAACCCCAAACCTTTGATTCAGATTGCAATATCTGAAAAATACAGGAATGGATTTTGAAAATCAGTCAAAGGTGCATCACATGCTCTTCATAGCCCCAAGCTGCCCAGTCTACGTCTACATCTGTGAACTTTAACATATACATTTATTCTAAGTGGAATTCAGGAGCCTGCCCATGGCTTCTCTGAAGTTTATTTTAATGCACTTAGACACTGCTTGGCTGCACAGTACATGAGCTACAACTTCTGCTAAACATCAGGAATGTTGAACAGCTGTAGAGAACATATAATCTAACATAAGGAACAGGTTAGTATTTTGTTACAAAAATATTGAAGTGTCTTATATAAAAGTTACAGATTTTAGTTGTTAACAACTATTAACTTCAGCTACTAGGGAGATCCAGACCAAATAATGTATTAAGGCATAACACAATAAATAATAAGCCACAACCAACAGGAAATCATGCCAAACATAATGTAACAAGTACTGGCTTTGGTGAAATTAAATTACTTGTTAATACCTGAAACACTAGCTTGTTTCGTATTATACCAGTACGGATACAAAAAATTATAGGAAAATTAGGAAGATCTTGAAGTCCTGAGCTGCAGGAGTGACATTAAAACAATACCACAGAGTTAAGCAGCATATCTGATGTTTGGAAGAACCTTCAGTTTGGAGCTGGAAATGAAAAAATAGCTCTCCTTTAATTTCCCATAAGCAAAGTAAATCTAGTATAAACACTGATTGCATACACAAAGATCCTTTGAAATTAAAAGCAGGGTAAATTTCAGGTTATTCCATTAGGTGAGGCCAGCTGGACCAAACTCCCTTCCCTACTAATCCTTTATCGGCATTATGTTAGGAAAAGAAAATAAATTACTTGATATAATCTTCAAAAAGACACTTAAGATACATCTGAGCCACTGCTGGCTGAAGCAGTGCTTTTCTCCTCAGCAACACTAAATTTATTATCTCCAAAATCTTTGACAACTCCTAGAGTATTATATGTTATATATTATATATGTTACATATATTATGTTTATTTTACATATTATAGGAAGAGCAGAGCTACGTGGTTTTTTCTCATCATGGGTGACCCTTTGCGAGCACAGGTCCAGGCGAAACGCACACGAGATTCACAGGGAGCCAGAGCACCCCAGTTCCTGCTGCTCCCCGGGCAGAGCACCCGCGCCCGGCGCGGCCCCGCGGCACGGCCCGCAGAGCCCCGCACCCCGCGGCCTCACCCCGCCGGGGCCCCGCCAACCCGGGGGCTGCCTCGGGCGCCGACAGCGGCTCCCGTGCGGTGCTCCGCGGCCCCGCCGCCCCTTCCCCAGCCCCTCTCTGCGCAGGGCTCCCCCGGCCGTGCCCCTCCCGCCGGGGAGACCCTCTCGCGGTCGGACGCTGCTCCCGCCCCGGGCCGTGCCCCCCGCGCCCCTGACCCCCGGGCCGCCCCCCAGCCCGGCCCGGCTCCTCGCCCGCCCCGCGGGGCCCTTTACCGGCCGTCGCGGGCCCGGTACCCTCGCCCCGCTCCCTTCCCAACATGGCCCCCATCCCTCCCTGCCTCCCTCGCCCTCCGCGGTGGCGGCCCCGCGGTTACCGAGCGGCGGCGGCGGCGGGAGGCCGGGCGGGGGCGAGGGCGGCGGCAGGCCGGGCGCCGGGCCGCCCCGCAGGAAGGACGGCACGAACTCGGCGGCGTGGACGTTGGGCACGAAGGGCTTGGCGTTGACGTTCAGCTGCCGGCTGAAGGCCGCCCCGAGCAGCTCCTGCTGCGCCTCGGCCTCCGCGGCCGGCGGGGCGCAGCCCGGGCCGGCGACGCTGCCGGGCTCGATGTCCGCCTGGTCCCAGCAGTCGGGAGCCGAGTCGCTACTGCTCCCGCTGCCGCTCCCGTTCGCCTCCATTTTGTGGCGGCCCCACAAGGCTCCGCGGCCCCGAAGCGTCTCCCGGGTGAGGGGGGAGCCGGCGGCGGCACCGACTCAGCACTCGCTCCGCCGATTCCGCGTGTGCTCCGCCGCCCCGACGCGAGCGCAGTGTGGCCTCTCAAGCCGCCGTACCCTCTCCCGGCAGCCTCTCCTACCGCCATCGTAGTAGTTTTTATCTCCCTCGGCCCTCCTCATGCTGCACGTCCGAGGCGCGGCAAAAGAACTACAATACCCATCATACCCCGCGCGCGCACCAGCGGCGCTCCTCCCGAGGACAGACGGGAAATGGAGTTACCTGCATTCCTTGCCCGCTCAGGAACTGCAACTCCCGGCGCCCCCCGCGGGTGCCGTGCGTTCCTGCCGGCCCCGCCCCCTTCTCCAGGGGGAAGCGGGGCACGGAGTTGGCGCGAACGCCTCAGGCGGGACGGGAACCGCCCGGGTCAGCGCCCAGCCGTGCAAAATCATGCTGAACCCGTCCTGGAGAGCAGAGGTGCACAGAAACAGGACACAGGCGGGACGGGAACCGCCCGGGTCAGGTCCCAGCCGTGCAAAATCTCACCGTATCCGTCCTGGAGAGGTGTAGAGGGACAGGGCAGTGATGGCAGCAGAGCTCCCGGGGAAGCTCTGGGAACACACGCTCTCCTAAAAGGGAACAAAAGGGATGCAAAAGGGAACGCTGCCGTACCTGTCCAGCCAAAAGTGGACAGGATGCATAGAAAGTTCCAGTTTTGGTAATTCTACAGGACACTGACTTGCTAGTTACCATGTAAAAAAACCCATCCAGTTAAGCCGAGTCAGTAGGACTTTACAAATACTGAGGCCTTCCCTCCACTGGTATGACTCTTAGAAGTTTTTAAAACAAAACCTCAACAAACAAACCCAAAAAAACATTGCTTGTAGTTAAGCATATTTGGAGGAAACAGTGCAGAACAGAGGGGAAACAAGTAGATTTTGCTTATGGGGCTGCATGAAGCTGCGGCATTTTTTCTCATAAGATGCAGTGTGTTCACAACTACACAAAGCAAATGCTTGGGAGTTTCTTGGAGTGCTGACATGCAAGGACCAAGTCACCTGCAGCATTATTCATATTAGAGCACACTAGGACAGATTACAGAGTTGTTTTGGAAGCAGGTGGTCTTGGAACTAAAAATGAAAAATGTCCATTTGCTACAGAATCCAGGGCAGTTTTGACTGGAAGACAAAAGCCTTCCTGAAGGGGCATTTGTGTAATGTAATCCTGACATGAGAACCAGAGGATTTCTGGCTGCACACCAGCAGCAACATGTTGCCCATGGATAAACAAAAACTTCTACATGTGTTAGTGGAAATATGGGCTTCCAACTGATCATATCCAGGGAAAACATTAGTGTGCAGGGTAGCATTATAAAAGAAAGAAAGAAAAAAACCANNNNCCCCCCCCCCCCAACAAATAAACAAATCCCCACTAACAGCATAGAAAGTTCATTTTGGAAGAAAAAGTATCGTGTATAATGAGAGACTAAAATCCTCTGCTAAGTGGAAGCTTTTCTTTCAGGTATCAACAAGAGCTTACCTTCACCAGAACCTAAAGAATGAGTTTTAAAGACCTCGTGCAAACCACTGTCTGGTTATTCTGTGGCATATACTTACTTTGCAGTTTTCAGACATTGTCAGTCTTTATTTTTCAAATCGAGTATAATTAAGGAAAACTCTCACCTGTGCTTCTGTTGTAATATTTGGAATTTTGTTTAACTAAAAGTAAGTCACAGCTGTCCATGGCATGTTTCTGTTTAACAAAAAGAAAAGTAGTATGCATTTTTTGGGTTTGTTTTCTTTTAGTTCTAACCTTTCCTTGTTAGGTGATATTTATTAACCAGGACATGTCTGATACATTTCATATAGTATGGAAACAAGGTAGCACCATTTCAGCACACAAGGGTTACTAGTGATGAATAATAGATAAAACTCCAGTGGAAAGCAAGCTGCATGCATTCTGCTGACGGAGTGACTTGTTACTGAACACTTTTTACTGTCACTATGAGCATTTAACAGCTCAGGTTTATAATGAGGGCAACGCTGTACTCCAAGCTTGTGTTTTCTTTGAGCCCTGACACAGCCTATAGGTCAGGAAAGCCTTAACTGGAGGCAGGCGCTACCCTTGCAGAGCAATTAAAATGAGCAGCACACAGAACACTGAGACAGCAGTTCTCATACACATTTTGGCATTCTTCTAGAAGGTTTTTGAAATGGAGCTTTTTTCTGATGGTCCCTGAAGCACTGAGTTGTGAGAATTTTTTTGGGGTGTGTGTGTCTGTGGAGTAGGGCCAAATATGCATTTGATAAGAGAGTGCATATTACCACTGAATTCAGAGGAAAAGAATTAGTTATGTTTCACAGCCTTTCTTCCTTCCTTGACAGGCACTTATTCCCTAGGTACTTCCTAGGATATACACAATTAGTCTGCAGAATTTCCAAGGATGCCAGATGTCCTTCAGAGTGTACAAACCTGTTTTGCAGGCTGTCACACATAGGAATTGTGTAAACTCAAACACTACATTTTTAACAGGGCTAGTAGTTTGTTTTTCCACTTTGGAACAGCTGGTACTCAAAACAAAAGTGGAGTTATGATAATTTTACTGGCAAAATATCTACTGGAGTGTAAATGGACCTGTTTGCTTGAGGTTTTAAATCATTAGAAAAGCTTTTCTTGTTTAAATCTCTTCTGCATCAAAATGTTTAGAATAAATATACCAGTTTTTCATTTAATAAACAGTAAAATGCTTTTCTTATTGAAAACCACCCATATAAATCCACCCTCACATCATGACTGACTTAAGTGATCAAGACTGTCTAGAAAACAAAAGTCTGGCCCTGCTTGAGGACTGAGGTGCAGAGAAATTGTCCCCCCCCCCACAACTGCAGTTCTACTGTCCTTGTGCTGCCTCTGAGCTGTTAGACCCTGTGCTGAGTCTGCCTGGCTCATTCAATTTAGTGGCAGAACAAGCCACTTTCTTCTTCCTCCTGGGCTACTCAGATGAATCAAATAAGAGGCATTTGACAAATGCCAGGGATGGTGTAAAGTGGGAATGGGGAACAGGACTTATTTTTTGGTGAGAGCTAGTTATTAATACAATAAACCACCCAAGGCAGCTTCACCACTAATTTGTTGCCTGTGGTGAGTCAGTCCTCACCTGAGTGGCAGTGAAATGGAGGCCTCTGTTCACATGATATTAGAAACAATGATCTGTACTCTGGTAATAACTTCCACCCAAGCTCCCACAAGCACCTTGCAGCCTGGCAGGGACACCTATGACATACCAGTGCTTTAGCCATGTGAACTGAAGCAGAAGAGAAATATGTATTTCATCAGAAGGCTCCAAACAGGTTAACAGATTCAAGAAGTTATTTGCTCACCACCAACAGGTAAGTTTTTAAAATTTCATGAATTACCAACTGCCTTAAAATGGAAAGAGGGTTGTTTTAAGTGCTGAGTTAGGATTGAAGTGACTCAGTTTACCTTGACATCAAGTAACTTCTTGAGCTACTGCAACATGGGAAAGAAACATTTTGGCTGAGACTGGGAGGAGCAGGAAAGGAATACAACTTCCCTTTCTGGTGTGGCAGCAAGCTGGGATTCCAGTGACGCACTATGAGCCATGCCCTGAAATTTAAAGGTATTCAAATATGTACAGTAGTTATGCCCCTAAATGAGTAGCCTGATATTTAGAATTGCTTTGAAGTCAGAAAGAGCCTTTAAAAGCAAAGCCAAAGGAACAAGTTATTTACATAGGAGAAAGAAAAGACAGGAGGTTAGAGGTAAATTATTAGAAGTTAGACTAGGTGCCAAGAATTTATAAATTAATATTCTTAAATCCTGGCAAATTCTCTTTCTAGGTAGTCTGTGGAGATGTAGCTGAGAGCTAGAGAATAGAAAACACAACTATAATTTCAGCATGATGGCTGCATTAAGAACCAAGTCTCTCCTAAGCTTTACTGGTGCTCCTGGAAGTGTAAGTGAATAAAGAGGCTTCTATATTTACACAAGACCATGTCTAATCCAACTTTCTTGCCCTGGAAACATCTTTTTACTGATTTGTTGTTCCAACACTGTTACTTAACAAATGCTCTTTCTGGCCTCTTCCTCTCCCTGTGGTGGACATTGGCAGAACTGCAGTGTGTAAATTCCCTCCTAGAAATGTATTTGAAGCTATTTCATTGGAAGAATTTCAAATAAAAGTCTTCGGTTTTCCAAATGTAGCACCAGAGCATAAGCTCTGTTTCACAGTCCAATCATAGAATTACTCCACGTCTGCGAAGGAATTTAGAACTTGTCTCACATTTCATTGTGGGTTGGCAGAGCACTTTGGAGCTGGATTCTTCTTTTTGAGGGCTCCGATCTAGATTTAAAGCCTTTTTTAATAGCTCTTTTTGGAGCAATTAAACACATACTGCAGGCTTCAAAAAGGGCATAAAATTAATTGGTTTTGCTTTAGATAGCAAAAGAAATACATGGATTGCTACCCTAAAATGCCAGTTTACAATTCTATGTCCATCTTCTCAGCTCTCAAACGCCTCACATACTCAGCTCATTATTTTTAAAAATAGTTGTGTGTCTCTTACTTCTGTGTGTATACACAACCTTTATTCCCCTTGATTGTGTATCTCTAAAAATAAAGACTGAAAGGTCTTTTTTGCAAGTGCCATCTCTTTTTTCAAGTGACTCTAATTGGAGGCTCTGAGTTCTCAGCTGTGTGCTCTATTGCTTAGTTACCCTGTATTGTTTAGATCTCAGAGATCTGTAAGGTGGGTTCTCCTTGGATCTTTGTTCATGATGCCTCTCTTTGAATGCACAGGCAGAACAGTCCCTCCTTAGACAGAATTTCTTCTGTGGTTTTGATACCATGAGACTCCAGACTGAAAAATAGGAGAGGGAAAGTAGTTTAGGTGAGTAGTTTTTCTGTCAAAACTGTTATGTGTGTGGGTTTCTTGCTATCAAAGCTCAAAAGAAGCAAAGATGGGGATTTAGGTGTGCACACTTTGAAGAACCTGTGCAGGGTTTATAAACGTTATGACAGTTAAAATGTTGTAAATGGCAGAGGGATTGCTTAATGTGGAAGGAATGTGCTGAGCAAAGAACGCGCATCCAAGGAAGGGAAGAATGAGATCACTTAAATGATGTAAACAGTGACTGAGTTAGGTTGAGGAAGGTTGACAGGAGGGAATCTGTTTTGAAGAAAGGCAGGGACTGTGTGGTTTGAGAAATCTGAAAGCCAGGCGTAGGATTGGTGGGAGGAGGCATTCTGTCAATCAAAATACTGAAGCAGCTGAAAAGAAATCTTGTGAAGTACAATGCAGACCTCTGTTTCTCTGCTCTTATGCTGTCTTTTAGATCAGCAATATTTTGATTAGAAAATTAACCCTTTGCTTTCTTAGAAGCAGCTTGGCCAGCAGGACCAGCGCAGTGACTGCTGCTGCTGAGGCCACAGCTCGTGTGCAGTGTCCAGTTCTGGGCCCCTTGTGACAAGAAGGACATTGAGCTTCTGGATCATGTCCAGAAAAAGGCAACAGAGCTGGGGAAGGGGCTGGAGCACAAGTGTGATGAGGAGTGACTGAGTATTGACACACTTGATTCACACCCTTTCTGGTTGCAGGGACTCCCTGACATGGAGAAGCTCCGAGGTAACATGTCCACTGCTGGGTACCATAATAACTCTAGGCCACATCTCCTAAATATAGTTTATAAACATGGTAAGAGTTTTAAATAAATATGTTTTTTTTAAATATGGTAAGAATTTTATAGCACCTAAATTTTATATGGAAAGTTTTACATGCTGTCTGTCTCAAGGGAGGGGAGAATAGAAAACTGGTTCCATGTGGGATTTTCATATATTTTCTTTTCACCGCCTTAATTCTCTGGAATTCCAGTTGAGGGAGCATGTTGTCCATTAGAGATCCCTTAGGATTTTAGTTTCAGTAATGACTAAAGCAGAATGGCATTATTGTTATGAAAGAAGAATAACAGTGTCATGGGATTTTTAAAGCTGTTCTTCTATGGCTAGTTAACATGTTAACATCGTTGCAGAAAATAATTACTTCATTATGGAATTGTGAGAATGAAATAGTGAGCTTGTTTCTAAATAGGCTTAATTACTCTAGAAGTATTCTGTGCCAGTATTCTTATTCCAGAGACAGCAATTTGCATGGGGAATTATTCTGGAGTAGTGGTGGCTAAATCAATTACAATTTCCCTCCTGTCTTGAGAGAGAGCACACATTGGCACTGTGATGCTGTACATGAGAATTTGAAAAAAGTGAATGTGTGTTACTCAAACTTCTGAATAGCTAGAGAATTTGACTAAAATTACCAGAACAAAAATTCTTGTTAGACTTTAGTGTATGCCGAACACTTCACATAGTTCGTAATTGTTCCTGCACATTTATTTTTGTTGTAACTCCATTACTTCTGTTGGCATTATACCACTGACAATTTTTAGTTTATTTTGTCCACCTGCTAAGTCACTAAATAGGAGATTAGCATGTAGGACATTATTTTTATAAATTATGTTTACATTCTGTAAAAACTACTGTACCAACATAAAAATGTCACTGGCATTCTAACAAGCATCAGCTTAATCTGAACTTGCTTGTACAATTCCTGTTTTATGCATTGTCCTTAGCAGTTACATAACTATTCTGGCACATGTCAAATGTCAGAAAAATGAAGAGGTATCTTCTTTCCCCCAAGGGTTTGCAGCCTATTAGCACTGCTTTCCTGGGCTGTGCACTTCCTCTGTTCCATAAGCTGGTTCCTAGCTAAGTCAGCTTTGAACATAGTGGGGGATATAGAAGCTGTCTGTGATTTAATTGACTGTGTTTATACTATTGTTATTTTAATCACTATTTTAAAGGAATATTTTTCTCTTCTGTTGTTTTGCTCTTTAATCCATTTTGGAAATACTCGATGTAGCACTAGCGACATCACTCTTTTCAAAGCTGTGGTCTAATTAAAATGTGCTGAACCAAACAGGCAAAATCCACATTGTTCTTGTTTTTGCTCTGTGTGCAAATGACATTAAACAATATTTTGTCTAAGAGCAGCATTGTTCCATGCAGCTTGTAAAAGTTAATGAACATGATGAGTCCTTTAGTAGCTCCATTCTTTTATTTACTACCAGTCTGTACCCCATTCCTAGAACAGCTTATCTCCTCCCAGCCATACAGTCAAAGCATGCACTTCACAAACACATGGATTTATGGAAATAACTGTTTCAGAAAGTTCTAACACTGTTTTAGGAGATGAGTGTCTGTAAGACTGCTGTTCCTTGAAGTGCAACAAGATTTGAGAAGAAAAAGTGGTGGGTTTTGGTATGTACATTGGTCTTAGAGATTTTTAGGATTGTTGAGGTGAGGTGATTTGTAAGAGACTTTTTGGGGGGGATTTATTCTGTAAATAGCTTTAGAGAATTGGAGAGGATCAGAGCAAGCCTGTACTATAAGATTTGACAGTGTAGGTCAGTTGCCTTAGTGAGTGGGAAAAAAAGAGCTGTGCCAGCACAAAACCATCAATGTAGAAACAACTATACAACCAGAAGAATTCCTTTGTCAGCCTAGCTAATGTTGTTTGTGAAGGGAATGTTATAGTCCTAGCAGAAAACCCTCTTTCTCTTGGTAAGTGCTATGTAATTATGCCAGCAGAATTTCTGAAGCACAGTCAGGCAAAAAAGCTGGCACGAGCTTGAACAGAGAAACCCCAAAGCAGTGCCAGAACAAAACTTTGTTGTTTAAATTATGTGTGGTAAATAGACCTCAACTTATTGTTCTGTGACAGATGAATTTCAATCTTCAATCACTGACATGATGATATTACTTACTTTGATTTCCCATCCAGAGTTTTCATTTTATTATTTTAGCCTAGATACTCACAACATCTTTTTTCAAATTGAATAGTGAAAGATAAATTTTCTTTTACCTTTTCCAGGTGACTGATTTCTGTCACATAATATCAATTTAACATGTTACAAATAAGAACTGACAAGGATTTCTGGAAGTCTTTGGTTTCTCCAGATGTTTAAAGAAACCAACAGTAAAATTTGGGTTCATGGCAGGAAATCCTCTGGCTGGATGTTCAGTGTGTGGTGTGCCCATATTCTGCCACAGCAACATGGAACTGGAGGTGCTCTGCTCCCATGGGAGAAGGCTGTAAGTCTAAAACATTTGTGTATTGTTTGTGTACAACTCCAAAGCACCAGCTCCTGCTCTGTGCTGGGCTGTGCTCCCCTCATCTGAACCCCCTTCACCAGTTAAAATGATTTGATTTCTTGAAATCCTGTTCAGAAACTTGATACCCTAGTAGAACTATCAGTGCTAAAACCATTCTTCTAAACAACAAACAAAAAATATAGTTCATACTGGTCTTTATAAATTGCCCCAGGTGTCACTCCTGAGTCAGACAGAAACATTTTAGAAACAAATCTGAGAATTGGTTTTCCTTTTCTTTTTTTTTTTCCTGTTGTTTTTGCAGTTGAAACTTCTCTTCTTGCATTTTTTTCCCATTGTTCTCTTTAAGGATGCCAACTCCAGCAGGCCAACTTGTCTGAATTATTCTTAGAGGATATCTTGGGGAGTTTTTTAATTTCAGTTACAGTAATGTAGCTGCAGAAATACTTCCCTGGCAATACTTTGTGATTTATGGTTAAATGATTATTGTAGTTGATAAATTCTTTCCTATTTTGTCCAACTCTGCTAATTTCTGCCATCCTTTTGAAGCAAAATCAAATTACAAGAAGAGAGCATTTATTAGCATCAACATGTAATTATTTGGAAAGCCAATGCAAGCTCTGTAAATCCCATAAGTGAACAAGAGCTGAAATGTAACTTTACTGGTAAATAAGGCATATATTCATTATCCCCTAAAGGTAAATATCACTGTAGGAGAACCATCATTCCAGTCATCTCATTTTTTTGTATGTTTGCACAGTCTGCATATAACAAAACAGTGTTCTGCTTAGAGGATTTAATGTGTATTATACAAGGCAATGGGTCAATTATTAACATAAAATAACTACAGTTTCTAAGTAATAATATCCTTTTCTTAATGTCACTTAATGAATTTATTCTTAATGCTTCTGAGTTTTGTTTCATTCATTGGCTGAATCCAGTATTTTACTTTATAAACAGCTTCTCAATTCAGGCATAAAACATCTCATATTAAAGTCAGTTGGTGTAGTACACGTCTCCCAAAAAAGTGCTTAAAGGGTTGTTTGGGTTTGTTTGTGT